>CM040244.1:145543204-145577012 GCA_022545495.1 Chrysanthemum lavandulifolium
ACCTCCACGATGTGAAATCTGAGGCTATAGCATTAACTTCAAATGGACTACCATCGGTGGCGATCTGGTTGTAATATGCATGAGGGCCACCACAAGTGACCTGAGACCTCGACTTTCTTCACTTCACCATGTGATGGTATGCGTGTGAAAGTGACTTTCTTTTGGTTAGCATGAACCAAAGCACGAATAACATCCGTGAGTTTGTCAATCTTAGCATCGGTGCTAGATGTACTCATGTGAGATAGTAGAAGGTCCGCATTAGGCGAGGCGATATGTCTTTGTTTATCAGTCACGGACACAGGATTTCATTTCTATGATTTGCAAGGCTTCTTTTGTGGTCTTGCTAGGAAATTACCTCGAGGAGGCATTTAAAGTCTTGGTCGGTTTGGCTCGGACCATTCTAGAAAGTATCCATTTGCATTAACTCGGAAAAACCATGGTGCGGACACTTGCGGAGCAACTCTTTATAACGATCCATGCCTCACCGAATGATTCATCAAATCTTTGAGTGAATTTCATTATCTCATTCTTAAGACTTGTAGTTCGGGATGAAGGATAGAATTCGTTAACAAACTTAGTGACTAAATCCTCCCGTGTCTCAATGGAGCGAGGGGTTGTTTCTCGAGCAAATCCGGGCTTGTCCTACAGAAGAATGGGAATAGAAGAAGCTTAATTGCTTCATGTGGGACATTCTTGTATTTGATGGTCGATGCAATTTTGTTGAACCATCGAATATGTGCATGAGTCGTCCGCTCAAAACCATAAAATTGGCTTTGGGTTACAAGATTAAGCAACCCGGTTTTGAGCTCGAAGGTATCGACCACGATGGTTTGGGACAACAATGGCATCTCCGTAACCCTCGATGGGTGCTTGGAGAGCTCGTTCATCAGTTTTCTTACGCCATTCTGACAGGGGTGGTGGTGCTAGGCGTTCCTCGATCGCGGTGAAGGAGCGTAGCGTCCTCTGCGCCTCGAGGAATACTTACAAGCTCGAAAGTTGACTTGTGGGTGGAAGAGCAGTCTTGCATGCACTAAGTGTAAAATCAATTTTCTCAAACAAATGCGAGGCAAAGCGACAAGTGAACTTAAACCAATAATCCACAAATGAAATGGCTTCTTTGAAAAAGGTACACGAATCACAATGACCAAAGGCAAGTTTTGATCTTTAAGATTGGGAACTTATTAATGTTCACACCCGGTTGGTAGATTATTACGCCTTGGTTTGCGGTGGTTGATTTTTATGTATTTATTAAGTACCACTAAAAAGGCGTGGGTATGGATTAGTGCTAAGGGTTTAAATACTTTTGGACAATATTTTTGGTATCGTCTCGTTTAACGAATCGTACCTCTTTAAGGATCACCTTAAAGAAAATACGAGGATAGAAAAGCGTTACGATTGTTTTGTTGTTTTATATATTTTGGTGTTGTTAACACTTTAGGAAAAGTGTTAATGAACTTTGATTTTAATAACTTTACAAAAAGCTGTTTACAAAGGTGGTATATTTGCAATCTTGAGTGCGAAAGTGTTTAAAACAACTTCTGACCTCCGTGACGTAAAAATTTTGATCGCTTCCAAAGCAGTCAAGAAATATTGACCAAAGGTTTAGTCAATAGAAGTCAACTATTATGGACTCAATGCAATTTCCTTGGAATTTAGTGGATTCAGTCGTTAAGTCCCGGAGGTTGAATGGTGTGTGAAAATGTTGGGACGTAGAATGATCACTAAGGATAATGATCTGTAAGTTTTGGTTGATAATTACACTCTTGATTGTTTGGAATTGTATTTGGATCTGAGCTATAAAGCACAACAATCGAGATTAAACAAACGTAGCGTCACGTTTACTAAATTTTAAATAGCGTATAAAATAAAATGTAAATTTAAAAGAATAAAATACCTACGGATATGAAAATGATATTTTTACAATCCTAATAATAAAAGAAAATTATTGGAAAATTAAAATTATTTTATAACTATTTATTTAATTATTATTAATTAAAAACTATTTTAACTATTTAATAATACCCTAAAATATAAGAAAATATTAAATAAAGCTAGAAAAGTGAAATTATGATTTAGAAAAATCTAAAATATTATAAAACTTATTTTTAAACTGAAAATATATTTATTACACTTTTATCTATTTATTATTATTTAATTACTATTTATTAACTATTTAAAATACACTTAAATACAAGAAAATACAAAATTAACCTAGAAAATTGAAATTTTAACTTAGAAAAATCTAAAATATTAGAAAACTAATTTTAAAAGCGAAAAGATATTTTTATGCTTTTTATTTATTTATTATTAATTATTTAATATTTTTTAACTATTTAAATTCTAATAAATACTAAACAAACTAAGAAAATTAAAATTTTTCTATAATTATCCTATGGTGACAGAAAGCTAAGAAAATTATAAAAATAGAAAGTTCTTAATAATAAGCTGAAAAAGAAAATTAAAAAGCTAAATTATATTAAATAAACGCTATCACTATTTTTAAAATTGATGTTTTTGTGATTTTTATTTTATAAAACTATTTAACTACTGAAAATAAGCAACTTTAATGAAGACAAAAATTTTAGAACTTAAAAATAAGCAGATTGGAAGCTTATTTGATTTGTGATTTGAGCTTTTGAGCAAATTGATTTTCAAGCTCAAACAAGCTTGAAATAAGCTCCAGATTGGAACCAAAAGTAAAATAAGATGCAAACAAGCTAAAAGTACTTAAATTAAGCTAAAGGCACAAAGAACCACTGATAAGCTTTGGATAAGCTAATAAGCACTTTCGCTAAACCTATAAACCAAGCAGACTGCAAGGATTTTGTAGGCCAAATTTAGCTAGAGGCAAAGCTCGGAGGCAAAAATAAGCACGGATGTAATAAGTGGCTTATTGAGGTTTCAAAAAAGCCAAGAATCTCTGCTGGGGCCCACTAATAAGCTCTTGATGAGCTTGAGAAAAAGTTTGTAAACAGAGTATTGATGTACACAAGAAATGGGACAAACAAAAATCTAGTAGGGTACTACCAAATAAGCTAGAAAGTGGAAAATAAGCCTTTGGACTAAAGAGATAGCTAGATGGGCTTTCCAAAAGCTAAGGGTCAAGCCCGGGTCTCACTAATAAGCTACGTGTAGCTTGTGAAATCAGCGGATACAATCAACTCCTGCAGCACGGGGATATAAAACATTTTGAAAAGGCGATTTTAAGCTTAAAGAGCTTAAGAAAAATTTCTAAAAAATCGATTTAGAAAGCAGACCGACAACATTAAACCCAAAATATCAAAATCTTTTGATCAAATATGAAGACATGAAAAATCCACAAAGATTCATATAAAAGCTGTTTTAACCAATTTTGACTTTTTATGATAAACACTAAAGTTTGACTATTATGAACTTTGATCACTTCTAATTATTTGAAAATGGAATAATAAGCTATTTTAAGACTAGAATAAGCTATATGGACTATGTATTCACCTATTTGATTGATTATGCAAGTTACAATCTTAACGATTAATAACTTAAGTGAGATTAAAGAAGATTTTGACTATTTATCAAACAAGGACATGTTTTATGGTTGCCTTTGAGTTATTAAATACTAATGTGACATGAAACAACAATAAGCAACAACACAAATAGCCTCTAACACAGGTAACACAATAAATCAAACAACCCTTTAAGAGGTATTTTGAAGATTTGAACGAGCAAATGAGACATTGAGACCATAAAAGCGAATCATAAGAACATTTAATAATATAAAAGGCGATTTAAGCATATAAATACCAACAATAACAACAAAGACCTATAAATTACTATTATGCAATATTGATATTGAAAAAGTGAAAATTAAGCAACTAAAGCTAATGAACAAGCGGTATATTTTAAGCAATAACTTTACTTAACTACACAAAAGCATAAAAGCACGAGAGATAAGCGATGCATAAGCACTTCTGATAAATGGCCAAAATTAAGAAATTAGCTTACAAATTGCTTCAAGCTCTGGCGAGAACCAAGGCCCAATAACACTTCCTATAGCTTCCCAAGAAGCATCTAAACCAAAGCAATCAAAACTTATCCTGCTTGACCTCTTTCATCTTTTCATTTGATTTTGATTTTCTCACTATTTTTGAGTATTTTTTTTTTATTTTGAATTTTAATTCTAAAGCTGTATTTTAAAGTTTCTAAAAGCTTTAAAAGCTTTATAAGGAGCTTACATGAGCTTATGAGTCCAAAACAACATCTAATAACAACATTAAAACATATTGTGAATTTAAGCTTGAAAATGGCATAAGCGATTTAGTACTTAAAACTTGAAATTGATTATTGAAAAGGTTTACAATACACTAAGATTGATAAATCTGATGCTTGAAAGCTAAAACATACCTTGAAAAACTTAAATTGGTTAAAACGACTTAAGAAAATTAAAATTACTCTAGATATATATCTACATTGCTCCTTCTTTCTTTATAATGATCTTTTGAGCTCTGTCGACATCTACGAATGTTTCCTTCATTTCAACCCTTGGATCCTTCAAATTTATCAAAACCGTCCATTTGGCATTTTGGCGCCAAAAGTTATTTGAGCGAGTTTAACAATTAATGAACTTTGGGTGTTTGTGGAGGTGGAAGGAGTGGGTGAGCAGTGGGGTTGAGTGGAAAGGTGGTGGTGAGGTGGTAGGCAGTAATGGAAACCATGGTGGTTTACGGTTTTAGCGAGTTTTGTGAGAGAGATGAGCAGTACATGGGTTTGACTTTTGACCGGTATTATTAATAGGGGAAGGTTCAAATTAGGGGTTCAAGTGGGATTTTAGTAGCTCGAGGTTTGGGTAGCTCGAGGTCGAGGTCGAGGTTGAGTTGAGTTGGGCTTGGGTTTGCATTGGGCGGTGGGTATTGGGTTTGGGTTTGGGTTTGTGTTAATAACAAAAGGGTCCGGTTTGGTTTAGTAGCTTATAAATCACAAGGACCAAAATTGTAATTCACGATTTTGAGGGTGAAAATGTAACTTTCCCAAACTTATCAAAGGACCTATTATGCCATATATGAATAGTACAAGGGTTATATTTATTAATTTTCCATTTTAAATAACCAGGGGACTATTTTGACAATTTTAAACTTTAGGGACTAAAGTTGTCATTTATAATTTTAAACTTTGAAGGGTTTGTTTTGACAACTTTTGAATCCATGGACCTTAAATGATATTTTGCTTTATTTTGATTTACGAGGACTAGTTTTGACAACTTTTGAAACTTGGGGACTAAAGCGCCATTATACAAACTTGATCGTTTTCACACTTTTGGTATTTTGCATTTGAAACACATAAAACACTTATTTGTGATATTTTATCATTTTGATGCTTTGACGGGTGTTTTTGGATGTTTTTGGCAGTCTAAAAGGTACAAAAATGATGAGTATTTGCATACTCATCATGCATAAAAAACTTGTAAGAAGGATATATATGGAATTATTCACCTTTGGAGGGATATATATTATGTATCTCTTATATCGTAATATGCAATGTTTAATGTTGTAACAATTGTAGAGTGCTAGTGATTTGCTAGATTCCATGGGTCTTGCAGAGTGGTATGTGCAGTCGGCAACTATTTGCCACCAAAGATAACACTAATACGGTTTATTTGGGAGTCCAGGGTTTGATCTTCTAGAAGGATGTTGAGCTTGTGTTTGAAACTTTAGGACGTAACGTTTATAATATGAGGTTTGAAGTTTAAGATTCAACGTAACATGACAAACCTAACCCACTTGCCCAGCTGCTGAAAATTTATCGTCTTGTCATAGTATCAATGATAGATAGAAATGAAACGATAGATTGAATGAAAATGACACGAAAAATGGACCATCTATATTTCAACAAATCTCGACCGAAAATATGCAATAACATGATGTGGAGTTTAGGACCTCATATTTAGGTAGGTACAAATTTAGAACCACTAATCATGCAAAAGCGAATTGCCTTATCGAGATAAACAAGTCCACAAAACACCACAAATGACAATGATGGTTGCAAAGTGATCGCGTATGACCCCCGGCACTCATACGGGTCGGACGCGACCAAATCGTAACCCGTCGGAGGTCACTCAAGCATTGTCTTTATACGCACGGCGTGAACACGACGGGAAGGACCAATCTGCGGGTAAGAGATCGTCCGAAGGAGCCCACAACGCGCTACATATAAAGGTAGGGAATCTCTCAGATTAAGCATCATGTTACTGTGGTCACCAAAAAGGAAAGCGGGACAAACTCCGCTCAAAAGCATCGCTGTCATAACAACGAGACAAATTCTGAGTTGACCAACGTTACTTCCCACTTACAAACGGTCGCTCTCATGGCCCGTGACTATGAGAACACGACAGAAAGGTCAACCATATAAATAGGGGTCTCGCCACTATTCAAAGGGTAACATGTACTCACTCTCTCTATAATACTCACTTTATCTCTACAAACCCTCACTTACTCTCACACGGAGGTTGACCACGGAACCCGTTCGCGGTTAGACAAACGGTGCTTGTTTTCTAGCATGACTTTAAACCAAGACTCGCACTTAATACAAGACCTATTCCCGAAGTTAGCCTACACTAATCTTCACGAGAAGCGCCGAGTGTATTAACAAGTTGGCGCCATCCGTGGGACCGGTGACATAAGCTGCGTTTCAAAAGTTCTCATGAGTAATCGGCAAACAACCCTTCCCTCCCCAGGCCGCCCATGGTCGGGAACACGGGTGGAAAGGAAAGGTGCAAGATGCGAACAATATCCTCCGGACTTTGTGACCGAAGCGGCGATAAAGAGAGTTTCTGCGAAGCACTACAATCGATCTTGCCCTTAATGGCGGAAAAAGTCCATCGGGAAAAGCTAGATCGGGTCAAGACCGCCTAGACTTTGATGATGAGACCGAAATGAGAGATCTCGAGCATGCTCGGAATACTGCCTGAGTCGAAAGCGGAGACCCAAAAGAGGCAAAGGCTAGCCCGGCGTCGGATCGGATCCTTGAGTATTCCGGATCACAAAGTGTCTTTCGAGACTCATCGATCGAGAGGATGAGTACTCCGGGAAAAGAGCCTGTGGAGTAAAAGGTCACGTCCGGACGTGTTTTCCAAGCTGGAAAAACGTCCGTGCGTGACTACTAAGCTGAGACCAAAAGCCGGCCGTGTTTTCGAGCTCAATCAAAGGTGTCTTCCGTGGCGGCGCAAAGAGAAGCCGAGAGGCTCAAGAAAAGGACGGCGGAAGGCGTTCGGCGAAAGGCATCGAGAAGTCGAAGCTTGACCCGGCGGCGCTTCCACTCAATGCTGACAAGGAGGAGACACATCACTCACACCCAGACGGGACTTGGGAAATGTCTCCTCGGAAAGTGAAGAAAGCACGGGGACACTAGAAGTCCACCCAAAAAGCAAGAGGAAGCGGCACGATGAGTTCTACTCCCGTATAAATAGGTGATCGGATCCTTTCACTCAGTGGATACGGAGTTTTGAATTCCCAAAAAGAACAAGAATGCCCGCTCAAATCAGAACGTATGACGGGACGGGGGACCTAGAAGATCATCTGAAAATTTTCCAAACCGCGGCCAAAGTGGAGAGGTGGGCTATGCCCACATGGTGCCACATGTTCAACTCCACCCTGATTGGGCATGCTCGCGTCTGGTTTGACGAGCTACGATCAGAAAGCATCGATAGTTTTGAAGAGCTAAGGTCAAGCTTCCTTTAATATTTCCTTCAACAAAAGAAGTACGAAGGATCTGTTGAGATCGCACCACATAAAGCGGGGAAGGGAATCCACGGAAGCATTCGTGGGCGCTTCAAAATGGAAAGCATGCGTGAAGGGAGCTCCGTGGTGTATGCGAGTATCGGGTTTCATGCGGGATAACGAACCACGAGCTAATCCGAAGGCTCAATGATAACATACCCGGACACGGGATGAGATGTGGAAGGTGACCAAAGCATTTCTCAGGAGAGTTGGTGCGGCCAACCAAACAAAGAAGAAACACCCCCAGTGGAAAAGCCATGAGAATGGGCAGAAGAACATCCAGATCTTCGAAAGGAAGGGAGAGTTCAAGGGCCGCCTGAGGCCAGAAAGGAAGCGGGGCGACAGATTCACCCCATTGACAAAAACGCCAAAGGAAATCCTGGCTATGGATACTGTCAAGTTCACGGCCCCTCCGCCAATGTCCAGCCCAGCCGAATCTCGGAATAAAGACAAGTATTGTGACTTCCATAGGGAAAAGGGGCACAACACGGATGAATGCTACCAGTTGAAGAAATAAATCGAAGAGGCGGTTAGGTCCGGACAACTTGCACACCTGGTCAAGGAGATAAAGAATGGGGCTCAGAAGAATGGTGGTCCAAAAGGTGGGAAGAAGGATACTACAGCCAAGGACAAAGCTCACGCCATATACATGGTCCGAGCTTGGCAGCGGGCAGTCAGGCCCAAGTTGACCGCGGATGCGGCTCCATACATGGAAATATCCTTCCCCTCCCATATCCGGGGATGATTGGGACGACCATCCGCTGGTGATCAAGGCGGACGTTGAGGGATGTACAGTCCACATAATGTATGTAGATAATGGAAGTGCTTCGGAAGTCCTATATGAACATTGCTTCAATAAGCTAAGTCCGAACATTCGGAGAAGATTGATCCCCGCCTCATCACCATTATTGGGTTTTAGTGGAGAGCTTTCATGGCGTTGGGATGATCCTCTTAGAGGTGACATTGGGGGCGCAAAAAAAAAACTTAGCTTTGGATGAACTTCATGGTAGTACGGTCCCTTCTCGCTTACAAAGGGATAATTATGAGGATAGTCCATCAACAACACATAGAATGTTGAAATTCCCCACCCATGATGGAGTCGTAACTCTGCACAGCGACAAGGTGGTCCTGGTTAAGTGTAGAATGGTCGCAGAACCACAACCCCATCAGAACACTGAGGAAGCCAAGGTAAAGGAAGGGATCAAAGTCGCAATCAACCCCGAGTTCCCCGACCAAACGATCACCATCGGGGGGGGGGGGGTCTAAGTGAAGAAGGTAGGAAGAACCTATGCGACTTGCTCAAGAGAAACCTGGATATCTTTGCTGGCGACCTCGAGACATGACCGGGGGCTAAAGCGATCGCGAGCACAAGTTAAATGTCCGGAAGGCTATAATCGATGCGGCAAAGAAGAGGGACAAGCCGGAAAGGAACAAAGCCATTGCGAGGATGTTACCAAGCTTGTCGCGGCCGGAATCATGAAGGAAGTCCATTATCACGATAGGTTATCCAATCCAGTTCTGGTGAAAAAGAGTGATGGAAGCTGGAGAATGTGTGTGGCTTTCAAGGATTTGAATAAAGCTTGTCCGAAGGATTGCTACCCCCTGCCGGAGATCGACTGGAAAGTCGAATCCCTCTGCGGATATCCATTCAAATGCTTCCTTGATGCCTACAAAGGGTACCACCAGATACATATGGCGGTGGGGATGAGGAAAAAACAACGTTCCATACAAACCAAGGCATCTTTTGCTATACAAAAATGCCCTTTGACTTGAAGAATGTCGGAGCCACATACCAAAGGCTGGTGGATAGAGCTTTTGATAGACAAATTAGAAGAAACTTGGAGGTGTACGTTGATGACTTGGTCATCAAAAGTCATTCAGAGGAAGAAGTGCTCAGGGATATACGGGAGACTTTTCGAACCTTGCGGAAGATAAACATGAAGCTAAACCCCAAAAAATGCACATTTGGGGCGGAACAAGGAGTGTTCCTAGGCCATGTGGTAATCAAAGAGGGCATCAGAGCCTGCCCAGACAAGTCCGCAGCTGTGACCATGCTCCAATCCCCAACAACCAAGAAGGAAGTGCAGTCTCTAAATGGAAAGTTGGCGAGCCTCAGCCGCTTTGTGTCTAAATCAGCGAAAAATCCCTTTCATTCTTCAAGACATTGAAAAGGTGCATCAAGAAGAGTGACTTTCACTGGACAACTGAGGCAGAGCAGGCGTTCAAAGAAATGAAGAAACACATTGCCAATTTGCCAATGGTCATCGCCCCGCACCCAAAGGAAGAGCTGATCATGTACCTGGCCGCGTCCTAATAAGCTGTGAGCGCGGTACTGCTGGCTCGGAGGAAGCGGCAACAACCCGTGTATTTCGTCAGCCGCGCCTCAAAGGTCCCAAGTAAATTACACCCAATCGAGAAGCTCGTGCTTGCGCTGGTGTACGCGTCCCGCAGACTGCGGAGGTATTTCCAAGCACACCTGGTGGCGGTTATCACGGACCAGCCCCTAAAGCAAGTGCTGACAAAAACAGAAAAAAGTGGAAGACGGGCCGGATGGGCTATAAAGCTGGATGAACATGACATCAGTTTCTGGCCCCGGACAGCCATCAAGGGCAAGTACTAGCAGATTTCATTGCGGAAGTCCCAGAAGAAGGGGTAGCTGACAAAAAAGCGGATAAACAACCATACTCAGAGCCATGGGACTTGTTCACGGACGGGTCCGCGTGCCAAGAAGGATCCGGGGCGGGTTTAATCCTAACAAGCCCAGATGGGAGGGAGTTCACATACGCCATGCGCTTTGAATTCGAAGCATCCAATAATGAGGCAGAGTATGAAGCGTTGATCGCAGGTTTACGGATTGCGGAACAAATGCAGGTAAAAGACTTATCGGCGAATGTTGACTCTCGTCTCGTGGCAAACCACATCAACGGTTCATACGAGGCAAAGGAAGCAAGCATGGCACGATACCTAGCCAAAGCTAAAACGCTAATTGAAGGATTCGGACATTCTCCATCAAGCGATTCCGGAGCGAATAAAGCGTGCAGCGTTAAGCAAGATAGCCTCTACTAGTTTTGCCCACCGACAAAACAAGTCTTGGTGGAAGTCTTGATGGAAAAATCCATTGAGGAAAGGAAGTCTTGGCGTTGTGGAAGAAGATGGAGATACATGGATGACCCCTAATCGTCTACACGAGGATGAGGCGCTTCCGGATGACCGAAAAGCCGAAGTTGCGGATCAAGGCGCGGCGGTACGTTAAGGGACGGAGTCCTCTTCCATAAATTCTTCCTAGAGCCATGGATCCAATCGTGGGCCTGTCTAGCCAACTACGTCTGTGCGAGAGATCCATGAAGGATCATGTAGCATGCACTCAGGACCAAGGGCGGTGGTAGCCAAAGCGGTCCGATCTGGATACTATTGGCCAACAATACATAAGGATGCCCAGGAACTGATACAGAAGTGCGAAGATTGTCAAGTTCACCGACCGATACCAAAGAACCCGCCGCAGAATTTGACCCCAATCACTTCCCCCTGGCCCTTCTACAAGTGGGGCCTGGATATCTGCGGGCCTTTCCCAGAGGGACCAGGTAAAGTAAAATTCATGATTGTGGGGATCGACTATTTTACCAAGTGGATCGAGGCTAAACCCCTGGCCTCCATCACGGGGAAACAAGTAAAGAAGTTTGTTTGGGATAACATAGTTTGTCGATTTGGGCTGCCAGGGGAAATAGTGTCGGACAATGGAAAGCAGTTCCGTGACAACCCATTCAAGGACTGGTGTGAGAAGCTCAACATCAAGCAACGATTTGCCTCGGTTAAGCATCCGCAGGCAAATGGATTGGTGGAAAGTGCGAACAAGAGCTTGGGAGAAGGTATCAAGGCAAGGCTGGAGAAGGGAAGCAAGGACTGGATAGAGGAGGTGCCGCATATGCTCTGGGCACACAGAACCATGATCAAGACAAGCAACGGGGAAACCCCATTTTCCTTACCTATGGCACAAGTAGTTATCTAGTCGAGATCGGAATGCCAAGTCTCCGATGCACACCGTGAACCAAATCTCCAACGACGGAAATTCCGCCTAAACTTGGATCTCCGGAGGAGAAAGAGAAGTTGAGGCAATTGAAGAGGTGCGCAACAAGTCTAAGATGGAGAAATATTACAACGCTAAAGTCTCAAGCACGGCATTCAGGCCTGGAGAATTTGTGTACCGCAGCAACGAAGCCAGTCGGATAGAAGACACTGGAAAGCTTGGCCCAAAGTGGGAAGGGCCATATGAAGTAATGGAAGCATTGGGAAGAGGAGCGTACAAACTCAGAGGCGCGGATGGGGAGGTACTCCCACGAACGTGGAATATCCGCAACCTAAAAAAATGCTCTATGTAAGTGTAAGTTTGTTATCCCCATCTTTTGTAAGTTGATCACGGATCAGGTCCGGACAACGGGAAGATAGTTTCATTTTCTAATGTAGGTTTTCTTGTATGTTTCTAAATTATCAATGAAATGTAGAGCCGGCCCGCTCTACAAATTTTCCAAACATATTTATTTTTTCAATATTATTGCATTTTTTGCACGTCTGCGACAAAACATGTCGCAAAAAAAATAGAAAGGACGAGCAACCTCACAATTGACTCATGCATATAAGTGGTATTGCAAACCCATTGACCAACCCTTGCTACCCCGGACTACTAAAGCACGGACACGGGTGCAAGACAAAGCCCGAACAATGACACGGCAACCAACAAAACACACATGTAATCTAAGCATAAACAAGTGTTTTCATTAAACCAAAATATATGTACAAGATGCATGGGGCATACCCCGGATTACAAAGTAAGGGCACCACGGCAACCATGGCCCCGACCAAACAGACAATCAAACTAAAAAGCTTCACAGTATTGGAGAGGCGGCATAGTCTAAATGCCACCTGTAAGAACACATCAAACATCATCAAGAACACCCGTGTCGAACATGTCGTCATGGGTAACTTCTTCATCTTGACCTCCTTCATCCTCCTCTTCTTCTTCTTCCTCCCGGTTGTACCGGTAAGCCAAGGCGAGAAGGGTTGGTCCTAGATGAACTATAACCATGGTAGGTTCCGGAAGAAGTGACTTGATGCACAATATTGGAGACAATTAGATCCGGGTTCGGATAGTCAAACTTCAAGCCCTTGGTGGCATTTTTCTCCTTATATGCGGCAATAGCCGCGGGCGCCTAGTCATGACTTGGAGCAAGGAATTGGGAAGAAGTACTTCCTCGTAGTGGGACAACTAAACGAAACTCCCCGACCCACTGGGTCGCTCCTCCTGCAAAACCAATTTAGCCATCAGGTATCAAGAGGGGCATCCTTGCATGCTTCTAGGGACTCAGCGAGGAAAAGGAACATCGCTAAGTCGGAGAACCGACTCACGGTAGAGCTTCTTGGCCGGGGATCATAAGGCGGATGTTCGGTTTAATGCCTTCGGCTCCATGAACTATCCCGAGCCTCCAATCCTGCCTCAATCCTTTCGCAATGGCTTTACTAATGCAATCCCCTAGACGCGTCTACGGTTCCTCGGATTGCTTGAAGGCCATCCAAGCCCTCGGAAGCCATGACCAATCACCCATCTCTTGCCCTCAACCGCGAGAAGGTCTGGAAACAACTCCTCATCAAAATCGCGGTTCAAATCCGCCAACCTTGATCAAACTCGCCAAGCGATCATCATAGTTACTCCGGACTCTTCCTCGCATGCCTTTAACTTTTCCTCAAACAAACTTGCCTCCTTTAACTGTTCCTTCAAACCATCACAAGCGTTGGTTAACCCGCAACTTGACCTTTCAACTCGCATTTTCAACGGTCAAAGTGGCGGTTGATCATCCTTGGGCGCAATCATGCCCTCCGGTGGGCCACGCGCTCACGAAGCCTTTTCACCTCTTCGGACTAAGAATCAAGCAAACCACGCACTCACGAAGGCCCTTTGCCTCCATGACCTCACCCTCTAACTCCACCACCTTCTCCTTCAAACTCTCAATCCTCTTCTCCCTTCTCCCAGTTTCCTATTCAATTTGTTAGTCTGGTTCAACTCAAACTCCAACCTAAGACGCACCTCTGAAGACATACACGCCTGCTGCGCAGTGATTACATTGTACTTGTCAAGTAAATCCGCGTGTGGCATGTTGCGAAGTACAGACAAGTAGCCAGGAGTGGAGAGATTATCCATCAAACTCCGACAAACAAACCCATGGATTAGGAATGTAAATGTTCTCAGCCTCCGCGGTGTCCACAGACATAGACTGATAGAAGTCCTCATCTGATGCCGCGGGGGTGTGGGCGGATGGCTCCAGAGGAGGCGATTCCATTTCAAAAACACTTGCTTGGTGTAGGGGTGGTAGCTGAGAAGGCCCGGACATGTCGGTATCCAAGTTCTCCAAGGGAGTGTTGGTGGAAGTCTTAAGTGGCATTCGAATCGCTTGTAAGTGAGGGAGGCCTCGGAAGAAACAAGTGATGGTCTCTAGGCGCTTAGGCCCAGATTAAGACTCATCTAGAAGCTCCACCACGGGAGTAGGTCCCGAAGACGCATCTTCTGCAAAATGAGCAACACTTAAGGTTTTTCCCAAACAAAAAGGAGAGAACCATATAAAGAGAAAACATACCAAGACGGACCCGGAACCTTGCTCGACACTGGAACAATCCTTTTCTTTTCCTACTGCTTGGTGGGGCACTAATCCGACCCTTTTCTTCCGGTAGCCTTGCGGCCTTGGCACGCCTCCACGGTGTCCACGATGGTCTCTTGGACCAAAGTAACCAAGTTCTCAGAGGGCTCTATAACACGCCCAACATTTTCCTCTTGCAGAGTCTTCTCGCCCTCCTGCAAAGTCCTTTCTCCCGAGCTCACAGCAAACGGATCTGGCTGATTAATGAATGCGAAAAGCGATATCTCTGCACAACAAAGAAAAGACAAGTGTTAAAAACAAAACAAACAAAATAATAAGACGCGACAAACCCTAGAAGGAGAACCCACCCTCAGTATCCGAAACTATAAAAGTAGGGCGCGCCGTCGCGTCATCCCAAGCACGGCTAAGGCCCACTACACAAATAAATGGCTCCGGAAACTTCTTGAAGGGAGCACGTTGTGTATCAAGGAGGTTTAATAACTCCAGATCAATATCGTCATCCGATGGGTGTGGATCACGGTCAACGGAGACTTTATCGTTCCACGAAATAGCCAAAGGGAAAACAGTCGCGTCAACCCAATAGAAGTACTCCTTCCAATTCTTTACAGAATCTAGAGGAGCAGTATGACAAACCGGAATAACCAAAGACTTAGGACCCTTACGTTTCTCTAAGGTCATCCATCCATCCTTCATACTAGAGTAGTAAAACTTTCTAAACAAAGACACGGTGGGGATGCCACCGTGGACGCGGCATAGGATCTCAAAATGACTAATCCTAGCCACGGCTAACACAGACAACTGTGACAAATGAATTTGAAAATACTCTAATACACTGCACATGAACTTGGAGAGAAGGATCCTAAAGTTGAAGAACTCGAAAACCTAGTATATACACCTATTTTACCCTGAGGGGCATCCCTTATAGTATCGTCAGGCCCGTGAAGAAGAGGATGCACAGTTTTGGGAATATTATATTTCGAACAAAAATCATCCAGATCTTTCTGGGATAAGTTGCAAGTAAAGTCACAAAGGAGTTTTTTAGCCATGGAAAAACAGTGGGATTGAAAAACCTAACCTGAACAAGTAAAAACGCAGCGAAAGGGCTTTGATGGCTTTTCTCTTTTTTACACGCGAAGATGAAAGGGCAACAGTAACCAAGAATGTAAAAAGGAAGGGTATTTATACCCTCCCAAAAGTAAAACCAACCGGCTAATCGAACGGCTGAAAAAATGCCACGTCCCCGGTCCGTATCGGGTGGCCCAGATTTGCCCAGATCAACGGACGAGATAGAAGAAGCCAAAACGTCACGTCAGTCAGAAAACACGCGGTCTAGAACAGTTCGCGACTCCCAAGGGACAGCTGTAGCGCTTATCCACTACATAAGTGAGAGGTACAGTCAGCAATGACTAGGATTATCCACGAGACACCCACCCGCGGATGGACGAAACAACTCAATCTAGAACGCTTGTCCTGAACCAACAAGAACACTAGACTGGGGACTTGATCGCGTATGACCCGGAACTCATACTGGGTCGGACGCGGACCAAAACGTAACCCATCGGGGTCACTCAAGCATTGTCTATATACGCGCGACATGAACACGACGGAAGGACCAATCCGCGGGTAAGAGATACGTCCAAAGGAGGCCACAACCGCGCCACATATAAAAGGTAGGGAATCTCACCCAGGATTAAGGTATCAGTAACTGCGCGATCACCAAAAGGGAAGCGGGACAAACTCCGCTCAAAAGCATCGCTGTCATAACAACGAGACAAATTCTGAGTTGACCAACGTCACTCCCCACTTACAAACGGTCGCTCTCATGTCCCGTGACTATGAGAACACGACAGAAAGGTCAACCATATAAATAGGGGTCTCGCCACTATTCAAAGGGTAACATGTACTCACTCTCTCTAAGACTCACTTTATCTCTCTACAAACCTTCACTTACTCTCACACCGGAGGTTGACCGCGGAACCCCGTTCCGTGGTGAGACTAACGGTGCTTATTTTCTTAGCAGCTTTAAACCAAGACTCACACTTAATACAAGACCTATTCCCCAAGAAGTTAGCCTACACTTATCTTCACGAGGAAGCGCCTAGAATTGTATTAACAATTTAAACTTTTAGAACAAGTTGTGCGAGAATAGTTTATATAAATAAAAGATATCAAATCGTGTTTATAGCTTTATGATTTGAAAATCCTTTTATTTTAGGCGATATATATCTTGGAGACCAAGTTAGGTATTGGCTATATAATAAGCGTTTGGTCATTCGAGTTTGATACGAGAAAACATGACTCCAGCATGTCGATTTCCATGATTCATTCATTAATATCTTTGAAAACCTCGGTTAATACCAAGACTCTTGGTTCATCAAATTATGACTTATAAGGTCTCTTTGTGAGTCACGGGTGTTCTTCAATACAGAGTTTGTCATCTTTGTCAAACCTGGGGCCACCATGGATCTTTATATTAGGGTCTAATCAAAATCGCTTGATTTTTGGGAAAATAGAATAGACATACAGCCTGAATGCCATTATATTTCACATGATTAACGCAAGAATACATGGTGCATATTTGTCTTTATATTTTGTTTATTGTAAGATGCAGCTGTTGGATCGTCTAGATAGTTGCATGTGCTCGTGTTTAAAGAACTGAAAGTAACATTCACAAATCTTTTTCGAAGTTTAAGAATCATTGCAAAACATTTATGTAAATAGACGTGACTCCTAATTAAGTACTAGTTGATAATGCAAGTAACATTCAATTTGCAACCTCTCAAAAGAAGGTCCGGCCTAAATCAAACCCAGGAGGTCAAATTAATGTGCAAAGCCACACTGTTTGCTTCTTATTATCCGAGCTTACCTCGAGTCCCCGTTTACTAATTAAAGAGACATTTGGACGAGCCTCAAAGGAGTTATGTGTCTTGTCTTAGTAAAACATGAGGAAAATTTAGGACCTCATATTGAGCTAGGTACAGATTTATAACCCACTCATCATGCAAAACCGATTTGCCTTAACAGATAAACGGCTCCACAAAACATCAGTAATGACAACGATGGTTTAGACAGACACCGATTTGCCTTAACCGATTTGCAAGGGAATATTGAGAGGATCTCATTTGCAGCAAAAAGTACTGAAGACATAATCGAGTATTCGAGTGTATTTTGGCTCTCATCCAAAAGCCCATGCCTATTCAGGTGCAGTTAAATCATGGAGAAAAGTTATGATCTGCATCATTGCCAATGTCCCTTTTCGGTTTTCTTAACTCTAAAAAAAATAGAAGTTTGTCGAGTACCAAACTCATATCATCTTACTCCTACACCAGCATGATAAGAACTTGAATAAATTTTGCAATTAAATTTTTTTGAAAATTCATTATTGATTCTTGTAAGTTGCAAAATACACGAATTCCTCATGTTTACCATTCAACTATTTCAAATATGCTTAAATATGCAAATTGTGCAAAGGAGTAACCAGGTTTCTCATTTGCGGAAACAGATACTGTTTGTATAACATTTGCATCAAATGTTGAAATTAAACGAACACTTAATAATTCAATGACAAATGTAGCCTACATAGAACTACTTATTGTTGGGGGTTATAGCCCAGAACAGGGTTAAGACAATCAATGACAGTATCAATACCACTAGGTGGTTACCAGATATCACTTGGAATCGTGTGATCACTTTCCAAAGTAAACTATTAGACCACAATGCACGGGTATCACGAATATCTACTTGGGATAAGACCAAATCTTGATTAGAGAATTAGGCACAATTCTATAACCCTTGCGCTTATAAGTACTTAGTGTTTTACGTGTGTCCTCATGCATGTTCGGATCTCCTATATATAGGAGGTTACTCTTGAGCTATTCAATGGAATTATGAGTATTAATCGGCCCATTAATAGCCTCATAATTATCCCCATTATAGCCGTTAGTGGTTACATGACCAATTAAGCGTGGTCATAAAGAAGTTATAGCGCCATTTAGCGATTACTTTCCATAAGCGATTACTTTCACTAGCGGTGCTTTAAACTTGCGGTGGAATCTGACCTATTCATTGCTTATCGGTACTTTCATGCACTATCGGTGGATACACCACCGGTGGATACACCGCCGGTGGAAACATCGCTTATCGGTGGAAACTCTTGCTTATCGATGGAAGCCACAAGCGGTACTTTCCAAGCGGTACTTTCCGCCAGCGGTACTTTCACCGGTGATGCTACTAGCACTACCAATACAAACCACTATAAAAGTCGAGGTGTTCATGGACCTTATGGGTGTACGCTCCGTACCTCCCTAACCCATTACAAGGTGTGAACTAATCCCACAAGTGCACTAAATTTTCCAACAATCCTCCCAATTTAGTTCACTTCCTTTGCATGAAAAATAAACATCAATCAAAACATGTGCGTAGCGAAAATGTCACGAGTTGAATTTCCATCTTAGTAAATTACGTTCAAATATTCGAGAATCGGTGTTCAGAATTGAGCCCTTGACCCATTTGAATACACGAAGATAAAATACACACAAGTTTTCAAACACTTAAAAGCTCGACACTATCAAGCCATGTGTCCATATCGAATTCATAAATGTTGTAAAAGCTAAAGTCAAAGCTTCTGAGCGGCAAAACTTCAACATTTACATAGGTGGTTCCTCTTTATTCATGCTCACCTAAGCACTTTTCAAAGAAAAAATAACCATTAAAGTAAAGACTTCATCCTCCTTTCGTGTGAGTTACGAGCACAACCTTGGGATGTAAATAAAACATGTGCTCCAGTCCATTTGAATGTTCGACTTTCCACATTGAACTCGGCTCTAAGTTTCCTCGGGAGGAGTTGGGTGTCCTAGCATTCGATGACTAAGTTGGACTTAAACCCATCCCTTTAGCGAGACTTTATAACCAAGTCTCTAGCGGACCTCGTCAAGTGATCGACTAAGTTACGTTGAGATCACAAACTCTATAGATACCACCCATTCATGATAAGCTCACGAATCATGCTATGCACGACACCTAAGTGTCTAGACTTACCATTGTACATCGACTATAAGCCTTAGCTAATGTGGGCGCACTATCACACACGGATAGAAATAGGTGCTATAGGTTTAGCCACAATGGAATCTCGAGAAGCAAGTTTTCAACCATTGACTTCTTTACCGGCGGTTGCTAAAGCCACAAATTGATTCCATTGTTGAGCCGGTAATGCAAGTTTGCTTCTTGGATGCCCAAGAAATTGCACCTCCACCAGTAGGAATACCCGACCCTGGTAGGCGAATTGTCTTGATGTTCTTGATCAACTTGCATCGGTGTAACCTTCCAACAACGATGGGTAACGATATGAGAGACTATAATCCATAGTTCTCTTGAATACTTGATACCCTTTGAGCGCTTGCGTTGATGAGCACTAGGATTGCTAGTATACTGCTCAATTTTCCCCCTTGCAAAACCAATATCGGGCCTTGTACAAGTCATGGCATACATCGGTGACCAATTACCTAGAATACTCAAGTTGAGATCTGACCTTGCCATGATTAGGCATCGACTTCTCACAAGTATCCATAGGTGTACTCAACGAGTACAATCAAAGTAATTGAATTTCCTCGGTACCTTCTCAATATAATGAGGCGAGAGATAGAAATTCTTTTACTTTCATGTTTAATCCTTATACCAAGGATAACATCGCCTCCCCATGTCTTTCATGGAGAACCTTGATGACAAAAATTCCTTTGTCGGTCAACTGATTTTAGTCGGTGCAAAGATCAACATGTCATCAACATATAGACAAATGATGACTCCTTTACGGTTATCAAATTTGCTATATACACATTTGTCGACTTGGTTAAGAACATAACCACTAGACAAAACCACTTCATCAAACTTTTGATGCCATTGCTTAGGTGCTGCTTAAGTCCATAAAGAGACTTAATCGGTTTACACCTTGTTTTCATTGCGAGCATGATGAAGCCACGAGGTTGGTTCATATAAACCTCTCTTCAATTCACCATTCAAGAAAACATTTTCACATCCATCGATGAATAACGGTTGTGAATAGATGCCATAGCAATCGGCGGTCTTATAGTGCGTCACGAGCCACGGGGGCATAAGTATCAAAATAGTCTATTCGACTTTTGTTTAAAGCCACGAATGACTAGTCTAGCCTTGAACTTTTAATAGTTCCATCTACCTTCATTTTCTTTTGAAAATCCATTTGCAACCCAAAGGTTTGCAACCGGAGATAGATCAACCAACACCAGTGTTGTTGCCCATGATGGAATCCATCTCATCATTAATTGCTTATTTCCATAAAGCAATATCACGGGACTTCATTGCTTCTTCAAATGTTTTGGGGTCATCCTCGACAATGAAGCAATAGGAGTATTGGTCGAGACCTCATCACAGTACCTTCAACTAAGTATAGTTGAAACTCGGTCCAAATGACTTTGAGATCTTGACCCTTTGCTTTTCACGAGCGCAGTTCGAGTTCTTGAACCACAACCTCATCGGGACCATGATGGTTCATCATCGAGGGACCTCTTATACACCGGTGTCATGAGTTCCATTAGGAATCCTCGACTTGGTCTAGGGGCGATGAGAATCTATTCTCATCAAAGTCTGCATCCCTTGATTCAATTATGGAGTTAACTAAAACATGTTCATTAGGTTCAATAACATAGAACCTAAAAGCCTTGGAATGCTCGGCATATCCAACAAAGATGCGATCAATGCCTCTTTCACCCAAAGTCTTTGCTTTGGATCGTGGAGTCTTACAACAGACCTACAACCCCGAGACCACGAGATAGTTCGGGTTGGGTTTCCTTTTAGTCCGAGTTCATAAGGGGTAACCTTGTTCCTTTTGTTTGGAACCTATTTAATAAATAGCAATTTGTTAACATAGCTTCACCCGAACCCTTGACTCGATCTGAATAGGACAACATGGAATTAACCATCTCCTTGACACCTGTTTTTCCTTTCGAAATACCATTTCTTTGAGGAGTATAAAAAGCGATTGTTTCATGGATTATTCCAACAGATGAAATCTTGAGTATCCATGTACTCACCTCCCTATCGATCCTTAATCTTTTGATCAAAGACCCAAGTTGTAATTCAACTTGGTTTTAAACACTTTGAATTTATCTAATGCTTCATCCTTGGTATGTAACGAGATAGACATAACAAAATCTAGAAGCATCATGATAAATGTCACAAAGTACTTCTTATTTCCCAAAGAAGGAGTGGCATACAAATCACACGAGTCATCGTGAATAAGCTCCAAGATCTTAGTCTCACGACTAACACCACGAAAGGGTTTCTTGATTATCTTGGTCAACATGCAAGTTTACACTTTTAGATGTCCATGTCAGCGAGGATTAAACCATTCCTAGACATATCTTGCATCCTTTTATAGTGAACATGACCAAGTCTAGCATGCCAAAGGTTAGAATCACTCGATCATATGTGGTCACAAAAGGTGAAATAATCTTTGTCGGTGGTAATATTAAGCTGAACATTTGATTACATAAATAACCAAAACCAATAAAAATACCACATTTAGAAAGAACAAATTTATCGATTCAATAACTTGTTTATATCCATGATTATTCAAAACACTACTTGAAACCAAGTTTTCCTTATATCGAGAACATGAATAACATTAAACAAAGTTACAATCTTTCGAGAACTAAACCTAAGATCTACACAACCACGACCATGCACCAAGGCATTGACTCATTTCCCATGTGAAGAATAGAACCATCATTCGTTGACTCATAAGTCTTGAACCGACTTCTATCTTTGCACATGAGCTGTTGCACGAGTCGACCCCCACGCAACATCATCATCCTGCACATAAAAGATTGAGATACATATGTAACATAATAAATGCGAAAAGACTTATTAAACATATTCGACCTTTGGTGAGTTGGTGAACCACCACCTGAACCATTAGTGCTGATCCATTGGCTTTACCACCAATTTTAACACCCTTGCGGTCCCTTTTAATGTGACCGGTCTTGCCACATTTCCAACAAGTAGGTGTAGCCTTCTTGTTAGGATCTCGCCTGTGTTGTCATGATACTTGCGTTTGCCTTTGTTGTCATTGTACACGGTGGAGTTGTTATGCTCCACCATATTGACAACAGATGGTCCGCTGACATTGCTACTCTTTGGCTTGTCATTGTCCGCACCTTGAGAGATTCCTCAATGTGCGAGATGATACTTAACTCAACAAGAGTTAACTCATCCTTCATATGTTTCAAGGTATGCTTGAAATCTTTCCATGAAGGAGGAGTTTGTCAATGACACAAGAGACTTTGATAGCCTCATCCATGTTCATTTGGTGTTGTGTAAACCTTCCAAGTATTCCAAGAAGTTCATTGTATTGTTCCATGTTGGTCTTGAATCGGTCATTTTGTAATTTGTGAAATTACTAACAAGAAACTTCTTACTTGATGCATCCTCGATCATATATTTGGCATCCAAGGAATCCCGGTTCTTTGGAAGATTCAAAGTTCGATAAATATCAAGCGAGAGAATCGAGACATACCATTGAGAATAAGACCTCTGCATATGTAGTCATTATTCTCCATTTGCTCCTCCTCGGATCGCTCCCACGGTAGCATCATCGGGAATAGGTGTAGTTAGCACATACACACACTCGTGCTTTGTGAAGAAGTGCATCTTCTTACGCCACCTCCTAAAATCCACCCTTTAAACTTATGCGACTTAGCAAAGTTTGAAGCCATGTGTTCATTGCGGCGATTGCCATTGATTATCACAAAATAGTTTACTTTGATTGTTGGGGTTATAGCCGAGCGAGGGTTAAGACAATCAATGGCGGTATCAATACCACTAGGTGGTTACGGATATCACTTGGAATCGTGTGATCACTTTCCAAAGTAAACTATTCGACCCTAATGCAGGTATCACGAATATCTACTTGGGATAAGACTAAATGCGGTTAGTGAATTAGGCACAATTCTATAACCCTTGCGCTTATAAGTACTTAGTGTTTTCTGTGTGTCCTCATGCATGTTCGGATCTCCTATATATAGGAGGTTACTCTTGAGCTATTCAATGGAATTATGAGTATTAATCGGCCCATTAATAGCCTCATAATTATCCCATTATAGCCGTTAGTGGTTACATGACCAATTAAGCGTGGTCATAAAGAAGTTGTAGCGCCATTTAGCGATTACTTTCCATAAGCGATACTTTCCACTAGCGGTGCTTTTCGCTTGCGGTGGAAATCTGATTATTCAACGCTTATCGGTGCTTTCATAGCACTATCGGTGGATACACCACTTGATGGAAAACGCCTATCGATGGAACCACGCTTATCGATGAAGCCCATGGCGGTACTTTCCACAGCGGTACTTCCTAAGCGGTACTTTCACCGGCGGTGCTTTCTACTAGCACTACCAATACAAACCACTATAAGAGTCGGGTGTTCATGGACCTTATGGGTGTACGCTCCGTACCTCTAACCCATTACAAGGTGTGAACTAATCCAAGTGCACTAAATTTTCCAACACTTATCTTTTCTTTTTGACCAAACAAAGAGAAGAACAATATGTTGTATATATGGCGTATTGCTATAAGAGACAAATAAACCGTAACATGGAAACATAAAGTATAGAGAATAATACCGTAAACCTTTTTAGTGTATAGACTCAAAGAACACAAATAAGGAAAATGTTGAGGCTGTGATGCTCACAGTTTCCTTAAAACAGATTAATCCTCTCCGCGGTGCTTGAGAATCGTGAGCGTCTATCTCGAGGATACAACAACGGATAACCCGTTAGCACTGGCGAGTTATCAAGGCGAACCAAACCGTGCCTTCCTCTATTACGAACCGGATACACAAGAAATATGAATGGTAACACAAAAGGAGAGGAGTGATGAGTTGTGTATTTTTCGGTGTCATTCAAATGAGAGAATAACTCTCAATTTATAAGGAATAGGGGTATGAGAAAAATGGTCACAATTAATTCATACAATTAATTTCAATAATGTACCATGAATGAAAATAAAACCACAAATTTAATTTTATTTTCAATTCACGTTAGTATACATAATGACATTATCAATTGTCATTCAACCATATTGACCACATTTTTCCAACAATCCCCCACATGAATGAAATTGATAACGGGAAACAAATTTCAACGACTCAAAGTTGTAATAGAGTTTTGCAGTTGACATTTGCATAGGATAGGTAGGTGTTACCCTTTGAACCTTACCTCGTGAAATATACTTAGCCTCCTAGCGACCGAGTAGAACTTGATGTCTTTGAGCTGTCCATTGTTTGTGGAACAACAATATATATTCACACAAATATCTCCTTGACACATTTTGGTTCTCATAGTTATGTTCGTTATGGTCATGAACATTAGCACGGATTCTGCGAGCTGTTAAGAATTGCGCCCACAATTCCCTTAGAAGCGACCCCACTTCTCTCTCGCATAGGTGATTCTCGATTAATCATTAAAAGCCATATGCTTAACCTCATATTATCCTTTGTTATAGGAATGGACTAGGAAGTTTACTAACTCCTTAAATAAATGTGGAGTTTATTACTCCCCATTGACCTCGGTTTATACAAGTAGGTTGTCTATTGAACCCGGATCTTGGGATCTCGGTCAATTTGGGTTAGGTTTTCCTTCATATAAACTTTTCAAGGGCTTTAGTCACATTCCTTTTCGGGACTTGCTAACTAACTCTCACATTTAGCTTTTGCAAGCGGATCCATAAAGTTACTCTATGACTTCATATTGTCAATAGGGATAACCCATCTTGAGAGTAGTTGTCGTATCGACATAATATGTTTGTACAAATTTGAGTTTGTGCAACTCTAAATATATCACGCTTTAGGTAATTCTTGAGTATTCCAACTAGGCAAGAACTTCATGTTTGTTGGCGTTCTTTTGAACTCTAGCTAGGCGGAATCCCCATGGAATTTATCTCAAGAATTTTGTAGAAATGTTCTCTCTTTCAATGTATTAATCTTGTTTATAAGATTTTTTCTCACATGGATATGACATTAAGATCCATAGTAATTTGTCACTTCACAAGTTTCATACTAGTGTATGGAAACTTTTGAATGTCTTATGTTAATTATTTCCTATCATAATTATGATTCCAAATCTAGCATGCTATAGACCAAGGAATCAAGCGTGTATGGAAGATGCATCATTACGATTACTCATAGCTTCATCTATTAACATTTTTCTTTTAGACAAATCACCATCTTAAACCACACATGTTTTAGGAGGATCCCATAAGTTATATGTGTAAATCCTACACTTATAACATGTCATTCCAATTCACTTGGGATTACATATATAATCACATTTAATCTCTTATCATGATATGATTATCACAAATTATTATGTGATTATAATCACATAAAATCAATGTGTAATCATTTTACACAATCAAAATATGTCCAACTTAGCAAATGGACTATAGCTCATTGGATGAAAATCACACCGTTCAAGTTAGTTCGTAAACCAACGTAATTCGTTGTCATCTATATGTGTGTTCTTTCTTGACATTTCACAATGTCCTACGGTTATATTCAACACACGGTCATTTCTTACATAATGACAAACATTCGATTATTAGCAATATGAGATGTAACAAGTCATAGGCATTGCTCATCTTTCTAGAATAACAAATATTTTGATTATTTGCAACAACATTCAAAATAAAATATTTGCAATATCCAATTTCTCAATACTCGGTACAAAACCGAGCGACTTGTTTATCATTTCTCATAATGAACCTTTCTTTTCGATCTTAAATCAAGACATATGAATGAATATTCATCACTCAAATATGATTATTGACACAAATGTCAAGCCAATAAATTATTGTGATAGGGTCAACCACATTTATCACATATACCATGCCATTTTAGCCATTCACAATGTCGGCATAAAAGATTTCCGATAATTTCGTCATCATTTTCTTGATACTAAATACACCACGACAGGGTATTAATCAAGTCAATGCATGAATAGTTATTCTTCAATATCAACATTGTCTTTAGACACATCCACTTTCCATTGATGATCAAACACTACAACACAACCTTTTTTTTTTCTTCAAAAAAAATATATCTATTGAAAAAAAAAAAATAATTGCGATAAAACAACAATCACTTTTTTTTTCAAGCTTAATTTTTTTTTCACAAATCAAGTTTAGTGTCTTAGCTACGCACTTAAAATTGGGCTCAATATTGGCTATCACGAAAATGCATTTTTTTTCTTTTCACGAATACATAGTTGTAACACCAAGTACTTTGGATTCCAAATAACACCAAAGAATTTGCATTCACCAAGAATGAGTTAAATCTCAACATTTAGTCATGAAACCAATACTAGTTACACAAACCAGTATCATTACGAGATTTCAACCAACATGCTTTGAACACTCTATTGTTCTATCATAATGTAAACAACAAATATCAAAAGTAGTTTGTTGTCTATCTTTATTCGATGCATAATCTTAGAAGATTACTAGTGCGATGCTCTTGCTCAAAAATCACACCATCATGACTACATTAGCCTATACTTGATTCACATGAAGGTATGAATAGTTACTAAGCGACAATATAAGTTTCCTTTCATTTTACTTGGCACAAAATAATAGAAAGTACTCATGTGACTCATGTAAAGCAGTATAAGCATCACATTATAAATAACAAAGCTGGATTTTCATTTGGTTCCTTTCTAAATTCGACATACCAACTTGTAAATTTATGAATGTGTCTATATTCACTATTTTACTATACTATCATTTGTAACTCGATGATTTGCAATAAAAGCTATTATACAATCACAATCTGACAAGTTCTTTTACCAAAAAATAATCCAACAACTAAATTCTCACGAGAATATATCAATCGATTAAATGCCAAATCGATATGTTGACACATTTTCAAAAGGTAATAATTGGGAGTAATTGTTGGTTTATAATAAAATCTGGTTTCATAATTGGAATCATCACATTATAATTTCCTCTTACATATGAGCGCTAAAACCAAACGGTTACTCACATAGCCTTTCACATTCAGTTATAGATTGATAATCATGGATATTAATACAATTAACAAATAGAAATATGCATGTTATCATAACGATCAATCAAATTGTAATAAATAGAACAACCCTCATTATTTCTTATTCATGACCTCATATTATAAAATCAAGCTGATAATATGAGTCTAATTCAAGCATAAAGTTGAACACATTTAGTCAAACATAAAATAACATGTTTTATTTGAACATAAACACCAACAATTTCCGTGTATGTTATTTACTAAATGCAACAAACTCTTAAAGTAATTTGCAAAACCGAAAAAGAGAAAAAAAAATTAATCAGTTCCATTAACAAGCCCTTTCCAAAAAGAAAATGATATATGAAAACATAAGTTATATGACTTATATCCCTTCCCTCATGTCACTCGAGAGGACAAAACAACCAAATAAAACAAATTTTGATTGTCCCAAAAACGTAAAAAATATGAATAAACATTTTTTTTCTAATCATTCCCACAATAGCTCCCATGTAAGTTCGTGCTAGGCGACCATATTAAATTTGTTACTTATTATGTGATCATCTCTCAAAGCAATAAAGAATCATCTTAAGATTGTTGTATATATGATATTGCTATAAGAGACAAATAAACCGTAACATGGAAACATAAAAGTATAGAGAATAATACCGTAAACCTTTTAGTGTATAGACTCAAAGAACACAAATAAGGAAAATGTTGAGGCTGTGATGCTCACATGATTTCCTTAAAACGATTCGTCTCTCTCCGGTGCTTGAGAATCGTGAGCGTCTATCTCGGGATACAACAACAACGGATAACCCGTTAGCACAAGCGAGTTATCAAGGCGAACCAAAACCGTGCCTTCCCTCTATACGAACCGGATACACAAGAAATATGAATGGTAACAAAAGGAGAGGAGTGATGAGTTGTGTATTTTTGATTGTCATTCAAATAAGAGAATAACTCTCAATTTATAAGGAATAGGGGTATGAGAAAATGGTCACAATTAATTCATACAATTAATTTCAATAATGTACCATGAATGAAAATAAAACCACAAATTTAATTTTATTTTCAATTCACATTAGTATACATAATGACATTATCAATTGTCAT
Organism: Chrysanthemum lavandulifolium; assembly: GCA_022545495.1. Classification (NCBI taxonomy): domain Eukaryota; kingdom Viridiplantae; phylum Streptophyta; class Magnoliopsida; order Asterales; family Asteraceae; genus Chrysanthemum; species Chrysanthemum lavandulifolium. The sequence goes on from CM040244.1 coordinate 145,571,776, forward strand.
TCAACCATATTGACCACATTTTTCCAACACAATATATAAAGAGAGCAGAAGCTTAGCGAGGATCTAAGAATATAGAAACAGCACCAACTAAAGGACCCATTAGGCCATCACAGAAGCGCTTTTCGGTCAATGCATATCAAGAGAGGTTTTAGTGAAAGATATGTTCCTTAACTGAAACTTACTTTTGAGAATTATAATCTTAAAGAGCATATACTTTTCTGCAAAAGATGTTTTAATAGTATGCGTGACTGAATGTATGAAAATGCTACAGATACATATATAGAATGCTACTTGAGGAAGACTGGTTTTTCAAATGTAGTTAAATGGTATAACACTATAACCCATGCTTAATGATGTTTTCAAGTTGATGGTATCATACCTTTTCTTGAACAAACATACGCATATGCTACTTGATCACTGTATATACATATGCATACACGCCTTTAGAATTTTTATTTTATTTATTTATTTATTTATTTATTTTTGATTCAAGTAACAAGATTGCTCATGATCCTTGAGACTATATGTCTTGGTTTCTCCTGTATTTTTCTTTAAAAAGCCAATTTGTTGTCAAACCCATCATAGATTTTACAAGAGACTCTAATCAAGACAAGTCACATTATTCATTGGAATTTACAATCCAAATTTCATAAATACACTTAACTAATGCAAGATAAGATGGTGCAAATTAAAAGATACTAAACTGTGACTCTCTTCTTGCCACCGCCACTAGAGCTAACCTTACTAACTACTATACAAAATGAACATCACATGGAATTTAAGCTGCTCTTGACTGTTCAGAAAGAATGTTCAGTGGCCATGAATCAGAGGCTGATGGGTATCTAGCATGTGGTTTGCTCACATTTGGGCCAAGCGATTTTGTTACAAATTTTGGGATCTTGGGTTCCGCATAAAGCTCGGGTCATTCTGCACGGGCAACACGAATACAGGGCCCACAACAGGGTTGCATTCGAACTCCATAAAGTCTGAGGATTCATTCTCTCATCTATCTGGCTTTGAAGCTTTTTAATATGGCCTTCTATGGCAATATTTTCCTCTTTTAGTTCATTCCTCTCGACCGCAATCTGTTCATTTATATTTCAAATAAGTATATTTCAACTAAACAAGTGTAACCACTGTGACTGTGTGACAGTCTTTAAAGATGTTTGATTGGATATTGCCATGTTGCAATTTATCTTCTTGGTTTTAAAAACTACGAAGGAAAACAACTATAATATCAAAGACCAAGTTAATGCCTAACTTAATACTGTTTGTTAACGCACCCTACTTGAGGTCACCTTGATTGGAACAGGTCAAAGAGGGCTTTTGATTCTATAGTGTAGTGTCTAGTGAACAACTAGGAGCGTGTTACAGATTTCGTTAAAAGTTGGCATAATGGGCGGGTTGGACGGGTTGGGTAACGGGTCAAAACAGGTTGCGTCTGGCGCCAGCAAAACTCTTCTAATGTAATGCATTACACATACAGAAACTCTATTACCGCAATAATGATGAACTAACATTTCATAGAGATTTTGGAAGTGTTTAACCATTTGATCACGCTTCTGATGACTTTCAACCCGTTTTTAGTTAAATCTATTAGCTTAACCCATTTGACCCATTTGAAGTGTTTAAGCATTTGATCATAGGTTAATGAGTTATAAGTTAAAACTGCCACTTATACTTCATCACGTCAGATATAACTTTACAGTTTTCTACAAAATATATACATGATCTTAAGATTAATTGAAACTTACATATTGAGATTCGGCTAAAGGTAGAATTCTCCTTCTTAAGAGAGTCAACTTGAGCTATAAGGTCCGCAGTATTCGAATAGTATCAGTCAAGGCAGAAGATTTCCCAATATTCTGAGTGGCCGGTTCTGTAAGAAAACAGAATACACTTGACATAAGTATTACATGTAAAATATATATATGTATATCAATCATGCTAATAATGTTATAAACTGATCAAAGTATAAACCACACCTAGAGCATTAGTAAGGTCTAGAAATAAGTCGTTCAAATGGTCACGTTTCAGCTTCTCCCTTTCTGCTTTACGAATTTTCCTAGGAACTTTACACCATCCTTCTTCTTGCTAGAAGACCTGTGAGAGGAAAAAAACATCATTAAAACATAACAAAACATGAAATAAATAAGTTCCATCATGTGTGAGATTCAGGTACCTGCCAACCGATTTCTTCTTCGTTAAGTCGACATTTTCATCCGAACCCTCCATAGTTGAATCTCAACGTTGATGATGTTTGCAAACTTATATAATGATTGGTTGAGAAAAAAATGTGGACATTCGACAAATGAAGATGCGTTTAATAAGGAGGAAGACAAGATGAAGTAGCAACAAGTTGAGTCGTGTGTGAATGTATGAAGGAAATGTTGTTTATGAACTATGCCACACGAAGGCGTGTGTCGGGAATCAGACTTTTGCAAGCTTATTGTTTGGTACTTATACACGTCACGTGGTCAGAAAGAATTCAACTTATATGTGATTTTATTCTCATCATTTAGTTTAATTATTTGATTCTATAAATGTTATATTTCTGTATTTAATATTTTAGAAAGATGACTTATTTCACATGCTTACACCACTTATTTTTGTTTTCTCGGTCGTTAGCAAACTAATATACGGGTAAACAAGCACAAATCAGGTTAAATCCTCTTTTTCATCGACATGCATTAGCGAAATGTGTCGATTTGTCTTCGAAAATTATAAAATATAGGCTTTTACGGGCTAATTTGTAAATATATTAGGCGATTTAGCCCTCTATTTTTTCTTGAAATGGACATGTATAGTCTTTTCAAAATTTAAATGGACGTTAATGAAGTAGCGTGTTTTTTTGATTGAAAAATATTGCAACTGTTTTTAATTAAAACTTATAAATATAATATAATTAGTTATTTAAATATAAATAAGGTGTTATGATTGAGAATTTTTAAATCGTTATTCGTTTTTTTAAAGCGATTACCATAACACGGTAGTTTGATCCGTCACCGTTTAAGTTTACGCTCACTAGGCTGCGCACTTGTTTGTACTCGTAACTCGAGCCCACCCAACCGTTCATTTTGCCACCTCGAGTGCCGTTGCCACACTTATCTCATCATTGTCTTTAGCAAAACTTATAACCACAAACCTAGTAAATATATGAGGAAAATCACACCAGGCCAAAACAATAGTATATTTTGAAGTACATGGACAATCCGCACTTATATATATGTCTACCCCAACAGCTCAATTAGTATAGTTAAAATCTGTGATAAATAATAACTTAATAAGGCAATTGTAGTCTGTAAACATTTCAAAAAATCTGTGATAAATAATAGAGCAGTTGTAGGGTATGTTTGTGGCCAAATTTGTATGTCAGAATGGTATGGCTATAAAGCTATTTATAAAACTATAAAATGTATTAACATATAAATTCTATTTATATCTTTCTTTTAATAAAAGTGTTTAGTAAATTAATTATTAAATGTAATTATAAGATGTAAAATGACATAAAAGGACAAATCTATAATTGTAAATAAATGTTTGGAGGTATATTAGTAATTTAAAGTTTTAACAATTTCATATCATTTAAAAACTTCATGAATCGAGTTTTTCGTTTGGGTGTTTTTTTTGAAATAAAAGCTTGTAGCTAATGCATCCAGCAAAAGCTACTTAGTTTATAGGAGATTATTTTATAACAAAATTTAATTTCATCCAAAAGCTCCCCATAAAACAGTTGTAGTCTGTAAACATTTCAAATAAAGAAATATGATGAGAAAAAAATTAAAATGAAAAAATAAGAAGAATATTTAGTTACACATTTTAAATTAGGTGAGATTTTTAAATGGAATCATTTATATTTGTAGATGTTATGTGGTTGTGTTTTTTTATCTTTTTATTTTAATTTTTCTTATTTGATCCTAGCTACAAGTATAGAATATAAATAAAATGTGTCACTTACTCACTTAACCTTTAAATATTGTCGTGCATGTACAATATGTTTCCACAAGTCATAGAGACTAATTAGGTGTCGTTTGTTTTTTCAAAATAAGTCTTTTTCATCTTTTCACTTCTTTTGTCTCTAAGAAGGTAGAGTTTTATGTTTGTTTTTGCACCTGAGTTTTTCTTTTCAACTCTTTCCTCTTCAAATTTCAAACATTATCTTTCACTTCTTACCTCTTCTTTCACAAAGCCTACATCTCTTTCTTAATATCCATTTTATACGTTTTAGTTAGTTTTATACGTTTTTGTCATTATTTTACGTTTTTATGCGCATTTATACGTTTCGACCTTTTTACGTTTTCGTCCCTTTTTACGTTTTGTCTTGTTTTACATTTTCGTTTACTTTTACGTTTTAGTCCGTTTTCGTCCGTTTTACGCTTTTGTCTTTTTACGCTTTGATCCGTTTCGCGATTATTTTATGTTTTAAATCTGCTTTATTACGTTTTCGCTTTGTTTTTTTTTTTTTCAATTTTTTATGTTTTCATCCATTTTTACATTTTCGTTTTCTTTTACGTTTTAAATTACATTTTTACGTTTTTACCTTTTTACATGAGCGTCTGTTTTATTACGTTTTCGTCTATTTTTTAGGTTTTCGACCATTTTTACTTTTTTATTTTTTACATTTTCGTCCGTTTTTAAGCGTTTTCGTCTTTTTGTTTCGTCCGTTGTCTTGGTTTTGGGGCGTTTTCATCGTTTTCTTCTTGATGCGAGGATTTCGACTAGGTTTAATATTTACAATTGTCTCGTTTACCTATGGTCCACCTTATACACCACGGGCAATGTGCCCGTGGGTGTGTAGTGTAGTAATCAGATAAAACCGAGGTCGTCCCAAGAGCTATGTGAGCGAATTCTATATTAAGTCTAGGTGTCACTTGTTTTAAGCGGTTTGTAGAAGAAATGATTAATTAACTAAGAAACAAGAAATAAGCGTAAATAAAATAGAGGTTGTGATCAGGGAGAGAAAGTGTGCTAACCTAACTACTCATCCTATCGTGTAATGTCTATGTTTTATTACTTCCAATTGATTCAAGTAGGGGTTTAAGTCGCTAGGACATCATTTGGTCAATTCGTCCTAACCTATCAACAAAGGCTCTATTCGGCGTCAAGGTGTGGAAAACTAGAAGAGGGGGTTGAAAAGTTTTGCCGATTTTAAGTTGGTTTCAAAACTTTAGATTCGATGTTATGTGAAATCGTATGGATGAAGACAAAGTATAGATCTAAAAGTAATGCGAGTAAAG
>CM040244.1:145577112-146022180 GCA_022545495.1 Chrysanthemum lavandulifolium
CAACATCATCATCCCGCACATAAAAGATTCGAGATACATATGTAACATAATAAATCGAAAAGACTTATTAAACATATTCGACCTTTGGTGAGTTGGTGAACCACCACTCCACTGAACCATTAGTGCTCGATCCATTGGCTTTACCACCAATTTTAACACCCTTGCGGTCCCTTTTAATGTGACCGGTCTTGCCACATTTCCAACAAGTAGTGTAGCCTTCTTGTTAGGATCTCGCCTTGTGTTGTCATGATACTTGCGTTTGCCTTTGTTGTCATTGTACTGGTGGAGTTGTTATGCTCCACCATATTGACAACAGATGGTCGGCTGACATTGCTACTCTTTGGCTTGTCATTGTCCGCACCTTGAGAGATTCCTCAATGTGCGATGATCGCCCAACTCAACAAGAGTTAACTCATCCTTCATATGTTTCAAGGTATGCTTGAAATCTTTCCATGAAGGAGGGAGTTTGTCAATGACACAAGAGACTTTGATAGCCTCATCCATGTTCATTTGGTGTTGTGTAAACCTTCCAAGTATTCCAAGAAGTTCATTGTATTGTTCCATAACCGGTCTTGAATCGGTCATTTTGTAATTTGTGAAATTACTAACAAGAAACTTCTTACTTGATGCATCCTCGATCATATATTTGGCATCCAAGGAATCCCAGTTCTTTGGAAGATTCAAAGTTCGATAAATATCAAGCAGAGAATCGGACATACCATTGAGAATAAGACCTGCATATGTAGTCATTATTCTCCCATTTGCTCCTCCTCGGATGCGCTCCACAAGAGCATCATCGTGAATAGGTGTAGTTAGCACATACACCACACTCATGCTTGACAAGAAAGTGCATCTTCTTACGCCACCTCCTAAAATCCACCCTTTAAACTTGTACGACTTAGCAAAGTTTGAAGCCATGTGTTTCATTGCGGCGGTTGCCATTGATTATCACAAAATAGTTTACTTTGATTGTTGGGGTTATAGCCCGAGCGAGTTAAGACAATCAATGATGATCAATACCACTAGGTGGTTACTAGGATATCACTTGGAATCGTGTGATCACTTTCCAAAGTAAACTATTCGACCCTAATGCAGGGTATCACGAATATCTACTTGGGATAAGACTAAATGCGGTTAGTGAATTAGGCACAATTCTATAACCCTTGCGCTTATAAGTACTTAGTGTTTTACATGTGTCCTCATGCATGTTCGGATCTCCTATATATAGGAGGTTACTCTTGAGCTATTCAATGGAATTATGAGTATTAATCGGCCCATTAATAGCCTCATAATTATCCCCATTATAGCCGTTAGTGGTTACATGACCAATTAAGCGTGGTCATAAAGTTGTAATCGCCATTTAGCGATTACTTTCCATAAGCGATACTTTCCACTAGCGGTACTTTACGCTGCGGTGGAAATCGACCTATTCCACCGCTTATCGGTGCTTTCATAGCACTATCGGTGGATACACCACTTCGGTGGAAACATCGCCTATCGATGGAACCATCGCTTATCGATGGAAGCCACAAGCGGTACTTTCCACAAGCGAGACTTTCCTAGCGGTACTTTCACCGGTACTTTCTACTAGCACTACCAATACAAACCACTATAAGAGTCGGGGTGTTCATGGACCTTATGGGTGTACGCTCCGTACCTCTAACCCATTACAAGGTGTGAACTAATCCCACAAGTGCACTAAATTTTCCAACACTTATCTTTTCTTTTTTGACCAGCAAAGAGAAGAACAATATGTTGTATATATGAGCGTATTGCTATAAGAGACAAATAAACCGTAACATGGAAACATAAAAGTATAGAGAATAATACCGTAAACCTTTTGCGTGTATAGACTCAAAGAACACAAATAAGGAAAATGTTGAGGCCTGTGATGCTCACAGTTTCCTTAAGACAGATTCGTCCTCTCCGCGGTGCTTGAGAATCGTGAACGTCTATCTCCCAGGATACAACAACAACGGATAACCCCGTTAGCACAAACGAGTTATCAAGGCGAACCAAAACCGTGCCTTCCCTCTATTACGAACCGGATACACAAGAAATATGAATGGTAACACAAAAGGAGAGGAGTGATGAGTTGTGTATTTTTCGGTGTCATTCAAATGAGAGAATAACTCTCAATTTATAAGGAATAGGGTATGAGAAAATGGGTCACAATTAATTCATACAATTAATTTCAATAATGTACCATGAATGAAAATAAAACCACAAATTTAATTTTATTTTCAATTCACGTTAGTATACATAATGACATTATCAATTGTCATTCAACCATATTGACCACATTTTCCAACAATCCCCATATGAATGAAATTGATAACGGAAACAAATTTCAACGACTCAAAGTTGTAATAGAGTTTTGCACGATTGACATTTGCATAGGATAGGTAGGTGTTACCCTTTGAACCTTACCTCGTGAAATATACTTAGCCTCCTAGCAGCCAGTAGAACTTGATGTCTTTGAGCATCCATTGTTTGTGGAGACAACAATATATATTCACACAAATATCTCCTTGACACATTTTGGTTCTCATAGTTATGTTCGTTATGGTCATGAACATTAGCACGGATTCTGCGAGAGTCATAAGAATTGCGCCCCACAATTCCCTTAGAAGCGACCCCACTTCTCTCTCATAGGTGATTCTCGATTAATCATTAAAAGCCATATGCTTAACCTCATATTGTCCTTTATTATAGGAATGGACTAGGAAGTTTACTAACTCCTTAAATAAATGTGGAGTTTATTACTCCCCACGTTGACCTCGGTTTATACAAGTAGGTTGTCCTATTGAACCCGGATCTTGGGATCTCCATCCGGTGGGTTAGGTTTTCCTTCATATAAACTTTTCAAGGGCTTTAGTCACATTCCTTTTCGTGACTTGCTAACTAACTCTCACATTTAGCTTTTCATGGCGGATCCATAAGTTACTCTATGACTTCATATTGTCAATAGGATAACCCATCTTGAGAGTAGTTGTCGTATCGACATAATATGTTTGTACAAATTTGAGTTTCGTGCAACTCTAAATATATCACGCTTTAGGTAATTCTTGAGTATTCCAACTAGGCAAGAACTTCATGTTTGTTGACGTTCTTTTGAACTCTAGCTAGGCCGGAATCCCCCACATGGAATTTATCTCAAGAATTTTGTAGAAATGTTCTCTCTTTCAATGTATTAATCTTGTTTATAAGATTTTTTTTTTCTCACATGGATATGACATTAAGATCCATAGTAATTTGTCACTTCACAAGTTTCATACTAGTGTATGGAAACTTTTTGAATGTCTTATGTTAATTATTTCCCTATCATAATTAACAGATTCCAAATCTAGCATGCTATAGACCAAGGAATCAAGCGTATGACAGAAGATGCATCATTCTGATTACTCATAGCTTCATCTATTAACATTTTTCTTTTAGACAAATCACCATCTTAAACCACACATGTTTTAGGAGGATCCCATAAGTTATATGTGTAAATCCTACACTTATAACATGTCATTCCAATTCACTTGGGATTACATATATAATCACATTTAATCTCTTATCATGATATGATTATCACAAATTATTATGTGATTATAATCACATAAAATCAATGTGTAATCATTTTACACAATCAAAATATGTCCAACTTAGCAAATGGACTATAGCTCACATTGGATGAAAATCACACCGTTCAAGTTAGTTACGTAAACCAACGTAATTCGTTGTCATCTATATGTGTGTTCTTTCTTGACATTTCACAATGTCCTACACGGTTATATTCAACACACAGTCATTTCTTACATAATGACAAACTGTTCGATTATTAGCAATATGAGATGTAACAAGTCATAGGCATTGCTCATCTTTCTAGAATAACAAATATTTTGATTATTTGCAACAACATTCAAAATAAAATATTTGCAATATCCAAATTTCTCAATACTCGGTACAAAACCGAGCGACTTGTTTATCATTTCTCATAATGAACCTTTCTTTTTCGATCTTAAATCAAGACATATGAATGAATATTCATCACTCAAATATGATTATTGACACAAATGTCAAGCCAATAAATTATTGTGATAGGGTCAACCACATTTATCACATATACCATGCCATTTTAGCCATTCACAATGTCGGCATAAAAGATTTCCGATAATTTCGTCATCATTTTCTTGATACTAAATACACCACGACAGGGTATTAATCAAGTCAATGCATGAAATAGTTATTCTTCAATATCAACATTGTCTTTAGACGCATCCACTTTTCATTGATGATCAAACACTACAACACAATTTTTTTTTCTTCAAAAAAAATTTTTTTAAATAAAATAAAATAAAAATATATCTATTGAAAAAAAAATAATTGCGATAAAACAACAATCACTTTTTTTTTCAAGCTTAATTTTTTTTTTCCACAAATCAAGTTTAGTGTCTTAGCTACGCACTTAAAATTGGGCTCAATATTGGCTATGCGAAAAATGCATTTTTTTTTCTTTTCACGAATACATAGTTGTAACACCAAGTACTTTGGATTCCAAATAACACCAAAGAATTTGCATTCACCAAGAATGAGTTAAATCTCAACATTTAGTCATGAAACCAATACTAGTTACACAAACCAGTATCATTACGAGATTTCAACCAACATGCTTTGAACACTCTATTGTTCTATCATAATGTAAACAACAAATATCAAAAGTAGTTTGTTGTCTATCTTTATTCGATGCATAATCTTAGAAGATTACTAGTGCGATGCTACTGCTCAAAAAATCACACCATCATGACTACATTAGCCTATACTTGATTCACATGAAGGTATCAGAATAGTTACTAACCGACAATATAAGTTTCCTTTCATTTTACTTGGCACAAAATAATAGAAAGTACTCATGTGACTCATGTAAAACAGTATAAGCATCACATTATAAATAACAAACTGGATTTTCATTTGGTTCCTTTCTAAATTCGACATACCAACTTGTAAATTTATGAATGTGTCTATATTCACTATTTTACTATACTATCATTTGTAACTCAGTGATTTGCAATAAAAAGCTATTATACAATCATGCAACATAGCAAGTTCTTTTTACCAAAAAAATAATCCAACAACTAACCACATTCTCACAGAATATATCAATCAGTTAAATGCCAAATCGATATGTTGACACATTTTCAAAAGGTAATAATTGGGAGTAATTGTTGGTTTATAATAAAATACAGTTTCATAATTGGAATCATCACATTATAATTTCCTCTTACATATGAACGCCAAAAACCAAACGGTTACTCACCATAGCCTTTCACATTCAGTTATAGATTGATAATCATGGATATTAATACAATTAACAAATAGAAATATGCATGTTATCATAACGATCAATCAAATTGTAATAAATAGAACAACCCTCATTATTTCTTATTCATGACCTCATATTATAAAATCAAGCGATAATATGAGTCTAATTCAACATAAAGTTGAACACATTTAGTCAAACATAAAATAACATGTTTTATTTGAACATAAACACCAACAATTTCCGTGTATGTTATTTACTAAATGCAACAAACTCTTAAAGTAATTTGCAAAACTGAAAAACAGAAAAAAAAAAATTAATCAGTTCCATTAACAAGCCCTTTCCAAAAAGAAAATGATATATGAAAACATAAGTTATATGACTTATATCCCTTCCCTCATGTCACTCGAGAGGACAAAACAACCAAATAAAACAAATTTTGATTGTCCCAAAAACGTAAAAAATATGAATAAACATTTTTTTTTAATCATTCCCACAATAGCTCCCATGTAAGTTACGTGCTAGAGCAGCCATATTAAATTTGTTACTTATTATGTGATCATCTCTCAAAGCAATAAAGAATCTGTCTTAAGATTGTTGTATATATGAGCGTATTGCTATAAGAGACAAATAAACCGTAACATGGAAACATAAAAGTATAGAGAATAATACCGTAAACCTTTTGCGTGTATAGACTCAAAGAACACAAATAAGGAAAATGTTGAGGCCTGTGATGCTCACAGTTTCCTTAAGACAGATTCGTCCTCTCCGCGGTGCTTGAGAATCGTGAACGTCTATCTCCTGGATACAACAACAACGGATAACCCGTTAGCACAAACGAGTTATCAAGGCGAACAAAACCGTGCCTTCCTCTATTACGAACCGGATACACAAGAAATATGAATGGTAACACAAAAGGAGAGGTGATGAGTTGTGTATTTTTCGTTGTCATTCAAATAAGAGAATAACTCTCAATTTATAAGGAATAGGGGTATGAGAAAAATGGTCACAATTAATTCATACAATTAATTTCAATAATGTACCATGAATGAAAATAAAACCACAAATTTAATTTTATTTTCAATTCACATTAGTATACATAATGACATTATCAATTGTCATTCAACCATATTGACCACATTTTTCCAACACAATATATAAAAGAGAGCAGAAGCTTAGCGAGGATCTAAGAATATAGAAACAGCACCAACTAAAGGACCCATTAGGCCATCACAGAAGCGCTTTTCGGTCAATGCATATCAAGAGAGGTTTTAGTAGAAAGATATGTTCCTTAACTGAAACTTACTTTTGAGAATTATAATCTTAAAGAGCATATACTTTTCTGCAAAAAGATGTTTTAATAGTATGCGTGACTGAATGTATGAAAATGCTACAGATACATATATAGAATGCTACTTGAGGAAGACTGGTTTTTCAAATGTAGTTAAATGGTATAACACTATAACCCATGCTTAATGATGTTTTCAAGTTGATGGTATCATACCTTTTCTTGAACAAACATACGCATATGCTACTTGATCACTGTATATACATATGCATACACGCCTTTAGAATTTTTTATTTTATTTATTTATTTATTTATTTATTTTTGATTCAAGTAACAAGATTGCTCATGATCCTTGAGACTATATGTCTTGGTTTCTCCTGTATTTTTTCTTTAAAAAAGCCAATTTGTTGTCAAACCCATCATAGATTTTACAAGAGACTCTAATCAAGACAAGTCACATTATTCATTGGAATTTACAATCCAAATTTCATAAATACACTTAACTAATGCAAGATAAGATGGTGCAAATTAAAAGATACTAAACTGTGACTCTCTTCTTGCCACCGCCACTAGAGCTAACCTTACTAACTACTATACAAAAATGAACATCACATGGAATTTAAGCTGCTCTTGACTGTTCAGAAAGAATGTTCAGTGGCCATGAATCAGAGGCTGATGGGTATCTAGCATGTGGTTTGCTCACATTTGGGCCAAGCGATTTTGTTACAAATTTTGGGATCTTGGGTTCCGCATAAAGCTTGGGTCATTCTGCACGGGCAACACGAATACAGGGCCCACAACAGGGTTGCATTCGAACTCCATAAAGTCTGAGGATTCATTCTCTCATCTATCTGGCTTTGAAGCTTTTTAATATGGCCTTCTATGGCAATATTTTCCTCTTTTAGTTCATTCCTCTCGACCGCAATCTGTTCATTTATATTTCAAATAAGTATATTTCAACTAAACAAGTGTAACCACTGTGACTGTGTGACAGTCTTTAAAGATGTTTGATTGGATATTGCCATGTTGCAATTTATCTTCTTGGTTTTAAAACTACGAAGGAAAACAACTATAATATCAAAGACCAAGTTAATGCCTAACTTAATACTGTTTGTTAACGCACCCTACTTGAGGTCACCTTGATTGGAACAGGTCAAAGAGGGCTTTTGATTCTATAGTGTAGTGTCTAGTGAACAACTAGGAGCGTGTTACAGATTTCGTTAAAAGTTGGCATAATGGGCGGGTTGGACGGGTTGGGTAACGGTCAAAACAGGTTGCGTCTGGCGGCCAGCAAAACTCTTCTAATGTAATGCATTACACATACAGAAACTCTATTACCGCAATAATGATGAACTAACATTTCATAGAGATTTTGGAAGTGTTTAACCATTTGATCACGCTTCTGATGACTTTCAACCCGTTTTTTTAGTTAAATCTATTAGCTTAACCCATTTGACCCATTTGAAGTGTTTAAGCATTTGATCATAGGTTAATGAGTTATAAGTTAAAACTGCCACTTATACTTCATCACGTCAGATATAACTTTACAGTTTTCTACAAAATATATACATGATCTTAAGATTAATTGAAACTTACATATTGAGATTCGGCTAAAAGAGTAGAATTCTCCTTCTTAAGAGAGTCAACTTGAGCTATAAGGTCCCGCAGTATTCGAATAGTATCAGTCAAGGCAGAAGATTTCCCAATATTCTGAGTGGCCGGTTCTGTAAGAAAACAGAATACACTTGACATAAGTATTACATGTAAAATATATATATGTATATCAATCATGCTAATAATGTTATAAACTGATCAAAGTATAAACCACACCTAGAGCATTAGTAAGGTCTAGAAATAAGTCGTTCAAATGGTCACGTTTCAGCTTCTCCCTTTCTGCTTTACGAATTTTCCTAGGAACTTTTACACCATCCTTCTTCTTGCTAGAAGACCTGTGAGAGGAAAAAAAAACATCATTAAAAACATAACAAAACATGAAATAAATAAGTTCCATCATGTGTGAGATTCAGGTACCTGCCAACCGATTTCTTCTTCGTTAAGTCGACATTTTCATCCGAACCCTCCATAGTTGAATCTCAACGTTGATGATGTTTGCAAACTTATATAATGATTGGTTGAGAAAAAAATGTGGACATTCGACAAATGAAGATGCGTTTAATAAGGAGGAAGACAAGATGAAGTAGCAACAAGTTGAGTCGTGTGTGAATGTATGAAGGAAATGTTGTTTATGAACTATGCCACACGAAGGCGTGTGTCGGGAATCAGACTTTTGCAAGCTTATTGTTTGGTACTTATACACGTCACGTGGTCAGAAAGGAATTCAACTTATATGTGATTTTATTCTCATCATTTAGTTTAATTATTTGATTCTATAAATGTTATATTTCTGTATTTAATATTTTAGAAAGATGACTTATTTCACATGCTTACACCACTTATTTTTTGTTTTCTCGGTCGTTAGCAAACTAATATACGGGTAAACAAGCACAAATCAGGTTAAATCCTCTTTTTCATCGACATGCATTGGCAAAATGTGTCAATTTGTGCTCAAAATTATAAAAATAGGCTTTTACGGGCTAATTTGTAAATATATTAGACGCATTTAGCCCTCTATTTTTTTTCTTGAAATGGACATGTATAGTCTTTTCAAAATTTAAATGGACATTAATGAGCACATGTTTTTTTTACAATTGAAAAATATTGCAACTGTTTTTAATTAAAAACTTATAAATATAATATAATTAGTTATTTAAATATAAATAAGGTGTTATGATTGAGAATTTTTTAAATCGTTATTCGTTTTTTAAAGCGATTCTCATAACACGGTAGTTTGATCCGTCCGCACTGTTTAAGTCTATGCTCACTGGCCCGAGGCCTTGTTTGTACTAGTAACTCGAGCCCACCCGACCCGTTCATTTTGCCACCTCGAGTGCCGTTGCCACACTTATCTCATCATTGTCTTTAGCAAAACTTATAACCACAAACCTAGTAAATATATGAGGAAAATCACACACCAGGCCAAAAACAATAGTATATTTTGAAGTACATGGACAATCCGCACTTATATATATGTCTACCCCAACAGCTCAATTAGTATAGTTAAAATCTGTGATAAATAATAACTTAATAAGGCAATTGTAGTCTGTAAACATTTCAAAAAATCTGTGATAAATAATAGGGCAGTTGTAGGGTATGTTTGGCAAAACTAAATTATGTTATGGTAATCATAATCAGTAATCATAATAAGCTATGAAAATTGATAACATGAAATTCTAATTGTATCTTTTAATAAAAGTGTTTAGTAAATTAAATTATTAAATGTAATTATAAGATGTAAAATGACATAAAAGGACAAATCTATAATTGTAAATAAATGTTTGGAGGGTATATTAGTAATTTAAAGTTTTAACAATTTCATATCATTTAAAAACTTCATGAATCGCTTTTCATTTTGAATTTTTTTTGAAATAAAAGCTTAGGTAATGCATCCAAACGAAGCTACTTAGTTTATAGGAGATTATTTTGTAACAAAAGTAATAGCCTCCAAAAGCTCATAAAACAGGCCCGTAGTCTGTAAACATTTCAAATAAAGAAATATGATGAGAAAAAAAAATTAAAATGAAAAAAATAAGAAGAATATTTAGTTACACATTTTAAATTAGAGTGAGATTTTTAAATGGAGATGCATTTATATTTGTAGATGTTATGTGGTTGTGGTTTTTTTTTATCTTTTTTATTTTAATTTTTCTCTTATTTGATCCTAACTCTAGACTATAGAATATAAATAAAAATGTGTCACTTACTCACTTAACCTTTAAATATTGTCGTGCATGTACAATATGTTTCCACAAGTCATAGAGACTAATTAGGTGTCGTTTGTTTTTTCCCATAAGACTTCTTTCATCTTTTCACTTTTTTGTCTCTAAGAAGGTAGAGTTTTATGTTTGTTTTTTGCAGACACAAGTTTTTCTTTTCACTTCTTTCCTCTTCTAAATTTCAAACATTATCTTTCACTTCTTACCTCTTCTTTCACAAACCCTACATCTCTTTCTTAATATCCATTTTTATACGTTTTCGTTAGTTTTTATACGTTTTTGTCATTATTTTACGTTTTTGTCTGCATTTATACGCTTTCGACCTTTTTTTACGTTTTCGTCCCTTTTTTTACGTTTTTGTCTTGTTTTTTACATTTTCGTTTACTTTTTTACGTTTTAGTCCGTTTTCGTCCGTTTTTTACGCTTTTGTCTTTTTTTTACGCTTTGATCCGTTTTCGACGATTATTTTATGTTTTCGTCTGTTTTATTACGTTTTCGCCTTTTTTTTTTTTTACCTTTTTTTCAATTTTTTTATGTTTTCATCCATTTTTTACATTTTCGTTTTCTTTTTACGTTTTCGTCCGTTTTTTTACGTTTTTTTACCTTTTTTTACATGAACGTCTGTTTTGTTACGTTTTCGTCTATTTTTTTTTAGGTTTTCGACCATTTTTACTTTTTTATTTTTTACATTTTCGTCCGTTTTAAGCGTTTCGTCTTTTTGTTTTCGTCCGTTGTCTTGGTTTTGAGGCGTTTTCATCGTTTTCTTCTTGATGCGATTTCGACTAGGTTTTAATATTTACAATTGTCTCGTTTACCTATGGTCCACCTTATACACTCACGCAATGTACCCGTCGTGTGTGTAGTGTAGTAATCAAAAACCGAGGTCGTCCCAAGAGCTATGTGAGCGAATTCTATATTAAGTCTAGGTGTCACTTGTTTTAAGCGGTTTGTAGAAGAAATGATTAATTAACTAAGAAACAAGAAATAAGCGTAAATAAAATAGAGGTTGTGATCAAGGAGAGAAAGTGTGCTAACCTAACTACTCATCCTATCGTGTAATGTCTATGTTTTATTACTTCCAATTGATTCAAGTAGGGTTTAAGTCGCTAGGACATCATTTGGTCAATTCGTCCTAACCTATCAACAAAGGCTCTATTCGGCGTCAAGGTGTGGAAAACTAGAAGAGGGGGTTGAAAAGTTTTGCCGATTTTAAGTTGGTTTCAAAACTTTAGATTCGATGTTATGTGAAATCGTATGGATGAAGACAAAGTATAGATCTAAAAGTAATGCGAGTAAAGAAAGTAAGTAAAGTAAGGGATAGAAATGACACAACCGATTTATAGTGGTTCGGCTACAAGGACACCTTCCTTGCACTACTCCACTCCCGAGTCACTACTCGAGAGTTCAAGCACTATGTCAACAAACTCCTTGACTCGTGGAGAAGCCTTCACAATGTCGCTACACTTTTTCCGGTACAAAGCTAAATACCGAGTCCGTAACACGGAGGACCAAACCAACACTACTATAACACAACAAATATGTGAAATATAAAATACAAGATCTTCGCTCTGAAATCTTGTGGAGGAACAAATCAATCAAGGACCCTTTTCTTGGATGACTTGTAGAATGCTCGTGATCTCGCCTTAGAAGGACCTATATGAGAATCACAATAAAAGAAAGAAGAACTAATCTCTAGATCAAGTGATCTTAGGTTAGAAGAGTGTAAGAATATATGAGAGAGTTTGTAAGAAGAGGGTGAGTTACAATGAAGAAATGGCTCTCTATTTATAGGTAAATTCTTACCATCACAGCACGGATCCCACGGATCCCTTGCTTGAGGATCCGTCTAGTGTAACTTGAGGGATCCGTGAGGCGCTCTGTTTGCCCATGGGTTTTGGGTTATGGGTCATGGGTCATGGGTCATGGTTTGGACCATGGGTATCTAAATAGATACAATGTATCTAATAGATGCAATGCATCTAGACAATGGGTATGGGTTAACTCCGTGGGTTATGGATATGCTCCATGGGTGTGGGTCATGAGTTGTGGTTTTTACCCATCCTAATAAACTATTACAACAAATGAATTATTACAACAATTTGTATTAAATGACTATATGTAGATGCTTTACAAAAATAACATGTATCCTTATAATTTTACTTATGATAACATTATATTTGTTATCAACAAAACACAAAGAGATCGCTAAATATTAATAAACGTTTTTACGGTTTATTTGTATTAACAATCTCCCCACTTTTGTTGATGACAAAACATAATATTATGATGAGTAAAACTTAAGATTAGATGTATGTTTTGAAAGCATAAGTTTTACTTTCTCCCCCCTTTTTTTCGAAACAAAAGTGACCCTAATGAAGAAATAAAGTGTGGAAAAATAGTCCACATATCTCTAACTCCCCGACGGTAGCTCCCCACAGAATGGGCGTCAAATGAGAAAATGTAAAACCTACAAAGAAAGGTTAGTAGTAACATGCATAAATAATCTTGTGATTTGACGAGAAACAAGATTGGGATCTAAGGTATGTAAACAAAGCCTTGTAATAAAATAACAAAGTGTAGTGGTATTTATGCCACATACAAGCATGTAAAACTAAGAACAAGACTTGTTCTAATGAAAATGACTCAAAAGAAAATACTAGAAAAAATAGTAAAATGATTCCTTCCATGCTTGCATAAGGTTATGGATGGAAGTTTTGGTGAGTGATGATGTTGATGCGATCAAGGATGAGGTTAAGTATGAGTCGCATCTCTTCCTAATTTCTATTGCTAGATCCCAGTGGATTGGCAATGTTCACAATGTAAATGATGTGGGTAATGTGCGGAAGTTTTCCGGGTTAGTTTGACTTGTGAGATGCGAAGTTGTGATGGAAAAGTTGGAAAATATGGATCAAAGTACAGAATGTTTGGAAGTGGTGGTGGAAAGAACCTAGATGTTCTTGTAAGACAATGGGAGCTAAATGTGGTGAGGTTTCAAGGTCTTTGAAAATTGTGTTTGGAGATGTGGGAGGTGTTAAAAGACTAGTTCTTTTGGGTTGGTTTGTTGGGATCTTGTTGGAGTAATAAGGAGTTCCAATAGAGTGACTTTAGGTGGAGACTTGATAGGTGATGATGGTGGTGTGCTTGTTGGAGATGAAGGAGGTGCTACTATGGAAGTATTTGGTGGTGAATGAGTAGTTGGTGATGAACTATTTGATAATGGTTTGGCTAAACAACAAGGCGGATGCTAATCCGTGCGGTTTTCTAGATTTGGGTGTGGTACTACGGAAGGTGGTAGGAAAAATTTTGGATTTCTTGAAAAGGATTGTTTGCACTAGGTGATTCATCTATGTTGGAAGATCTTTTGGATGACATGATGATGGTTGTTTGTGAGGTTGAGAGTGGTGAATTTGCAAGCATTTTGGGAATCCTATTTATAGAAAAATAATGCATTGTAATGAATGCTTGACTCAAAATATGGACTAAAATCTAATGATTAAATATGAATTTAAGGCATGTGATCATGAGAACACAAGCATTAAGTAACATACTCATTAGTAAAAAGGAAAAAAAATGATGAAAATATAGAGGTTTTAGCCAAAGTGAGAAAAATAGAAGAAATTTGACTTCATCTCACGGATCCTTCCTTGAGGAACCGTCCAGCGTTAATCTTTGGGATCCGTGGTCTTGGTGACTCGAGCGACTCAAAATTTTCCTTTGGAAACATTTGTGCCTAGTGTGTGCCTATATGCAAACCATTTGGAGTTGCGGTTATCTCGACTCCTAAAAAGAAAAGAAAAATAGGCTAGAAGTGAAAAAGCATACTATTATGTGAGATAACCCGAGTGCTCCTAATTCATTGTTGCTTAAATGAATGTACCCGAAACACATATTAGTTATGTGTCTTCTTTAGCATTCAAAGACATGAGATGCAATGAAAACGGGTTTTACTTTGTATTAATAATGAAAAGAGATTTGTCCTAGGCGTGAAATAGCTTTTATGAAAGGGATATGGAAGTAGTATCCTTTTAGAAAACATTTTGAAAGAGTTTCTTTGTTTGAAGAAAACGTTTATCCAAAAAAAAAAGGTATGAAATTATGTGTTGTAAAAAAAACTTGCCTTGAAAAGTAAAGAAAACTATGAAAGTACGAGTTGTAAATAAAACCTATCTTGGGTTTTGAAAATTCCGTATTGCTTGTGAGTTGTGTGAAATAGAGATCCTAGACTTAGAAAGAAGAAGGCTAGTGTTTACATACCTTGTAGAGTTTAAAACTAATTACGACGATTGTTCCATGATAACGCTTCGGATTGTACATGTTTCTTGTAGCGTTATGTGTGCTTTTGTATATGTTATTTGGTTATATTTGCGTGATTTCAATGCTTAATCGCATCAAAAGATGTTTGTCTAGTGTTTATAACCAAGTGCGGGGAAGCGGAAGGAAAAGTAAAGTAATGTTCAACAAATAGAAGATTCCCGTTTCGATTGAAGCATGTCAAGCACAAATCGATATCTCAAGTACCTTTGAAGACCATAGTGATCGAAGAACCAAGTTCTACAAGACAAAGTAAAGATCAATTTTCAGAATTGAGAGAATCCAACGGATCGGTTGGAACATGACCAAGTGCCAAGGCGCCATCCCAACCGTTCGGTCGCCACCATGACCCGGAAGCGGTTGGCCACTGTAGAAGACCAACCGGATCGGTTGGTCATATAACCAATCTGGTTGGAGGACCAGTGTCGCCAAATCTTCATCACTAAGTTTCCCTTTGCATCCAAACGATTCTAGGTCCTTCTCTTGGTGTATTCTAGTCCCTTCCTTACTCCTTGGAGGCCAAGTTCAACAATTAATACCCTAGGCTTTGGAACTAGTATAAATAGAGGCCTTTTGTGAGCAATTGAGACACACACTTCAATACAAATCTCTCTACTCATCAAACAAAGCTCTTAAGCTCTCAAATTCGTCCTTAGAAGTCCAGGAAAGTTTGGAGTTCCAGAAGTTCCACATTTAGAGGCCAAACCACCGAGAAGTCTACCCCAATACTTTGGGAATCATTACTCACCATTTGTAATCTTATTCCAAGCATTGTAAGACTTTACATCATGTTTTCTAATGTTCAAAGTTACGAGTTTATGTTCATGTTTTCTATGAGTGGCTAGTTTCTTTATGCACTTGCTTAAATGATGTTGATTATCATATGATTAGTTAGTGATTGTGTTAACATGTTTTAATTCAATTTCAAGTTGATTCTAAGATCCAATTGTGCTAAGGTTTCATAGTGACATTTGTTAATCAAGTTTGACTAGTTGATAGTAATCGTAGAGGTCGAAAGAACTTATTGTTATTCAACTAGTTATAATCATTTTGTCTATGGATGATTGTTTTTACCCATTATTCTTGATTATACAAAGGAACTAAGGTGTGGTTGTAATAAAAACGCTTTTCGATTATCAAATTGGATTGGTTGGAAACATCTAAAAGGTCGTAAGATTAGTTGTTGAGAATCAATTGTAGCCTTTTGTCTATGATCGGTTACCTTTTGTATTGATCATTTCTTAAGCAATTTGATGAAACAAGTGGGTGTTTTGTGTTTAAGTTTATGCAAGTGAACTTATGAAACTTGAATTGATCTTGAATTGATTGGTTAAGCGTAATGCTTGTTTTATGAACTAAAATCTTGTGAAGGTTTAGCTTGTAAGAACAATAGATTAGTACACCAACTAATTATCATAACCAACATGTTAAGAGGTTAACACAATCACATTAATCTAGGATATGAAACTAGTTTAAGCAAGTGTAGTTTTACTCATTTGAATTTCACTATATCTATTTGCTTTGTTATATGTTTTGGATAGACTTTGTTGATTCAAACTAGTTCTTAGATTCACTCAAATCCACATGAGCGATCTCGACTTACCTTTATAAACCTCGCTATAACATTTAGCATACTTGCTCGTATGTGTTATTAGTAACTTTGGTAATTTACCTTTTATAAATTTAAAACTTGTACACACGTAGCACATCAAGTTTTTGCCATGCCAAGGATTTGATTGTGTTTACGCAAGTTTGAATCCCCATCATCGATTCACCATCAAAATTTTTCTCTCGGAAGCTTCAACCAATCCGGTTGCCTTACAACCGAACCGGTTACACCTTTAACCTTACCAAATCGATCTAACCGATCGGTCGCAATTATGACCGATCGGTTACCCCACAATCGACTGTTTTCGTTGTTTGTCCGTGTGTTTAGATATTGCACGGATTCTCTAGGACATTGTATGAACACTCGTGCGGCAGAATAGAACCAATTACACCTCTTACCAACCCCGAGCGTTTGATTCGAAGAAGAAGAACACTTTTCATACCTTTGGAAAATCGTGTACCAAGAGTACCAAACCCACCATTTGATAACCTCGTAGAAGCCAAAGTTGTTTACAACCCTTTCACCAATTTACCTTTTGATAACGCTACACGCGTCGTTCGGGGTCAAGGAAACTTCCTTTTCTTGAGCAAGTTTTATAACACCTAGGCGGTGAACCTAATCGTTATAGTGTAGTAATTAGGGTAAGCCACGGTATTGATATCGTTCTCTAGGGAATAGGAATGCTAGTAAGGAGTTACTACGCTAAGGTTAAGGTTGAGGAATATTATTTTTATCTTTTATGTTTTATGAAATGGAAAGGTACGAATCTCGGGTATTGGATTTGGGGGTTGGTATTTCTACCGATTACTCTACTATTATCTAATTATCTAAACTAAGGTTGTGGGAGTCTATGTCTAATTAATGTGTGCTCGTATGATAGTTTAAAGATGTGTTTACTTAGGTTGTATTACTCCTTAATTATCTCCTATTGATGGTTGAGTTGTCACGTCTTATTCTTAGTTGCGTTGTGTGTCTAAAGTTGTAGGGTATGCGTTTCTCACGACTCTTTGAACTTACCAAAGGTCTCGTCTACAAACCCACTAGGGATGATAAACTCCTACTCTAAGGCGCTCTTTGGATGGTTTAGCCTACAACTACTCGTAATTATATTCTAAGGTTCACAAAGATGAATAAAGCATTAAGTACACAACGAATGACCTATCGCATTACTAGATCATTAGTCAACTAAGATAAGAAACAACCAATCAATATTCAATAATTAAGTTTCATACTTCCTAAGCAAACACACAAGTAAATTAGCCGGACATGGAGAACATGCAAGCATACACAAATAATCAAAGACATAATTGAATTAATGAAGTAAAGACTTATCTTGATGTAAGATAGGGTTTAAAACCCTAAAATCTTGTACAAGACACCTTAGGTTCGGTTTTAGGTTTTACTCCAAAGACTCTCCACAAAAGACGAAAATTCGGATTCTATATATAAGATTACATATGCGGCGGCGTCCTTATGTTTTGTGGCGCCGTCGTGTCGCCGCCATTAGGGTTTCGTCTTGGCCACGTTAACCTTGCGGCGTCACCTTATGTCCGTGGCCGTCCTCTTCGACCGACGCGTCGTCTGGATTGCATCTAGGCCGTCGAGTAGCGACGGCCTACTCTTTTACAAGCCGGGCGTCGTCACTTGAAAATCTGAGTTTTGGGTTACGGACCGTCACAATAATTTTGGGACGGCGTAGCCATTAGCACCGACGCCGTCGCCTTCTATTTTCAACAGCTGTGAGTGTCTCGATTTTGACTTTGGCCATTTTCTTCATATATTCGCCTTTTCGTCCAAATAAGTGTCATTCCGACATTTTGCCTTGAAGAGACCTAAAAGTGAAAAGGAGCGATATTAAGCAATAACGGATACAAAAGTGATCAAATAAGGACTTAACGACCCTCAAAATGGTACCTTTTAAAACCTTATCAAATATCCCTACACTTGTTATTTGCTTGTCCTCAAGCAAATGTGCTTTTAGCCAATTAATTTATAAGTTAGGGTTCATGAAGCATTAATTCAAAGCGGTCCACAACACATATAAGCCCATAAAAGTCATAACAAACACGGAGTACATACTAGCACCTCACATGGGGTGTTTGGATACTCGCATCTCTCGGTGTATATATGAAATATAACAAATAGGAAATGGAAGATAAACACTCATTAACCGGTCTTAGTACATAGATTACCATAGGCGATAATAGATCAAACCTCCATCGCTTTAGGCGTAAGCACCTAGGAAAGACTATCAAAGAGGTCTTTAAAGGGTTGTAATGTTAGGCTTACGGTAGGAAACAAAGGGTTTGGTGGGATAGGCTATTTAGTGGTGGCAAGTCAAAATCTCTATGTTAAGTGCATATGAAGAATGGCGTTGCTAAGCCAAGACTCGACACTCTAAACTCTAGATAACTGAAATAAACAAACATAAATTTAAAAGATAGATGTAGGATGGTAGCCGTATATTTTTATTATATATATATATATATATATATTTTTTTTCACACTCTATTTTTTTCTTTTCTCTTTTCTATTTTTTTTCGATTTTTTTTTTTTTTTTTTTTTCATACACTTTTACTCTACCATCCTCTCTGGTAACATCAAAATAATAGGGATTTATAGGAACATCCTACACTTGAGTTTATTACTCTAACACTAATTTGACCCGATTTGAAAAGATCAAAACACTTGGGGTACATTATTACGAAACAAAGGAATTTGAATTTTAACATTCCCTTCCGTCATTTCATAAACTTTAACTTTTCCCATGAATCCCAATCGTCCCAAAGCGTATACAAAGGATATGACTCGAGTTAGCAACTTATGCAAGCAACTAGATAATTGAACTAAGGGTTTAGGGTGATAACAAACATTTGCACTAAAAGTGAGTGCATAAGGGGTAGGCTAAGGAGATTTGGGTGTATATTTGGGGGTGGGGTGTAAACAATGCTCTTCATTGATATTCCGGAAAAACCGAAACATCACGAGAACCGCGAAAGGGATAAGCTCTGAGGGGTTAACTAGGGGTATCGTGTACTAAAGATGAGTGATGAGTGTCTAAATACTCATCATTTTTGTACAATCTAAACTGCAAAATCATCTGAAAACACTCGAAATGCTTCAAAATGATCAAAATATCACAAATCGGTGTTTATGTGTTTTAAATGCAAAATATCAAAATCGGATGAAAATGTATCAAGTTTGCAAAATTGGCGGTTTAGTCCCCAGTTTTAAAAGTTGTCAAATCTAGTCCCTAAAATTCAAAAATGTGGAATTTTATCATTCAAGGTCCACAAGTATTCTAAGTTGTAAAAATGATCCTTGAATGAGTTTTTGGTCAATTGGCAAGAAAGGTCCTAAACTTTGAAATTTTGCAAATTTAGTCCTTGGACTTTAAAAAAAAATAGATTTTATGCAAAAAGGGTCCTTGTACTATCAATGATTGTCAAATTTGGTCCTTGTGATAAATTTGGAAATGTAGCATTTTCAGTCCTTGAAGTTTGGTTGAATTACATTTTGGTCCTTGATATTTATACTAAACCAGCGGATCCTTATCAATAAATCCAATCCAAACCCAAAACATAACCGGTGGCCCAATTGTATATCAAGCCCAAATCTATCATGACCCTTGGACCTTGGTCTGACCTTGACCGTTAGTATTAAACCCCGGTCAGCGAAAGTCGAACAAGAAAAACCGCCCATACAACATTCATCGTCCTCTATACCTCAGTATATCAAAACCGGTCTTGGTTTCCTCCTTTCAAACCTCCTTACCTTGTCCCTCCACCTCCACTAACACACAAAACCTTTAATTGATTGAAACCAACCACAATTAATTCTCGAACACTTTGAAGACTTTGGCGCCAAAATCGTTTAAATGGTGAGATCAACGCACAACCAATGATCAAGATTTGAAGTGGGATTTACTCCGTAGTCACCAAGGAATTCAAAGACTATAAAAGAGAAGAAGGAGCGAGAGGAAAACTCGCTCTTGGGATAGCGATTGTCACTAGTGTAACTTAGATTTAAACTTGCTTTCGTAGAGTAAATCTTTAATGTTTTCTTAGTGTAATTGTTATTTTAAAACTTTCGATGAGTGTAATGGAACCTTAATTTACGCTTTTAATGCAAGTCTTTTTAAATCTCATGTTTTTCATAAGCATCTTTTAATTTCATGTCATTTACATTTCCTTGTTGTTTGTAGTTGATTATATGGACTCTATAGGTCACTTAGGCTCGACAAAAGCTCTAAGGCTTTTAGAAACCTTAAAATCGGTTGCAACACATAAATCAAAAATACAAAAAGAAAAGGTTGAAGAAATGGGTTTACTCGAAAAGAACAAGGTGGAGCGGGTGAATCTGGATTGTTTAAGGGATATTAGGAGCTTAATGGGAAGCTATTAGGTGTAACCTTGTCCTAAGAATGGTTCTTGTCACTTTGCATTCATCATGGACACTCTTGTAAGCTTTTACTTCAATTTTTCATTTTACTGTTTAAGTTTATTTTATGCTATGATCTTTGTTTTTCTATGTTCCTTTTCTGTTATTAAGTGATATTATTGTATAATATTAGTAGTTTGTTTATTGAAGTTCTTAGTTGTTAAGTTTTCATATAATCGGTCACATAGTATAAAGTTGATTTACGTGTTCAAATGTTGTTATTGTTGTTGTTTCATGTTTATTTAGACCTAATATATGATAATCTAAGTTTATGAATTAAGTTCATGGTTTAAATCTATGTTTTGCTTTGAAAATGTTAAAAGCAGTCATGATATATGGTGTTTGGTTAAGCGTATTTATAGGGGTGTTTGTTGTTACTTATTGTTGTCTGAGTCACATTTGGTCTAATTAACTCAAAGAAGTCAAGAAAACTAGTCTTAATTCATTTAAAGTCAAAATCTCAGTGATCTCATTTTCTTTGCTTCTTGTTGGAATTTTAAGATCAAGGATCATGATTTTGTGTTAGCAAGTTGTTAAAAGTACTCAAATAAGTCTTAGTTCACTTTATAACATCATAATCGGTGTTTTAAATCAGATTAAAGTTCATTTGGTCAACTTAGTTAGTTTTCTCAAAAGTCAAATTTTCAATGGGTCGTTTTGAATAAACTTTGGAATTTCATTGTGTGTTCAATAGTGAGTTTTAGTTTAAAAGCTCTTAGGGTATTAAAGGTTGGTTGCTAAACAAAATATAAAATACTAGATCGGTTTAATTAGCTTGTAGAGTGCTTATTTTTCGACTTGATTTGGATACCATGTACGAGAAAGTGCCACATGCCTGCGAGTTGTGGTACCCATTTCACAAGCTCTCGAGAGAGCTTATTAGTGGCCTTTAGCTTGTGCAAGTTAGCTTTTGAATAGCCCACCTAATTGTCTCTATAGTACATAGCTTATTTTACCATTTGTAGCTTATTTACTAGGATTGCTCGATGCTTTTATTTTGTCCATTTCTGTGTACATCAAGTAATCATGGTTTTCGGTTTCTTAATAAACCTCATAAGCTTATTAGAATAAGCCAATCCTTGTAAATTAGATTTTGTAAAGCTCGATTGGTTAGCTAGTTAGTCTCGGTTTTATTTTCATTTCCAAGTCATTTAAGTGCTTAAAAATAAGCTTAAAGCTGCCTAGTAAACCAACGGTACCACTGTGTAACTAGATAAGCTTGTGCTTATTTTGGCTTATTTTGTGCTTATTTTTTGGTAATTATGTTTTCTCAGTTGTCATTTTAGCTTTTTATAAGTTCTTTTACTTATTTCCGTTCCATTTTGCTTATTGGTGGCTTATTAGCTTTTTAGCTTAAGCTTTTGCTTACTTCTTTTTCTTGCTTCTTGTTGGTAAAATAAGCTCAAGCGAGCTTATCGGTTATTTTGTTAAAGTTTTAGTTGTAAAAGTACTTAATTTCTTGTGTTTAATAGTTTGCAAAAGAAAATCGAAAAAAAAATGTTTTGCAAAAGGGAGGTCGAGGTTGAACATGCGACCTCCCTTGATAGAGTGATAGTGGTGTACTGTATGCCATTGCGCCCTTGGGTCTTTTTCGTTTATATCTTACACTATCAAATATATAAGTACTCTTTTCGGTTTAGCTTATCGTTTGTTTTAGCTTATTTCGAGCTTATTCGGTTTAGCTTTTTCCACTTTTGTATTTTTCATAAATCGTATTAGTATAAAGTAATTTCTATAAAAGTTTGATTTTTCCAAATAGTTTTAGTATTTTTAAACATTTAATTAGTGTTTTATAGTAATTAATTCATAATAAAAATATAAAAGTCAAAAAATATAAATCTTTTTCTAAAATTTTCTTTTGTCATATATTATGTAATAAAATTGTTTTCACATTCGTGAGCCTTTTATTTCATAAATTTTACGTTTTGTCTTACGCTCAAATTAATTTTTATACATAATGCTCGTTTTCATTTTAAATTCGTTTTAGATAATTTAAAGTTTACGTTTGAGTTAAAATAGTTTATTTAAGTTATTTTGTTTTAGCTATCACAAAACATCATTGTAAATATAGTGATAGCGTTTATTTAATAGATTTTATCTTTTAATTTTCTTAATTTGTATTTAAGTCGTTTTAGTTTATTATCTTTTCCTTTAGTTATAATCATCTATCCTAATCCTTTCGATCACTATCATTAGTGATCATTCTACCGTCTGAATCGGTGTTTGCACACCATTGAGTCTCAAGTGGGACTTAACGACCCGGAATTCATTGTATTCTCAGGGACTTCATTGTATTTGTGTCGAACTGTTTTAAGCTTTATTACGGTGGTCATTCACAAGTGGCGGTTGTGTGATTAGACTTGACGGTTTAGCACGAGATCAAATTTTGGCGCCCATTGCGGGGAGGCTTTAGCGTGTTTAGCCTTTTGATCCATTCTTGCACATATCCCATTTTGTAAAAGTTTTTTCCTAAGGTCTTAATAGCACCAAAAACAATATAAAATACAAAACATTTTTCCTTTTGCACACAACTTGCCCAGTTTGATAAGTCCCTCGATTACAACATTTGGTTGTTGGTCATTTCTGATTCTTGAGCTCTGTCGGACCAGATTCCCTTTCAAGGCGGTTGTAAGGAATTTTCTTTCTTTTGTATATATATATAAAACTTAAAAAATACAAAATATTTTCCATTTCTTTTATAAAGTCAAAATCAAAAGATTCTTCTCGCTCTTTCTAAGTTTCTTTCTAAGATTCTTAGACTCATCTTAAGTGATGAATATTCATAATTACGTGAGTGGCAATCCCACTCCAATTTCTCCTGATCCACGGTGGCAATCCACTCGGTTTCCCCATGAACCAATTTAATTCGGGTCAAGTCAAGCTAGTGACTTGGGTATCAAAACAAGCCACACCATATGGGTTTTCACCCGTATTTACGTCTTCTTACCCACTTTCTACCACTAGTGTGGGGTAATACCACTTTGTTGTACATATAAAAACTTTGAAAATTGTAATCTGGAAAAATAAAATAATTGTTGTGTTACCCACTTAGCTTTGAATATTGAGGACAATATTCATTTCTAAGTGTGGAAATTCAGCGAATTTGATCATAAATGTGCCCTTTAGTCCCTTTTCCCCAAAATGGCCAAATTTAAATTTTTTTAGTGGAAGTACTATGTACTAAACACAACAAATGGTAATCAGTCCACCATGTTTGATAAACAAAGGATTGGCTAATCCGAGAACAAGCGGCTCTTGGTAAAGATTTCTCAATCCGTTTATATGGCTTGCACAATTTGCCCAAAATTGTATGGTTCTCAACTCGCATATCCTAAAAAGTGAAGAGTTGGCTAGCCCGCAAGATTATGGCTTGTGGTAAAGCGATGGAAAATCCATAATTGGTAATCACTCACCAAAGATAATCACGATAATTTATCTAAGAGTTGGCTAGTCCGGAAAGTGCGGAACGGTAAAGACAAATCAATCCGTTCTGACTTATGATTTGCTCAAAATCATTTGGTTATCGATGTACCAAGGTTCTTACTTGAGCTGAAACATTTGGCTACTCCGAGTGATGGCTTTTGGTAAAGAGTTTTTAAAATCCATTAAAGTTCAAATCATTGCTAGGGACTAGCAATATCTCGATGTGGGGGATTGATGAGTGTCTAAATACTCATCATTTTTGTACAATCTAAGCTGCAAAATCATCGAAAACACTCGAAATGCTTCAAAATGATCAAAATATCACAAATCGTGTTTTATGTGTTTTAAATGCAAAAATATCAAAATCGGATGAAAAATGTATCAAGTTTGCAAAATTGGCGGGTTTAGTCCCCAAGTTTTAAAGTTGTCAAATCTAGTCCCTAAAATTCAAAAATGTGGAATTTTATCATTCAAGGTCCACAAGTATTCTAAGTTGTAAAAATGATCCTTGAACGAGTTTTTGGTCAATTGGCAAGAAAGGTCCTAAACTTTGAAATTTTGCAAATTTAGTCCTTGGACTTTTAAAAAATAGATTTTATGCAAAAGGGTCCTTGTACTATCAATGATTGTCAAATTTGGTCCTTGTGATAAATTTGGAAATGTGGCATTTTCAGTCCTTGAAGTTTGGTTGAATTACATTTTGGTCCTTGATATTTATACTAAACCAAGCGGATCCTTATCAATAAATCCAATCAAACCCAAAACATAACCAATGGCCCAATTGTATATCAAGCCCAAATCTATCATGACCCTTGGACCTTGGTCTTGACCGTTAGTATTAAACCCCGGTCAACGAAAGTCGAACAAGAGAAAAACCGCCCATACAACTTGTTCATCGTCCTCTATACCTCTGTATATCAAAACCGGTCTTGGTTTTCCTCCTTTCAAACCTCCTTACCTTGTCCCTCCACTCCACTAACACACAAAACCTTTAATTGATTGAAACCAACCACAATTAATTCTCAAACACTGCTTTGAAGACTTTGGCGTAAAATCGTTTAAATGGGTGAGATCAACACGCACACCAATGATCAAGATTTGAAGTGGGATTTACTCCGTAGTCACCAAGGAATTCAAAGACTATAAAAGAAGAAGAAGGAGCAGAGGAAAACTTCGCTCTTGGGATAGCCAATTGTCACTAGTGTAACTTAGATTTAAACTTGCTTTCGTAGAGTAAATCTTTAATGTTTTCTTAGTGTAATTGTTATTTTAAAACTTTCGATGAGTGTAATGGAACCTTAATTTCAGTTTTAATGCAAGTCTTTTTAAATCTCATGTTTTCATAACATCTTTTAATTTCATGTCATTTACATTTCCTTGTTGTTTATAGTTGATTATATGGACTCTATAGGTCACTTGGGCTCGACAAAAGCTCTAAGGCTTTTAGAAACCTTAAAATCGGTTGCAACACATAAATCAAAAATACAAAAAGAAAAGGTTGAAGAAATGGGTTTACTCGAAAAGAACAAGGTGGAGCGGGGTGAATCTGGATTGTTTAAGGGATATTAGGAGCTTAATGGGAAGCTATTAGGTGTAACCTTGTCCTAAGAATGGTTCTTGTCACTTTGCATTCATCATGGACACTCTTGTAGCTTTTACTTCAATTTTCATTTCTTGTTTAAGTTTATTTTATGCTATGATCTTTGTTTTTCTATGTTCCTTTTCTGTTATTAAGTGATATTATTGTATAATATTAGTAGTTTGTTTATTGAAGTTCTTAGTTGTTAAGTTTTTCATATAATCAGTCACATAGTATAAAGTTGATTTCTGTGTTCAAATGTTGTTATTGTTGTTGTTTCATGTTTATTTAGACCTAATATATGATAATCTAAGTTTATGAATTAAGTTCATGGTTTAAATCTATGTTTTGCTTTGAAAATCTTAAAAACAGTCATGATATATGGTGTTTGGTTAACTGTGTTATAGGGAGTGTTTGTTGTTACTTATTGTTGTCCTGAGTCACATTTGGTCTAATTAACTCAAAGTCAAGAAAACTAGTCTTAGTTCATTTAAAGTCAAAATCTCAAGTGATCTCATTTTCTTTGCTTCTTGTTGGAATTTTAAGATCAAGGATCATGATTTTGTGTTAGCAAGTTGTTAAAAGTACTCAAATAAGTCTTAGTTCACTTTATAACATCATAATCAGTGTTTTAAATCAGATTAAAGTTCATTTTGGTCAACTTAGTTAGTTTTCTCAAAAGTCAAATTTTCAATGGGTCGTTTTGAATAAACTTTGGAATTTCATTGTGTGTTCAATAGTGAGTTTTAGTTTAAAAGCTCTTGGGGTATTAAAGGTTGGTTGCTAAACAAAATATAAAAATACTAGATCGGTTTAATTAGCTTGTAGAGTGCTTATTTTTCGACTTGATTTGGATACCATGTCGAGAAAGTGCCACATGCCTGATTGTGGTACCCATTTCACAAGCTCTCGAGAGCTTATTAGTGGCCTTTAGCTTGTGCAAGTTAGCTTTTTGAATAGCCCACTATTTGTCTCTATAGTACATAGCTTATTTTACCATTTGTAGCTTATTTACTAGGGCTTTCGGTGCTTTTATTTTGTCCATTTCTGTGTACATCAAGTAATCATGGTTTTGGGTTTCTTAATAAGCTTCTCATAAGCTTATTAGAATAAGCCAATCCTTGTAAATTAGATTTTTGTAAAGCTCAATTGGTTAGCTAGTTAGTCTCAGTTTTTATTTTCATTTCCAAGTCTGTTTAAGTGCTTAAAAATAAGCTTAAAGCTGCCTAGTAAACCAACAGTACCCTGTGTAACTAGATAAGCTTGTGCTTATTTTGGCTTATTTTGTGCTTATTTTTTGGTAATTATGTTTTCTCAGTTGTCATTTTAGCTTTTTATAAGTTCTTTTACTTATTTCCAGTTCCATTTTGCTTATTGAGTGGCTTATTAGCTTTTTAGCTTAAGCTTTTTGCTTACTTCTTTTTCTTGCTTCTTGTTGGTAAAATAAGCTCAAGCCGAGCTTATCGGTTATTTTGTTAAAAGTTTTAGTTGTAAAAAGTACTTAATTTCTTGTGTTTAATAGTTTGCAAAAGAAAAATCGAAAAAAAAATGTTTTGCAAAAGGGAGGTCAAGGTTCGAACATCGACCTCCCCGATAAGTGATAGTGGTGTACACATATGCCATTCGCCCTTGGGTCTTTTCGTTTATATCTTACACTATCAAATATATAAGTACTCTTTTCAGTTTAGCTTATCGTTTGTTTTAGCTTATTTCGAGCTTATTCGGTTTAGCTTTTTCCACTTTTGTATTTTTCATAAATCGTATTAGTATAAAGTAATTTCTATAAAAGTTTGATTTTTCCAAATAGTTTTAGTATTTTAAACATTTAATTAGTGTTTTATAGTAATTAATTCATAATAAAAATATAAAAGTCAAAAAATATAAATCTTTTTCTAAAATTTTCTTTTGTCATATATTATGTAATAAAATTGTTTTCACATTCGTAGGCCTTTTATTTCATAAATTTTACGTTTTGTCTTGCGCTCAAGTAGTAATTTTTATACATAATGCTCGTTTTCATTTTAAGTTACGTTTTAGATAATTTAAAGTTTACGTTTGAGTTAAAATAGTTTATTTAAGTTATTTTGTTTTAGCTATCACAAAACATCATTGTAAATATAGTGATAGCGTTTATTTAATAGATTTTATCTTTTAATTTTCTTAATTTGTATTTAAGTCGTTTTAGTTTATTATCTTTTCCTTTAGTTATAATCATCTATCCTAATCCTTCGATCACTATCATTAGTGATCATTCTACCGTCTGAATCGGTGTTTGCACACCATTGAGTCTCCGTGGGACTTAACGACCCGGAATTCATTGTATTCTCAGGACTTCATTGTATTTGTTATACAACTTTTAAGCTATTCTGTTGGTCATTCACAAGTGGCGGTTGTGTGATTAGACTTGTTGGTTTAGCACGGATCAAATTTTAGGCCATTGGGGAGGCTTTAGCGTGTGTTTAGCCTTTTCAGATCCATTCTTGCACATATCCATTTTGTAAAAGTTTTTTCCTAAGGTCTTAATAGCACCAAAAACAATATAAAATACAAAACATTTTTCCTTTGCACACAACTTGCCCGGTTTGATAAGTCCTCGATTTACAACATTTGGTTGTTGGTCATTTCTGATTCTTGAGCTCTGTCGGACCAGATTCCACTTTCGAGGCGGTTGTAAGAATTTTCTTTCTTTTGTATATATATATAAAACTTAAAAAATACAAAAATATTTTCCATTTCTTTTATAAAGTCAAAAATCAAAAAGATTCTTCTCGCTCTTTCTAAGTTTCTTTCTAAGATTCTTAGACTCATCTTAAGTGATGAATATTCATAATTACGCGAGTAGCAATCCCACTCCAATTTCTCACTGATCCACAGTGGCAATCCCACGGTTCCCCATGAACCAATTTAATTGAGGTCAAGTCAAGCTAGTGACTTGGGTATCAAAACAAACCACACCATATGGGTTTTCACCCATATTTACGTCTTCTTACCCTTTTCTACCACTAGTGTGGGGTAATACCCACTGTTGTACATATAAAACTTTGAAAATTGTAAATCTGAAAAATAAAATAATTGTTGTGTTACCCCTTAGCTTTGAATATTGAGGACAATATTCATTTCTAAGTGTGGGGAGAGAAGTCAGCGAATTTGATCATAAATGTGCCCTTTAGTCCCTTTTCCCCAAAATGGCCAAATTTAAATTTTTTTAGTGGAAGTACTATGTACTAAACACAACAAATGGTAATCAGTCCACCATGTTTGATAAACAAAGGATTGGCTAATCCGAGCAAGCGGCTCTTGGTAAAGATTTCTCAAATCCGTTTATATGGCTTGCAATTTGCCCAAAATTGTATGGTTCTCAACTCACCATATCCTAAAAAGTGAAGAGTTGGCTAGCCCGCAAGATTATGGCTTGTGGTAAAGGCGATGGAAAATCCATAATTGGTAATCGACTCACCAAAGATAATCGATAATTTATCTAAGAGTTGGCTAGTCGAGAAGGGTATGGCTTGGTAAAGACAAATCAATCCGTTCTGACTTATGATTTGCTCAAAATCATTTGGTTATCGATGTACCAAGGTTCTTACTTGAAGCGAAACATTTGGCTACTCAGTGATGGCTTTTGGTAAAGAGTTTTAAAATCCATTAAAGTTCAAATCATTGCTAGGGACTAGCAATATCTCGATGTGGGGGATTGATGAGTGTCTAAATCTCATCGTTTTGTGTACAATCTAAAATGCAAAATCATCGAAAACACTCGAAATGCTTCAAAATGATCAAAATATCACAAATCGATTGTTTTATGTGTTTTAAATGCAAAATATCAAAATCGGATGAAAAATGTATCAAGTTTGCAAAATTGGCGGTTTAGTCCCCAGTTTTAAAAGTTGTCAAATCTAGTCCCTAAAATTCAAAAATGTGGAATTTTATCATTCAAGGTCCTCAAGTATTCTAAGTTGTAAAAATGATCCTTGAATGAGTTTTTGGTCAATTGGCGAAAAGGTCCCTAAACTTTGAAATTTTGCAAATTTAGTCCTTGGACTTTTAAAAAATAGATTTTATGCAAAAGGGTCCTTGTACTATCAATGATTGTCAAATTTGGTCCTTGTGATAAATTTGGAAATGTGGCATTTTCGATCCTTGAAGTTTGGTTGAATTACATTTTGGTCCTTGATATTTATACTAAACCAAGCGGATCCTTATCAATAAATCAATCCAAACCCAAGCATAACCAGTGGCCCAATTGTATATCAAGCCCAAATCTATCATGACCATTGGACCTTGGTCTTGACCCGTTAGTATTAAACCCCGGTCAGCGAAAGTCGAACAAGAAAAACCGCCCATACAACATTCATCGTCCTCTATACCTCTGTATATCCAAAACCGGTCTTGGTTTTCCTCCTTTTCAAACCTCCTTACCTTGTCCCTCCACCTCCACTAACACACAAACCTTTAATTGATTGAAACCAACCACAATTAATTCTCAACACCTTTGAAGACTTTGGCGCCAAAATCGTTTAAATGGTGAGATCATACACACAACCAATGATCAAGATTTGAAGTGGGATTTACTCCGTAGTCACCAAGAATTCAAAGACTATAAAAGAGAAGAAGGAGCGGAGGAAAACTCACTCTTGGGATAGCCGATTGTCACTAGTGTAACTTAGATTTAAACTTGCTTTCGTAGAGTAAATCTTTAATGTTTTCTTAGTGTAATTGTTATTTTAAAACTTTCGATGAGTGTAATGGAACCTTAATTTGATTTTAATGCAAGTCTTTTTAAATCTCATGTTTTCATAATCATCTTTTAATTTCATGTCATTTACATTTCCTTGTTGTTTGTAGTTGATTATATGGACTCTATAGGTCACTTGGGCTCTGACAAAGCTCTAAGGCTTTTAGAAACCTTAAAATCGGTTGCAACACATAAATCAAAAATACAAAAGAAAGGTTGAAGAAATGGGTTTACTCAAAAGAACAAGGTGGGCGGGGTGAATCTGGATTGTTTAAGGGATATTAGGAGCTTAATGGGAAGCTATTAGGTGTAACCTTGTCCTAAGAATGGTTCTTGTCACTTTGCATTCATCATGGACACTCTTGTAGCTTTTACTTCAATTTTCATTTCTTTGTTTAAGTTTATTTTATGCTATGATCTTTGTTTTCTATGTTCCTTTTACATTATTAAGTGATATTATTGTATAATATTAGTAGTTTGTTTATTGAAGTTCTTAGTTGTTAAGTTTTCATATAATCGGTCACATAGTATAAAGTTGATTTACGTGTTCAAATGTTGTTATTGTTGTTGTTTCATGTTTATTTAGACCTAATATATGATAATCTAAGTTTATGAATTAAGTTCATGGTTTAAATCTATGTTTTGCTTTGAAAATGTTAAAAGCAGTCATGATATATGGTGTTTGGTTAAGCGTATTATAGGGAGTGTTTGTTGTTACTTATTGTTGTCTGAGTCACATTTGGTCTAATTAACTCAAAGAAGTCAAGAAAACTAGTCTTAATTCATTTAAAGTCAAAATCTCAGTGATCTCATTTTCTTTGCTTCTTGTTGGAATTTTAAGATCAAGGATCATGATTTTGTGTTAGAAGTTGTTAAAAGTACTCAAATAAGTCTTAGTTCACTTTATAACATCATAATCGATGTTTTAAATCGATTAAAGTTCATTTTGGTCAACTTAGTTAGTTTTCTCAAAAGTCAAATTTTCAATGGGTGGTTTTGAATAAACTTTGGAATTTCATTGTGTGTTCAATAGTGAGTTTTAGTTTAAAAGCTCTTAGGGTATTAAAGGTTGGTTGCTAAACAAAAATATAAAAATACTAGATCGGTTTAATTAGCTTGTAGGTGCTTATTTTTCGACTTGATTTGGATACCATGTCCGAGAAAGTGCCACATGCACGAGTTGTGGTACCCATTTCACAAGCTCTCGAGAGCTTATTAGTGGCCTTTAGCTTGTGCAAGTTAGCTTTTGAATAGCCCACTAGCTGTCTCTATAGTACATAGCTTATTTTACCATTTGTAGCTTATTTACTAGGACTTTCGATTGCTTTTATTTTGTCCATTTCTGTGTACATCAAGTAATCATGGTTTTCGGTTTCTTAATAAGCTTCTCATAAGCTTATTAGAATAAACCAATCCTTGTAAATTAGATTTTGTAAAGCTCAATTGGTTAGCTAGTTAGTCTCGAGTTTTATTTTCATTTCCAAGTCATTTAAGTGCTTAAAATAAGCTTAAAGGCGCCTAGTAAACCAACGATTACTGCAATGTAACTAGATAAGCTTGTGCTTATTTTGGCTTATTTTGTGCTTATTTTTGGTAATTATGTTTTCTCGGTTGTCATTTTAGCTTTTATAAGTTCTTTTACTTATTTCCAGTTCCATTTTGCTTATTGGTGGCTTATTAGCTTTTTAGCTTAAGCTTTTTGCTTACTTCTTTTTCTTGCTTCTTGTTGGTAAAAATAAGCTCAAAGCCGAGCTTATCGAGTTATTTTGTTAAAAGTTTTAGTTGTAAAAGTACTTAATTTCTTGTGTTTAATAGTTTGCAAAAGAAAAATCGAAAAAAAATGTTTTGCAAAGGGAGGTCAAGTTCGAACATCGACCTCCCCTTGATAAATGATAGTGGTGTACACATGTGCCATTGCGCCTTAGGTCTTTTTTTCGTTTATATCTTACACTATCAAATATATAAGTACTCTTTTCGGTTTAGCTTATCGTTTGTTTTAGCTTATTTCGAGCTTATTCGGTTTAGCTTTTTCCACTTTTGTATTTTCATAAATCGTATTAGTATAAAGTAATTTCTATAAAAGTTTGATTTTTCCAAATAGTTTAGTATTTTTAAACATTTAATTAGTGTTTTATAGTAATTAATTCATAATAAAAATATAAAGTCAAAAAATATAAATCTTTTTCTAAAATTTTCTTTTGTCATATATTATGTAATAAAATTGTTTTCACATTCGTAGGCCTTTTATTTCATAAATTTTACGTTTTGTCTTGCGCTCCAAATAATTTTTATACATAATGCTCGTTTTCATTTTAAGTTACGTTTTAGATAATTTAAAGTTTACGTTTGAGTTAAAATAGTTTATTTAAGTTATTTTGTTTTAGCTATCACAAAAACATCATTGTAAATATAGTGATAGCGTTTATTTAATAGATTTTATCTTTTTAATTTTCTTAATTTGTATTTAAGTCGTTTTAGTTTATTATCTTTTCCTTTAGTTATAATCATCTATCCTAATCCTTTCTGATCACTATCATTAGTGATCATTCTACCGTCTGAATCAGTGTTTGCACACCATTGAGTCTCCGTGGGACTTAACGACCCGGGAATTCATTGTATTCTCCAGGACTTCATTGTATTTGTGTATGCGAGCTGTTTTAAGCTTTATTACGGTGGTCATTCACAAGTGGCCGGTTGTGTGATTAGACTTGACCGGTTTAGCACGGATCAATGAGTACAACACAAAGGGTGTGGGGAATTACTCAACCGATGTGGAAGAAGTAATTATATTACGGGTGTCGAACAAGGGTTATCTAATGCCTCTTATCATTTAGTTATTCCTAACTACACAAGTGTAGCCTCACTTGCGATCTCGGAATGCATCACAAAACAAGTTCTAGAATCTAATATACTACGGTTCACACTCTAAGCATTGAAGATGAATGCTTTAATTCCTACTAATCTAAGGCGATCCTCGCATTTGGTGGAATTTGGGTGGTAAAGGGTTTTGTGCTAGTCATGCAACTTCCTATCCATGAGGCGCTTTGTTAAGACTAATGGCCCACTCCTATATGTCATAAAAATTTTAAATTTGGTGCCAAAATTACCCTAACCGACATTTTCTCATGGTTTATTACACAATCACAATTGACAAAGCAAATAGTCGAGGATAAGCATAGTTTCAAAGTTCCGTTTATTTTCCTCCTACATTTAAAGCGAACATTGTCCCAATGTTCCCCGAAAATATCAAAGTTATGATAATGGAAGGTAATTAAAAGCGAAAGAAACTAATACTCCACGATTAGCTAGGTAGGATCCGTGTAAAGTGGTGGTTAAATCCTTTTCAAGAAGAATTATTGCGTGAAAAGCTCCTCCAATCTTATGTAACTTCTTCTTGACAAACTAAACACGCACACTTGAAGAAAAAAAGCGAAACCTTCGCGTAAAATCGGTGGTAATAATATATAAGACTCGATTTAAACTAGGATATAATGCTTGTGGAATGGATGTTTACAAAATTTCTAAGAAAATTAAGACACGGAAAATTCCAAAAATTTATAAGTGGCTCGAAAAGAGAGAAAAGTAATCGATGTTTTACTCCTTCACGGCGCGTCGGTTGCAATCATGCGCGTCGGTTATCGACAAAAAGCGGTGCGATTTTACGGAAAAATTCGGAAGATTTACATCTTTAGAATCGGAAAAATTCACGCAAAACATCCATTATGACTCGATACAAGCATTTGACTCAAACAAACAAACATATATATCTTTTACTTAATTGTTATTCTCATGTTTACGTTTCTTTTGAAAGCGTGTAATCCTCCTACACTTATCCCTTATGTAAAATACCTTTACATGCAATTAAGACGAGGTTAAAACAAAATAAAGCATTTTACAAATTTAAACATGAGGATAAACAATTAATAAAGATATATGACACTAACAAGCAAACAATTAAGCATGGGTTGCCTCCCACGAAGCGCTTTTCTTTATTTAAGAGTCTTGTAGCTAGACTCATAGTGGGTTTCTACGTTTTTCATTACCGCCTCTTCACCCTTTGTTTTCCGCTTCATCGAAAGGGTGTAGGCGTTGTATGCTCACCGTGGATTCCTTGCCAACGCTATCAATTATGGCGACGGTTTTATCTTTTAAATTGGTCTCCTTAAGCGTGAAAGGCCCAAACCATCTTGGTTTGTTTCTTCCTCGTAATGCCCTTATCCGAGATCTATACAAGAGCACTTTTTCTCCTTTAGAAATCCCTTAGGTCCTTTTGTACTTTAGGTATTGAGGTGGGATTGCTTCCTAACTTTTATCGGGTTTCCATAATGTCGCATACAATCCTTGAACCATAAAGTCTCTAAGCCCTTTTCCAGTCATTCATCTTCTTCTTAACATTGTTGCCCGGGGCTTTCGATTTCCACCGTAATCATTTCCATGATCTTAAGAGGGTATCTTGGGACGATGGGTATCCTAGCGTACCCTTCCCGCTTTGAGTATCATGATGCCTTCTCCGCATTTGATGGTTGCCTTGGCGGTGGCGAGAGCGGTGTCCCAAGAATGAGGGTGCGTTTTATCTTCCTCAACATCAATGATCACGAAATCCACCGGATAAGCGATGTTAGCCACCTCAATTAGAACATCAACAACGATTAAATGCAGGGTGGACATAAGTATGATTAGCTAAGGAAAGTCTAAGGTCGGTTTGGTGGTTTCTCTTTAGTTAACTTATTATAGATTGACAATGGCATTATGTTCACATCGGTCCCTTGATCGGCCAAGGCATTTATATTGTCCATGTCACCGACACTCACTTTGGTATCACGAAATTCCACAGTGGTGTCTCGTTTTCTTGTTAACGGTTTTTATAACCAACTCATCTGAGGTTCCATAGGTAAGGCGTCGTATTCTTCTTCCGTCATTTTTCCTTCAAGAGCTTCCCTAAGAACTTCATTGTACCTAAAGTTGTTTACTTGGTTTGCAATGGTTTTCTTGTTAATTTCGTGTTTAAGGTAGTACTCAATGGTCTCGGGTTCATCATTAGGCAGACTCATCCTTCGTGCTTTCCTCGGTTTTCCACATCTCGACCGCATTCTCGGGCATAATGGAAGCAGCGTTTACAAATGAAGTGGGAGGCAATCATTGCTTCTTCGAGCACTTTTTGGGAACCTTTGTTTTGGTAAATTCAATTACCAAATCCATCATTTCTTTCATTTTGCTTGCATTTCCTCTCTCGCCTATAAACCTCCTCTTCAAACGGCTAATCTCTCTATGAGTGCCATGTACTCCCTCATTTGATCCTTGAAGCTTGGTGAAAGTGGTATTAGGAAGTAGAGCAGGCGCCTTCGAACTTGGGTTTTGCTCGCGACTTGGGATTCCGAAAGAGGTGTGGGCGTTGGTGGAGTGGGCGGTTGGCGACCTCTCGAGGAATTTGTACAGGTGCTCTTTTCGACTTTCCATAAGATAATCAATTCTCTCTCGATGGCACTCAATTGCTCTTGAGTGTATCGGAGATTCGAAAGGAGTGGATATGGCATTAACCACGTTAATCGGAGTTTCGGAGATTCACTCCAATCTTCGTAGCTTTGATCGGCAAGCTCTATAATATCCATGATTTCTCGCATTAAAGTCATTGAGTCTTCCACTGCTGACTCGATCAATGGATCGTCGAGTGATGAAATCGGTATGATCATAGAAGATTTGGATTTGAAGCCAAAGATCAATGCCATGGTGTGGAAGTCTCGGAGTAGTTCCTTCATCGAGTCCATGCTTTGTAAAGAGACTCACCTTGAGTCTTTGGAATGTCAAGATGTCTCGCTTAAGCTTAGTGGTTCTCCCGGTGGGAAAAATTGAGCAAGGAAGCGAGAGGTAAGATCATCCCAACTTGAGATGGAGCCGGCGGAAGTCGCTCAAGCCAATTACTAGCTTGGTCCCGTAGAGAATGGAAGAGGCAGCAGTAGCGTGGTCTCCCGTAGTAGCATCAAGGTCGATGGAATCGGCGATTTTGAGAAATCCTCGGATCTTGATTTGGATCTTGAACGAAGTCCATGGAATGCACATCCGTTTTGCACCAACCGGATGGTGTCGGATCGCGGGGCCGTAGTTTGGGCTTGGTCGGGAAGCTCAATGGTGTTCCTATAGCCTAGGTGGCTTGGTCTCGAGTATTCACCAAAAGTGCGGGCTCTTGGCGGGTCATTTGGTGGTAGGTTGATGAATGGTAGTGGGTTATCACCTTCCATGATGAAAAGTGATGGGGTTACGAACAAAAGGTCACGAAGAAGGGATAGACTAAGAGAAAGCTAAAAATGAGAAAAAGCGTTTACTTGATAGGAATCAAGCAAAGAAACCTAAGCGAGGTGGACTACTAACTAGCTATTCTATTCCGGCGTGGCGCCAAAACTTGATAACGCTACACGTGGTTCGAGGTCAAGGAAACTTCCTTTTCTTGAGCAAGTTTATAACACCTAGGCGTTGAACCTAATCGTTGTAGTGTAGTAATTAGGGTAAGCCACGGGTATTGATATCGTTCTCTGGGGAATAGGAATGCTAGTAAGGAGTTACTACGCTAAGGTTAAGGTTGAGGAATATTATTTTTATCTTTTATGTTTTATGAAATGGAAAGGTCACGAATCTCGGGTATTGGATTTGGGGTTGGTATTTCTACCGATTACTCTACTATTATCTAATTATCTAAACTAAGGTTGTGGGAGTCTATGTCTAATTAATGTGTGCTCGTATGATAGTTTAAAGATGTGTTTACTTAGGTTGTATTACTCCTTAATTATCTCCTATTGATGGTTGAGTTGTCACGTCTTATTCTTAGTTGCGTTGTGTGTCTAAAGTTGTAGGGTATGCGTTTCTCACGACTCTTTGAACTTACCAAAGGGTCTCGTCTACAAACCCACTAGGGATGATAAACTCCTACTCTAAGGCGCTTTTGGATGGTTTAGCCTACAACTACTCGGGTAATTATATTCTAAGGTTCACAAAGATGAATCAAGCATTAAGTACACAACGAATGACCTATCGCATTACTAGATCATTAGTCAACTAAGATAAGAAACAACCAATCAATATTCAATAATTAAGTTTCATACTTCTAAGCAAACACACAAGTAAATTAATGGGACATGGAGAACATGCAAGCATACACACAAATAATCAAAGACATAATTGAATTAATGAAGTAAAGACTTATCTTGATGTAAGATAGGGTTTAAAACCCTAAAATCTTGTACAAGACACCTTAGGTTCGGTTTTAGGTTTTACTCCAAAAGACTCTCCACAAAAGACCGAAAATTCGGATTCTATATATAAGATTACATATCGCGGCGTCACCTTATGTTTTGTGGCGTCGTGTCGCCGCCATTGGGGTTTCGTCTTGGCCACGTTAACCTTGCGACGGGCGTCACCTTATGTCCGTGGCGCCGTCCTCTTGACTTCGGCGTCGTGCGGATTGCATCTAGGCCGTCGAGTAGCGGCGACCTACTCTTTTACAAGCGGGCGTCGTCGGCCAAAATCTGAGTTTGGGTTACGGGCCGTCACAATAATTTTGGGACGGCGTAGCCGATAGCACCGACGCCGTCGCCTTCTATTTTCAAAGAGCGTGAGTGTCTCGATTTTGACTTTGGCCATTTTCTTCATATATTCGCGCTTTTCGTCCAAATAAGTGTCATTCCAACATTTTGCCTTCAAGAGACCTAAAAGTGAAAAGGAGCGATATTAAGCAATAACGGATACAAAAGTGATCAAATAAGGACTTAAACGACCCCTTAAAATGGTACCTTTTAAAACCTTATCACTTTTCCCATGGCGGACGATCAACCCATGTGGGGAACCAACCGAGTCGTAGCACCAACCCCCGGGAGTGCTATTGTTGCTGTCAACCTTGGTGACAACTTCACCGTGAAGGGTCATCACCTTTCTATGATCAAAGACCGTCAATTCGATGGCCGTGCGCGGTCTGATCCGCATAAGCACATTGTCGAATTCATCGAAATTTGCGGCATGTTCCGTTATGGTGACACCGATGTCAATGCCATCAAACTCAAGCTTTTTCCATCATCACTCATGGGAGATGCTAAAGTATGGTACAATGAATTAACCCGTGAATTATCAATACTTGGGAGGAGATGAGGCAAGCTTTGTAAGCCGATTCTTTTCACCGCCAT
Source organism: Chrysanthemum lavandulifolium (assembly GCA_022545495.1). Classification (NCBI taxonomy): domain Eukaryota; kingdom Viridiplantae; phylum Streptophyta; class Magnoliopsida; order Asterales; family Asteraceae; genus Chrysanthemum; species Chrysanthemum lavandulifolium. The sequence goes on from CM040244.1 coordinate 145,615,807, forward strand.
GTTTGATCGATTAATGGGAGAAATTTGTCTTTCACACAAAATCCAAATGAATCACTTGTCGAAGCTTGGCTTGGATGAAAGATTTGCCGTAGTTGTCATGGACATGGATTATCCAAAGGAACCATTATCCAAATCTTTACCATGGACTAGATGAAATCTCTCAAGGCATCCTTGATCTTTGGAGGAATTTTTCTACAAGACTCCTAATGATGCACACCAATTACTCGAAGATCGAGTACTTCTCAAACTCGATTGGTCCAAAGATTCCAAAACCAAACCTCTCCGAAAACCGTTGCTTTTGTCGAAAACACCGATACCTCAAAACTCATGGAGAAAATGGAAGCCTTAACCTCAAAATCGACTACTTAATACAAAGATATCAAGGATGAAATGAAGGAAATGCGAGACGGATGCAACAATTGTGGAGGAAATCATCCATCGTCCGAGTGCGACGATAAGCCTATGGGTGGACCTAAAGAAGGATAAGCGAATTACGCCCAAGGAGGATACCGTGGAGGAGGATATCGTAGTAACTATTACGGTCAAAATTCTGGAAATTGGCAAGATCGCCGACCAAGGGATGACAACCGTGATTCTCAACCACGGGCTGACAATCCACCACCACAAAACTATGACAAAAAGATGGAAGAATCCAAATTCGAGAAAACCATGAGAGAATTCGTGGCTAATCAAAAATCGCAAATGATTTTATCAAAATCAATTCTTCAATCTCAAAGCCAAAGTTAAGCAAGGACGGAAAAATCATCAAGCATCTATCCAAGATATTGAAAACAAGTTTGCGACTCTCGACCTACATTCCTCTCGACCATCCGGTTCGTTGCGAGTAACACCCATCCAACCCAAAACCATCAAATGATAAGATGTACCGTCCACCACAAACGAGAAGCGAGCATATCAATGATGTCTTCACAAGAAGTGGTCTCGTCGATCCACCACCAAATCCTAATGAAAATACTCCTATCACCAATGATAGTGAGGATGAAGTCGAGGAAAACAACACAACTCAAACCACAAAGAAAACCACCCCATCATCAAGGCGTATACACCAAAAATTCCTTATCCTCAACGCTGAAGAAAGAAAAATGGAAGAGCGTTATAAAGTTCATTGAAATAATCAAAGAGGTTAGACTCAATGTTCCTCTCGTTGATGTCTTAGCGGAATGCCCAATTACGGAAATTCTTGAAAGAGCTTCTTAATAACAAAAGTAAGCTAGAGCAAATATCAGCTACTTTCCTCAACAAAGAATGCTCACTATTGTCCAAAACAAGATCCCACCAAAGCTCCGAGATCCTGGGAGCATTCTTATTCCATGTACTTTCGGAATAATATTAAATGCGATGCTTTAGCCGATCTTGGCGCGAGTATCAATTTGATGCCTTATTATTTGTATTCCAAGTTGTGCAACAATGACCTAAAACCAACAAAATGAGCATTCGATTAGCAAATCATTCTTATCAATATCCTGTTGGTATTGCCGAGAATACGCTTGTTCAAGTCGGTAAATTCATTTTCCGTGGACTTTGTAATCTAAGAAATGGAAGAAGATAGTAAAGTCCCACTCATCTTAGGAAGACCTTTCCAAAATACCGATGCAATCATCAAAGTGAAATGAAAAGAACTCAACCTTGGGTTGGAGAAGATCGAATCACCTTTCTAATCGATAAAGCGATGCGCTATCCATATTCCAGTGATGACACTTGTTTCAACATCGATGTTATTGATGAAGTCACTGACGAAGAATTGGATGCATTACTTAGCGAATCCGATCCATTCATGACTACTTCTGAAAAAATCAATGAAACAGACTTTGACAAGGAGTTTGATGATTTCATGAAAGTAGAGTTCGAAGGAGATAACTCGGAAGAAGAAGAAATGGAGGAAGAGGAAGAAAACTTTGAAGAAATAACTTTCAATGACGAGATGCGAATTAAATCCTCTATCGAAGAACCACCCACAGATCTCGAACTCAAACCTCTCCCTGTTCATCTTGAATATGCTTACTTGGAGGAAAACTCACTTCTTCCAAAGAGTCATATCTTCATTGCTTGAGGAAAATGAGAAAGAAAGTTTAGTTTCGTCCTCAAAATCACAAACAAGCTTTTGCTTGGAAAACATCGATATCCAAGGAATTAGTCCCAATTTACGAAAACACAAAATCAATTTGAAGAAGGGATTAAATATGTTGTTGAGCGTCGGTCGACTCAATCCCAACATGAAAGAAGTTGTTAAAAGGAAATCATAAAACTTCTCGATCTTGGTATAATTTACCCAATTGAGGATAGCCCTTGGGTGAGTCCCGTTCATTTGTGTTCCCAAGAAAGGAGGAATGACGGTAGTGACTAATGAACGGAATGAACTAGTTCCAACTAGAATCATCCTTTGGTTGGCGCGTTTGTATTGACTATCGAAAATTAAACAAAGCCACCGAAAGATCACTTTCACTCCGTTCATGGATCAAATGCTTGAAAGACTAGCGAAATAAATTCTTTTCTTTCCTCGATGGATTTTCGGGATATTTCAAATTCAATCGATCCTAACAATCAAGAAAAGACCACTTTCACTTGTCCTTTTGGAACCTCGCGATATCGGTATGCCTTTTGGTCTTTGCAATGCACTGCGACTTTTCAAAGGTGTATGATAGCCATATTCAAGACATGCTAGAAACCTCCATGGAAGTTTTCATGGATGACTTTTCGATCTTGGAGACTCATTTGAAGCTTGTCTTTCTAATCTTGATAAAATGCTCGAAAGATGCTTGTCGCACATCTTGTCCTTAATCGGGAAAAATGTCACTTCATGGTGACCGAAGGAATTGTGCTTGGCACAAGATCTCCAGTCTGAGGAATGGAAGTAGACAAAGCAAAAGTCGGCGTTATCTCGAAACTTCCACCACCAACTAAAGTCAAAGCATTAGAAGTTTTTAGGACATGCGGGTTTACCACGATTTATCAAAGATTTTCAAAATATCTCGTCCGATGACAAAACTTCTTGAGAAAGAATCTATCTTTGACTTCAATGCTGATTTCATAAAAGCTTTTGAAACATTGAAATCTCAACTAACTAGTGCTCCGATCATGGTTTCATCTAATTGGTCACTACCTTTCGAGCTTATGTGCGACGCAAGCGATTTTGCTGTTGGAGCCGTCTTAGGCCAACGGGAAGGAAAACACTTTCGGACCATATATTTTGCTAGCAAGACACTGAATAGTGCTCAGCAAAATTATACCGTCACTGAGAAGGAATTACTGGCCGTAGTTTTTGCATTCTACAAATTCCGATCCTACCTTGTGCTCTCAAAAACAGTCGTTTTCACCGATCATTCAACACTCAAAAATCTGTTCACCAAGCAAGATGCTAAACCGCGTCTTATTCGATGGATTCTGCTACTCCAAGAATTTGATATCGAAATCAAAGATAAGAAAGGAGCAGAGAATCTAGCTGCTGATCATTTATCTCGTCTTGAAAACCCCGATCTTGAGGAGTTAAAGGAAGAAGAAATCGATGATTACTTCCCCGATGAAACTCTCATGACCGTCGATGGAATTGAAGATCCTTGGTTTGCCGACTTTGCAAACTATCTCATGGAGGAATTCTCGGAAAAGTTTTAACTCATGCTCAAAGGAGCAAATTCTTTTCGAACTTAAATACTATTTTTGGGAAGAGCCATATCTTTTCAAAATGTGTCTGACGGAATGATCCGAAGATGTGTTTCGGTTCAAACCCGTAAGATTCTTGACGAATGTCATCATGGCCCAACTGGGGACATTATGGTCCTTCCACCACACTAAAATGTTTTTGATGATGGATTCTATTGGCCAACAATATTCAAAGAAGCACATACACTTGTTCAAAATTGTGACGCTTGCCAAAGAACCACCAATCTTTCACGAAGAGATGAAATGCCATTAACAAGCATCCAAGTGTGTGAAATATTCGATATTTGGGGAATAGATTTCATGGGACCTTTTCCTAAATCCCACAAATTCGAATACATTCTCGTTGCTATAGATTATGTGCCCAAATGGGCGGTGAAGCTTTACCAACGAGCGATGCTCGTTTAGTCGTTAATTTCCTCAAAAAGCTTTTCGCTCGTTATGGAATTCCCAAGGCCTTGATAAGCGATCGAGGAACCCATTTCTGTAACCAACAAATGGAGAAAACCATGAAAAGATATGGAGTTCATCATCGATTCGCAACTGCCTATCATCCACAAACCAGTGGGCAAGTTTAAAACACCAACAAAGCTCTCAAAAGAATAATCGAGAAAACAGTGAAGGACAATCTTTCAGTGTGGTTGAAAAAACTTGACGATGCTCTGTGGGCGTTTCGTATGGCTTATAAAACTCCAATTGGCACAACTCCTTACGAGACTCACATATGGAAAGACTTGTCATTCTTTGTTTGAAGTTGAACATCGTGCTTCTTGGGCTCTCGAAAGCTGTAACAACGATCTTAAAATAGATGGAGAAAGAGATTCTTGCAATTGCACGAACTCGATGAATTAAGACTCGAGCTTATGAAAATTCCAAAGCGTATAAAGCTAGAACAAAAGCTTATCACGACAAAAAGCTAAGAGTTCGAAAAGAATTCAAAGCGGGAGATAAAGTTACGCTTTTCAACATGAAATTCAAATTCAAAGCTCCTAAATTACAACCAAGATGGATTGGACAATATATCGTTAAACATGGATATCCATCCGGGTATGTCGAACTTTATGACAAACAGGGCGGAAGTTTCATTGTTAATGGACACCGAATCAAGTTATATTACAATAAGGAGCAAATGAATGAAGTTTCAGTTGCAATAGTTTACCCATAAAATGAATTCAAAACCATCACCTTTGTAGCACCTTTTCCAGGAAGAATCCCACAAATTGTTCCTTGGAAACCATCTGCTAAGTTCTTCTGGGACGATATTGAAGCTACGGGTGAAGAATTCATGTATATCCCTGAACTTTTCAAAATGTTCTAGGCTGCATCTGTGGCCAAATGAATTTGGGAAGATTCGAGTCAGGCTGATGACTAGGTAATAAAACAAGCGCTTCTCGGGAGGCAACCCGTGTGTTTCCGATTTGTTTGTCTGTGGTCACGCCCCAAAGTTTAAACCTTTGGTTGAACTTAAGTGTGGGGGGTGCCACCTCTTAATAAAATTCTTTTGTTTGTTTATAAGATTTTGTGCAGGTAATGATTTCTCCAGAGGATGCTAGGAATAAAGAGAATTTAAGCTGATAAACTCATTGGAATATCTGGTTACATCTCTATTTTCCCTATTTCTATACGTTTAAGTTCGTTTTTCACATTGAGGACAATGTCTAACTTAAGTGTGGTGTGGTGAATAGGAAAAAATAGAGTTTTTATGCTTAAAATCAAAATTTTGTTTGCTCTTGTGATCTAGTTATTTTTCACACTTTTAGGATTATATATTAGAATAACTGGATCAAACCACTGGTACAACTGGTAATGTTTGAAACTTCGAGATGTGTTCCGATTACTATTGCAATCCATTCTGGGATCGATAAACATTTGCTAGCACATATTATAGCCCTTTTCACTAAATTGTGAGGATTTGAGCCTGTTCTATAAGAAGCATACATATTTTATGCTTGGATCTTTTGCTATGAGTGTGCCGGTGATTTTATTTATTCTAGAACTTGTACTTGTAAATCATTATCGGATCATGCAATGAGATCACATTCGTGTGATATAAGTGAATTCGTGTGATAAAGAGGCACCTTAGGATTTAAACCAAATGGCCTTCCATTTTCATATCATGCTATATTAGCTAGCCACACCGGTTAGTTAACCACCTACATGGACCCATTTGTAGTGCTCATTTTAGCACTAGATACCCTTAGTTACACCCTCCGAGCCATCCTTTTCATTTTGCTTCACCCGAAAATACAAAAGATTTTACACTTTAAACCTTAGCCTAACCCTTATCAATGTCTAAACGGTTGGTTGCTAGTCACCTGGAAAGTGAAGATTGTTCAAATGATTATGAGTACCACATCTTGTTAGATTGATTGAGCCATTCCATGGAGTGTTGAGTTTTAAAAAAAAATGTTGAAAGTATGAATGTGCTATGTTCGAAGAAGAAAAAAATTGTCATGGCAAAGCAAAGCAAAAAGCTGTGGAAAGCCAATAAGAAGAAAATGAAGCTTTAATCATTCGTTGGTTCATGGATTGTTTGGTAGCTAGCAACACGGGTATTAGACTTGATTTTATTTTTAACACCAATTTCATAAACATTCCCATGCCTTATCCATACCCTTAACCCGAAGCCATAACATTATAACCCGAATAAAAGTCCTCTTTAGATGTTTTTGCTTGGTGCTCACGCCATGTCGGCTGGAGTTTTGTTTATTGTACTCCACTAAATTGCTTATGGTAATAATCAAATCATAATTGATGAATCTTCTCTCGAGCTATCTTTTAATCATGATCTTATGCTAGATTTGCTTGAGGGCAAGCAAAGTTTAAGTGTGGAGAATTTGATAACGCTTCGGATTGTACATGTTTCTTGTAGCGTTATGTGTGCTTTTGTATATGTTATTTGGTTATATTTGCGTGATTTCAATGCTTAATCGCATCAAAAGATGTTTGTCTAGTGTTTATAACCAAGTGCAAGGAAGCGGAAGGAAAAGTAAAGTAATGTTCAACAAATAGAAGATTCCGTTTCGTTGAAGCATGTCAAGCACAAATCGATATCTCAAGTACCTTTGAAGACCATAGTGATCGAAGAACCAAGTTCTACAAGACAAAGAAGTAAAGATCAATTTTACGTAATTGGAGAATCCAACCGGATCGGTTAGAACATGACCAAGAAGTGCCAAGGCGCCATCGCAACTGTTCGGTCGCCACCACTAACCGGAAGCGGTTGGCCCTTTGTGAAGACCAACCGGATCGGTTGGTCATATAACCGATCCGGTTGGAGGACTGTGATCGCCAAATCTTCATCACTAAGTTTCCCTTTGCATCCAAATGATTCTAGGTCCTTCTCTTGGTGTATTCTAGTCCCTTCCTTACTCCTTGGAGGCCAAGTTCAGCAATTAATACCCTAGGCTTTGGAACTAGTATCAATAGAGGCCTTTTGTGAGCAATTGAGACACACACTTCAATACAAATCTCTCTACTCATCAAACAAAGCTCTTAAGCTCTCAAATTCATCCTTAGAAGTCCAGGAAAGTTTGGAGTTCCAGAAGTTCCACATTTGGAGGCCAAACCACCGAGAAGTCTACCCCAATACTTTGGGAATCATTACTTCACCATTTGTAATCTTATTCCAAGCATTGTAAGACTTTTAATCATGTTTTCTAATGTTCAAAGTTTTGAGTTTATGTTCATGTTTGCTATGAGTGGCTAGTTTCTTTATGCACTTGCTTAAATGATGTTGATTATCATATGATTAGTTAGTGATTGTGTTAACATGTTTTAATTCAATTTCAAGTTGATTCTAAGATCCAATTGTGCTAAGGTTTCATAGTTACATTTGTTAATCAAGTTTGACTAGTTGATAGTAATCGTAGAGGTCGAAAGAACTTATTGTTATTCAACTAGTTATAATCATTTTGTCTATGGATGATTGTTTTTACCCATTATTCTTGATTATACAAAGGAACTAAGGTGTGGTTGTAATAAAAGCGCTTTTGATTATCAAATTGGATTGGTTGGAAACATCTAAAAGGTCGTAAGATTAGTTGTTGAGAATCAATTGTAGCCTTTTTCTATGATCGGTTACCTTTTGTATTGACCATTTCTTAAGCAATTTGATGAAATAAGTGGATGTTTTTGTGTTTAATTTTATGCAAGTGAACTTATGAAACTTGAATTGATTGGTTAAACGTAATGTTGTTTTTATGAACTAAAATCTTGACGAAGGTTTAACTTGTAAGAACAATAGATTAGTACACCAACTATTTATCATAACCAACATGTTAAGAGGTTAACACAATCACATTAATCTAGGATATGAAACTAGTTTAAGCAAGTGTAGTTTTTAATCATCTGAATTTCACTATATCTATTTGCTTTGTTATATGTTTTGGATAGACTTTGTTGATTCAAACTTGTTCTTAGATTCACTCAAATCCCTGTGAACGATCTCGACTTACCTTCATAAACCTGCTATAACAGACGAGTATACTTGCTCGTATGTGTTATTGGTAACTTTGGTAATTCACCTTTTATAAATTTAAAACTTGTACACACGTAGCACATCATTCCATGAGACCAAGACCAAGGCAAGTAGGTTGAATTGTTCCTTCAACGGTTTGGTGAGGACGTCGGCTATGTTGTCTTCGGATGCTACCTTCTCAATAGAGATGTTCTCCTTTTGAACATTGTCTATTAAGAAGTGATGACGAATCTCTATATGCTTGGTGCGAGAGTGCAATACCGGATTCTTGCTTAAGTAGATGGCACCTTTGTTGTCACATAGAATGGCTATGTCACTTAGATGAATGTCGTAGTCAACTAACGCTTGTTTCATCCATAGTGCTTGTTGGCATGATTTGTCGGCGGAGACATATTCGGCTTCGGTTGTAGATATGGCCAATGCCGTTTGCTTCTTTGAGAACCAAGATGTTAAACAACATCCCATAAAATTACATACCCACTAGTACTTTTTCGTCAACATAATAACTGCATGGTCGAATCGCATATACAATAGTTTCTACTCCCGCACCCTTAGGATACCATAATCCTAATTGAGTTGTACCCTTAATGTATCTAAAAATTCTTTCACCGCTTCTAGATGTGATGTTTTAGGATCTTCTTGAAACCTAGCACATAGACAAACACTAAACATGATATCCGGCCGACTAGCCGTAAGGTGAAAAGACTACCAATCATGCCATGGTATTTTGTGTTATCAACGGATTCACCGTCTTCATCTTTTGTAAGTTTAGTGTCGGATGACATTGGTGTTCTTATGGGTTTTGACTCTTCTAAACCAAATTTCTTTAACATCTCTTTTATGTATTTAGATTGATTAAAGAACATACCATCTTCTACTTGTTTGATTTGTAGACCAAGAAAGAAGCTTAGTTCTCCCATCATACTCATCTCAAACTCGTCATGCATGATTTTAGAGAAATCATCACACATGTCTTGACAAGTAGATCCGAATATAATATCATCCACGTATATTTGAACAATAATTATATGTGATTCCTTTTCTTAGAAATGGTGTAGTTGTTTTTATTAAAATGACTTGAGTCTATCATACCAAGCTTTTAGGGCTTGTTTAAGACCGTAAAGAGCTTTCTTTAACTTATACACATATTTAGGTTTTTCGAAATCAATAAAGCCCGGAGGTTGAGCTACATATACTTCTTCATTAATAAAACCATTTAGAAAAGAACTTTTGACATCCATTTGATAAAGCTTAAGATCATTAGCACAAGCATAAGCAAGAAGTATTCTTATAGACTCTAATCCAGCCACGGGGGCATAGGTCTCATCAAAGTCTATTCCTTCTTGTTGATTATACCCTTGGGCAACGAGTCTAGCTTAGTTTCTAGACACTACACCGTTTGCATCTAACTTATTTTTATATACCCATTTGGTTCCTATTATGGTTTGATTACTAGGTGGAGGGACAAGTGTCCAAACATCATTAGAAACAAATTTATTTAACTCTTCTTGCATAGCCATTACCCAACTTTCATCTTTTATAGCTTCTTGTGTATTTTTAGGAATCATGGTTGAGACAAAACAAAACAAACTACTTTGGTTTTGGACTTGAGACCTTAAGGTTCTTTCGTTTAACTTTCCTATGACCTTATCTACGGGGTGATCTTTAGACTCTTTAATATTGATGATTTCATTGTTTACATGTTCATCTTCTTTGTTTGTATTTTTCTTTATTTCTATGGCTTCACTTTTGATTATCTCGTCATCGACAAGAGGTTGGGTAGGTTTAGGTGGACTCTCATCAAATTTTACTTTTAATGACTCTTCAACCTTCATTGTTTCTTTATTTAATATAAGATAAGCTTTGCTATTAGGAGAGTAACCTAAAAAGATACCTTCGGTTGATTTATGATCAAATTTAGTTAGGTAGTGTTAAGTAGAAAACATTTGCTACCAAAGACTCTAAAATTTTCTAACGAATGCTTTTTGCCTCGAAGTAACTCGTATTGAGTTTTACCTAAGAATGTTCTAACTAAGACTCGGTTAAGTATGTACGTTGATGTATCAACGGCATTGTACCAAAATTTTTGAGGAATAGATTGCTCATTTAACATGGTGCGACTCATTTCTTTTAGGGTTCTATTTTTCCTTTCAACTACCCCATTTGATTGTGGAGTGCGAGGAGCCAAGAAATTGTGAGTAATACCATTAGCGTCACAAAAAGCTCCAAATTTCACTTCATTATCAAATTCCCTACCATGATCCGTTCTAATAGACACTATATGACTTCCTAATTGTCTTTGGATTTTCTTACTTAATATTTCAAAGTAATCGAACGTTTCAGTTTTATTCTTTAAAAATTTAGTCCATGTGTACCTAGAGTAATCATCCACTATAACCAAAGTGTAGTAGTTGCCTCCATAACTTTGGATCGCGGATGGACCAAATAAATCCATGTGAAGTAACTCTAGACACTTAGTTGTAGACACCATGTTTTTAGCTTTGTTACTAGCTTGAACTTGTTTTCCTATGTTACAAGCATCACAAAAGTGATGTTCATATTTTAATTTTGGTAGATCTCTTACTAGATCTTTGGATGATAGCGATTGAAGAAGTCGCATATTGGCATGACCCAATCTTGATGCCATAAGGTTGAAGTATCATCATAGAAGTAAGACAAAGTTTGTCTTTAGGTTCATTACCGATTTTAATGACATAGACTCCATGTTTCCTAATTCCTCTACCTATAGTGATACCGTTTTCAATATCTTACTACGGTTTCATTAAAAATACGTTAAACTTCTTATCACATATTTGTCCTATACTTAAGAGGTTAAAGTTTAGGTTTTCTCGTGACACACATCGTTAATGGTTAAAGATTTGTTAAAAATCGTACCTTTACTGATGATTTTGATTTTGCTATTTGCAAATACCACATTTCCTCCATTGAAGGATTCATATGTGGAAAATAAATCTTTATTACCGGTCATGTGCCTCGTGCACCCGCTATCCTTTATCCATTCATCCGGATCTAGGTCGAACTTTAAGCACACCTAGAAAAACAAATAACTCAAAAGTTTGGTCCCCATTTGTTCATGGGTCCATTAGTGTTAAACATTTCATTCATGTTAGACATATATGAAAAAGGTGAGTATGCATTCCATGGTGCAAAGTTTTGAAATGGAAAACCGTTTTGCATATTAGGATTCCATCCCATTTGATGGTTACTTCTCGGATAAACATTGTTAGGTCTCCTAAATGTGTTTGGTTTTGAAAACTGTAGAAAACTAGAAGGGGGGTTGAATAGTTTACCAATTAGAAACTTTGTTTTGAAACTTATTGAAAGATCAATTGATATTGATCTTGAGTATGTTAATGAAATATGCAAGCAATGTGTAATAAGTAAATAAGGAAAGAGATGATCAAACCACAACAAGTTGTTTATAGTGGTTCGGCCTACAAGGACTCTTTTTCCTTGCCCTACTCCACCCCCGAGTCTCACACTCGAGAGTTTAACTTCACTAGTCAACAAGCTCCTTTCACCGTGGAAAAACCTTTACACTTCGCTTACACTATTTCCGACACTAAGCTAGATGTCGAGTTCTTTCCAAGGGTACAACTACTCCCACACACAATGTATTTTGAGGACTAAAATACTAACCACTCACACTCACAAGATTATGATGGTTTGATACAACAATGAAGTATAGATCAACACTAGATCATACAACACTTAAACAAACAAGACTTCCAACTTCTCGTTGAAGCTTGAATATGACTTGATCTTCTTTGCTACAAAATAGATCACTAATATGATATGAAACTGAGTTAGAAAGGTTAGAGAGAAGATATGTATGAGAGTATGTTAGAAAGGGATTAGAAACTACTTGGCTTGGCATTGCTATTTATAGCCAAAATGGACGGAGGCGTCCACGGACTGACGGACCCTTAAAGGGTTCCGCCAGTGTACCATTTTGGTACCGCATTATCCGACGACCAAGATATCAAATCTTTGCCAAAGTCAACTCTATCTAAGTGATATTGTGCAAGATATGAAGAGTACAAATCTACACAAAATATCTAATGGAATCTTCCAATGATTTCCATGATGCAATGCATGATGTCATATGTTCTATTTCTATTTTTAGAAATATGCAAATGCTTAAGTAGTGTTTGGTTTTAAGAACCTAACACATTCTAAAAACTACTATCATACATAATGATTAGAGTCATATCAAGATGTTACTAATCATAAATGTAAATGCTTAAATGATGAATATATTGTTTGAAAAAGCTTGTTTTAATATCAATTAAACTTGACAAGCTTTAAGCTTTTATAAATTAAATTTACTTTTGTCGTTAACAAAACTTAGGCAAAGATCAAAAATATAAATAACGTTTAATGACGATATTTGTATTAACAATCTCCCCCTTTTTGTTGAGGACAAAATATAAATTTTATTTTTATAAAAGATACAAGGCTTGTACAAGAGTTATAAAATTATTAGTTTTAGAACTTGAAAATGAAATGATAATGCAAGTGTATGATGTTTGACTTTTTATGAAAGTCAAAGTATTCACTATTAGATGCATAATGTTGACTTTTTCAGAAAGTCAAAGTATGCAGTTTGACTTTTTTTTAGGAAAAGTCAAGTATTATCAATGAGGGTTCCTGTTTGACTTTTAGGAAGTCAAATGTATGCAGTTTGACTTTTTCAGAAAAGTCAAATATAAATGATTTCAAAGTTCTATATTTTCTCCCCTTTTTTGTCTCAACAAAAAGAAGAGGCTATTCGGAATGTAATGAGCCCTTGCTATTATCTCCCCCTTGTTCAAAGCTCCCCCTTAATTGGGTGCTTGAATGGGAAGATTCATGGATTGTGAAAATAAAGCTACAAAAGAAATGTTAGTAATAATGATCATTCACAAGCATTTCCAAGCACTATGTAATGATACCAACAATATAATAAACAACATTCATTAGTTAAAATGTTTCATGAGTTAAGATCATGAAAAGAGAACACAATGATGTGTTTGGTACAAGAAATAAAAATTATACTATAAAGATAAAAAGAAAGCAAGAAAGACTAGTTTAAAACCATCCTAAAGTGATGGTGGATGGGAGAAGCGTTGAGGCGCTCAAGTATGTGGTTGAGGATGAACCTCATTTCTTCTTGGAAGTCATGGACCATAACGGTCCGTTGGCCGTTTGCTCACAAGTTGAGCAACCATGCCTTGGAGGGTAGAAAGTTTGGGGAGGTTGTGGTGGTGGAATGGTGGATGTGTTGGTGGTGTTGGGAATGTTTGGAGTGGTCATGATGGATGCAAGCAAAGCATTTTGCATTTGCATTGTCTCACTTAGTGAGAATCCACCATGCCTTTGAATTGGTGGAGGTTGTGGAGTTCGGCTTGAATCTCCTCTCTAGTGGGATTGTCATCCCACATGCACTCCGGAATGTCCTCAATATGAGGGACATTGATGATGGAAGTGGATGATCCCGTATAAAGGACCATGAATGTCCTTGTGAATGGGGTGGAAAAGGAGAGGTCTTGGCCCTAATGGGCGTTTGGGTCAATGGATGACCGAGGTGACTCATGAGCGATTCGCTCAATTGTGCCAAAGGATGGCAATGGTGGTGGATGACTTGGCCTAGGAGGCAAGTCTTCCAAGTCCTCTAGGAAAGGATTTGGTGATGTTGGTGGAGTTGAAAATAACTCCATGGGAGTGAGAGTGGGAGACCTTGGTGAAGGTGGTGAGGGGGTTTTGGATGTTTGGATGGGTGCCGGAGGAGGTGAAGTTGGTGTTTTTGTATGTGGTGGAGTGGTGATCACAATGTGTGATTGGTTTGGTGTAGCCAATGTAAGGCTTGTATCATCTCGGATGGGAGATGAGATTGTTAGTGGAGAAGACTCGGATGAGGAGCTCATGTTCACGAAGCAACAAGGCCTAACGCTAATTCTAGCGGTCTTCTTGCAAGGTTTTGGAGAGGATTTTGTCATTTTGACTTGGGTTTTACTTTGCTAGATAATAGTAAGAATGAAGAAGGTGTGAGGATGATCATGGTAAAACCTCTCAATTTATAGAAGTGAAAAATTGTGGAGAAATGTGTTTGATTTGATGTTAAACCATTGAAGAGAGGAGGTTCCTAATGATTTGGAAGTGGGTTGAATGCTAGTCATATCACCCAAGTCAATCCATACAAGAGAGATGGAGTGAAGAAGAAAAGATTTGCAATAAATGTGTTCTAGTGAGTGGAATTTCCTAACATTCGATTACCGGCAGTTTGAAGGTACCAAAATTTGGTTCCTTCCTTTGTGCCAAAGGGCTCCTTGGGTGGATTTTTCAAATTTTGAATTTTGGTGGGAAATGGATTTCTTATATACCTTAGTGAATTATACTAAATCTAATAACATTATAAACTAGGTAAGATTGATTTATAAGTGATGGAAGATAATTTGGAATCACGAAGAGTCGAAATTGAAAAATTACGGAGGATCCACGGCACCAAAAATATACACGGACGGTACCCTAAAAGGGTGTGTCTCTGTCCGCTGCAGGTATGGCGGTACCAAACTACATAAAGGACGGTACCAAAATTATGGTGCCGTCGATCCGTGGAGTGCGAAATATGGACGAGTAAGTTTTTAGGTGTCGGGGACATTTCGAAACACGAAATTTTCTCAAAAGTCGTTATACTAAACATTTCTAGTTAGGAAAAGTAAATAACACATGTATAAACATAGTGGAGCATAGATTTTGAGCAAGGCTTATTGATTTTCACAATATAGTGAAAATGGGTAAAATTTGATAGCATACTTGTGCTATCCCCACATGAGATTGTTAGCATACACCATTGTTTCAAGTTATATTATCATCCTACATAATAAAACAACTAAATAGTATCAAAAATTGATGATAATGCATTGTTCCAAACACTCCTTAAAGTACCCTTATTTGTCCAACTTCTTGTAACTCTTGTTCATCATCCTACCAAGGCACTTGAACATTCCCTTAGTTTGCTTGAATTATGCTGATTCATTCTTAATCTCGGGAAGAGATGCGTAATACTCATGAGGTGGAAGATGAGAGCTTGGAAGACCATCCTCGGAGCTATTTGATGATGATGATGAAGGAGTTGGAGGTTTAGCTCTCTTGCCTTTAGTCTTAGAAACTCGAGCATCACTCAAAGGTACAAAGATGTGAGGGATGAGTTCATAGTGAAGGTGCATCCCTTTTGGGGTTGGTGGAATTGGAGCAAAGTTTCTATAGAGACGGGTGAGAAGCATCCCGTATGGAAGAGCAACCGATCCTTGAGTTGGAATATCAATAATTCTCCATGGTTGTCGGGTGGACAAGTTGTAGAGCATGTGATAAAGACAAGCGTTTATGTGATCCCTATTTCCTATGGTGCTAATGACGTTTGCTCTAAGTAACTCCTCCCATTTCTTAAATTCGGGCTTAAGTTCATTTAGCTCCATTCCATATGGATCTCGGTCTACCTCTTTTCCCTTTCGGGTTACTCGGGTTGTATCAGTTTTTGGGTTAAAAAGGTGTTCACGGATGACATCCTTATCGGCCAAACGGGTTAGATAGGGAGAAGTGCGGTCATTGATTGCATCAAGGCGGTGGTGACCACTTATCCGTGTAGACACAAGTTCCTCGGTTGGGAATTCCTAGTACTTTAGCAAATTCGCTTAAGGTGATGGTGTAGTCATTTTGGTTGATTCTAAAGCTAAGACAAAATTCATCATCGTCTTCATCACTAAAGCCGGTCACACTAGCATAGAATTCTAACACAAACCTAGGACAAATTGGTTCATCAATGTCAAGAAGACAATCGAATTGAATGGCGGCTAGTTCTTCACGAAGATTGGTATGTTCAAGGAAAGATGGGTGAATGGTTCTACCCTCATGGAAATACCTTGATTCTAGACCCCTAAATATTTCTACTTGTTCCTTGGTAAGTCCTTTGGTTTTGTGGTGTTTGGGAATGTAGTTAAGGGTGTCTTTGTGATCATAGAATCTTGCGGCTACCATGGTTATTCCTAAGGACAATAATTAAAAAAAATTAGAATAAATTTTAACGTTTTTGGTTCTAGTGTGTGCCTACATGAAAACAATTTGGAGTTGCGGTTATCTCGACTCATTTTATGCACAAAAATGGTTTTAGTGGGGTGTTTGGTAAATACCATGAGATAACCCAAGTGCTCCTAATTCAATGTGGCTTCATTTGAATATACCCGGGAATGCATATTAGTTATGCAATACCTTTAGTATTCAAGAGCATGCAAGTGATGAAAATTTTAACGTTTCTATTTGTATTAGCAATGAGAAAAAAAATTGTTTTCCTACAAGTGAGAAGCTTTTCAAAAACTTTTGACATGGGGTGTTTGGTTGTTTGAATAAGGCCTTATATTCATTATCTATTAATTAGTGGGAAACATGATTTGTTTATGCAATATGATAATGTAGTACCTAATTTCAATGACTAGTTATGCAATTTGCCAATTGAATTCATATTTGGTATAAAAGCATACATAAAACCCCATGTAATGATTTGTGATAGTTTTGTGCATAAATGAGAATCCTAGACTCAGAATTAAGAGATGAAATGTAGTTAGGATACTTACAATGATGTTATCTTCATGATTAGTGAGTGGGAAGATGACAATAATGAGCTTGGTTTAAGTTTTACACATTTTGGTAAAGTGGGTTTTGAGGAAGAGGATGATTTGTATATAGCATTTTTGTACTTCAGACACCACGGACGAACGGCACCAAATATTTGGTTCCGTCCGTGTTGACGTTGGTGTCGTGGCTACGATGAGATACAAGGCAAAATTGTTTTGGTTTGACTATTCTAATGTTTTAGGCTATGTTTATCTTACATGTTTGGTTCCATTAACCCTAAACCAAGTCTAAGAAGATTAAAGGTTCTCGTTTAAGAGGTTTAGTTAAGATGTCGGCAATGTTGTCTTGGGAGGATACTTTCTCGATTGAAATGTTACCTTTTGAACATTGTCGCGAAGAAAGTGATAATGATTTCAATGTGTTTTGTGCGAGCATGTTGAGCAGGATTCTTCTTGAGATCGATGGCTCCTTTGTTGTCACAAAGTATCACAATGTCGTTGAGATGAATTCCGTAGTCTCACGAGAGCTTGCTTCATCCAAAGAGCTTGTTGACATGCTTTTCCGGTGAGACGTGCTCGGCTTCGATAGTAGAGATGGCTAAAGCCGTTTGCTTCTTTGCAAACCATGAGGTGAGACAATGTCCAACAAAAGTGCAAATACCACTTGTACTTTTCTATCGACATAATCACCGGCATGATCCGAGTCGGCATACACTATGGTTTCTATACCCGTTCCTTTGGGATACCATAATCCTAAACACGTTGTTCCTTAATATATCTAAAATCCTTTTAAGGCTTCTAAGTGTGATGCCTTTGGGTTTTCTTGAAAGCGAGCACATAGACAAACACTAAACATAATGTCGGGTCTACTAGCCGTAAGATAGAGTAGGCTACCAATCATTCCTCTATATTTAGTGTTATCTACGGATTCACCTTCTTCGTCCTTGGTGAGTTTAGTGTCCGAGGACATGGGTGTTTTAGTTGGTTTGGAATCTTCAAGACCAAATTTCTTAAGCATGTCTTTTATATATTTAGATTGGTTAAAGAAAATACCATCTTCTAGTTGTTTAATTTGAAGTCCTAGAAAGAAGTTTAACTCACCCATCATACTCATTTCAAACTCGTCATGCATGATTTTAGAGAAATCATCACATAGTTCTTGACAAGTTGATCCGAATATAATGTCATCAACGTATATTTGAACAATAATAATTTGTGATTCCTTTTTCTTAGTAAAAAGAGTATTATCTACTAATCCCATAGTATATTTGTTATCAATAAGAAAAGTCTTAAGACGGTCGTACCAAGCTTTAGGTGCTTGTTTAAGGTCGTATAATGCTTTCTTGAGTTTGAAGACATGATGTGGTTTCTCAAAGTCGGTAAAACCGGGAGGTTGAGCAACATACACTTCTTCGTTAATAAACCCATTAAGGAAAGCACTTTTAACATCCATTTGAAATAGTTTAAAGTCATAAGCACATGCATAAGCAAGTAATATTCTAATAGATTCAAGTCTAGCTACCGGTGCATAAGTTTCATCATAGTCAATTCCTTCTTGTTGATTATAACCTTATGCAACAAGCCTAGCTTTGTTTCTAGATACTACACCATTTTCGTCCATTTTGTTTGAAAGACCCATTTTGTTCCAATTATAGTTTGATCTTTGGGTTTTGGAACTAGTTTCCAAACATCATTTCTAACGAATTGGTTTAATTCTTCTTGCATGGCAATTACCCATGATTCATCTTTTATTGCTTCATTTATGGTTTTGGTTCAATGGTGGATACAAAACAAAATGATTACTTTGATTTTGGGCTTGTGACCTTAAGGTTCTTTGATTAAGTTGTCCTATGACCTTTTCTAATGGATGACTTTTAGATTCTTTGATGTTGACAATTTCCTTATTTGATGGTTCATCTTCCTTGTTATTATTAATTTGACTTTCTATTATTTGACTTTCAACTAAGTCATCATCTACCAAAGGTGATGTCTTAGAGGGAGGTGGACTTTCGTCAAAAGTTATGTTCAACGATTCCTCGACTATCATTGTTTCTTTATTTAGGACAATGTAAGCTTTACTAGTTTGAGAGTAACCAAGAAATACACCTTCATAAGACTTTGGGTCAAACTTGGTGAGATAATCCTTAGTATTAAGAATAAAGCATTTACAACCAAAGACTCTAAAATATCCTAATGTTGGCTTTTACCTTTATAAAGTTCATATGGTGTTTTGTTTAGGAAAGGACATATTAAGACTCTATTTAAAATATATGTAGAGGTGTCAATGGCGTTACACCAAAACTTTTGAGGAATGTTTTGTTCATTAAGCATTGTTCTACTCATTTCTTGAATTGTTCTATTTTTACGTTCTACTACTCCATTTGATTGAGGTGTTCGTGGAGCGGAAAAGTTATGTGTTATACCATTTGTATCACAAAAGTTTCCAAATTGAGTTTCGTTGTCAAATTCACGACCATGATCCGTTCGGATCGACACAATTTGACACCTAGAAGATTTTGAATTTTCTTGCTAAGTATTTCAAATTTATCAAAAGCTTCATTTTGGTTTTCAAAATAACGTCCAAGTAAACCTTGAGTAATCATCTACTATGACCAAAGTGTATAAGTTGCCTCCATAGCTTCTTATAGCGGATGGTCCAAACAAATCCATATGTAATAATTCTAGACACTTAGATGTGGACACCATATTTTTAGATTTGTGACTACTATGTGTTTGTTTACCAATTTTGCAAGCGTCATAAAAGTGTTGGTCATATTTTAGTTTTGGTAAATTCCTAACCAACTCTTTTGAAGATAGGTTTTGTATAAGTATCATATTAGCGTGACCTAAGCGTCAATGCCAAAGAGATGAGCTATCGTCTAATGTTGTTAAGCAAAGTTTGTCATTATATGTTTTATCTATTTTCATGACGTATATGTTATTTTCCTAACTCCTTTAGCTATGGTGATACCATCTTTTAGTATTTTACTACCATTTTCATCAAATAGTACTTTATACTTTTTATCACATAGTTGGCTAATACTAAGTAGATTAAATCCTAACCTATCCACATGAGCAACATTTTCAATAGTTAGGGAGTTATGAGCAATCGTACATTTGCCAATGATTTTGCTTTTGAGATTGCTACCGAAAGTGACATTACCTCCGTCGTACTCTTGGTATGATGAGAAGAGACTTTGTTGCCGTCATGTGTCGTGAGCATCCACTATCTTTTATCCATTCATCAGGTTCCAATCCAACTTTCAAGCATACCTAAGAAGCAAATAACTCAAACATTTGGTCCCCAATATCTCATGGGTCCGTTTGGGTTAAACATACCATTTATTTGATTCATGTATGGAAATGATGGGTAAGAGTTCCATGGCATGTAATCTGGAGTTTGATATGGTCTAGGAAAACTTTGATTCCAACCGTTGTGTTGGTAGTTAGGTTGAACGTTGTGGTTGCTCTTAGGAAAGGCGTTTGGCAAAAGAAGTTTTATATCGTTGTTGAGTAGTTTTGATCTAAATTCATTTTTAACAAGTCCTACTCGATATAATGGCTGGTTTTAGTTTAACATTATCATTGGTTTTCTTTGTTACTTTAACAAATTCATGCGGTCCGTATTGCGAACATTACATTACTGTTGAAGTACCATGTACCATTTTGCTGTGGACGGAACCCTTATTTTGGTTCCGTCGGTCCGTCTTTATCTTTGAACAATTTTGACGAGAATGTTCGTCCTTTTCGGTCGTTTTGTTTTGACTTTTGGAATTAATACTTCATTAAAACCTAGCCCATTCATGTCTCCCGGTGTTTTATGGATTTTAACTATTTCATCGGCAAGAGCGATGTTTTGTTAAACCTTTTAAACTTAGAATTATTTTCTATTAGAACTTCTTATGTGAGCTTTAGTTTTTCTATTTCAAGATTAATCTCTTGACATGATTCTGATCATCGTCATTTGCTTTTCCTTTTCAAGTCGTTTTGCTTTTCTTTCAACTCATATACTTCATTTTCCGAAAATTCCTTTTGATTTTTAGAAATTTATTTTTAGTTATGATTTTTAGACTTAGCTCACACAATTGATTATATTGTTTTTGCAAGGTGTCATCATCTATAGAAGAATAAGAAGAGTCGGAAAGTACCTCATTTGACTCATGTGCCATTAGGCGATCTCTTCCTTGCTTGATTCTTCATCGTCTTCACTATCACTCCAAGCACCACTTACAAAAGCTCGTTGAGTTTTGCTTTTAGGTGGCTTGGGACATTCTCCTATGAGATGACTTGTATCACCACATCTAAAACACTTTCTTTCACCTTTACTCTTCTTATCATCCCGATCTTTTCGGAATGGCTTCTTTCTTCTCGAGGTTGTCTTACAAACTTTCCTCTTCTTCTAAAGAACTTCTTGAAATCTCTAACGGTCATGGCATACTCCTCATCTTCACTACCGAACAAGATTCATCATCATCGCTTGATTCCGCCTTTGCTTTTAGAGCAACGGTTTGATTTTCTCCTTTCTTCCTTTGATGATCTCCGAATCTTTCTCCATTACCATTTCGTGAACTTTGAGGTTGCCAATTAGCTCGTCTAGTGACATTATTGAGAGATCTTTTGATTCTTCAATAGCGGTCACTTTAGCTCTCCATTTGGGATGGAGTGCTCTAAGAAATTTCGACAAAGTTCTTACTACGAAAAGATTCATCAAGTGCTTTAAGTGATGTAATGATAGTGTTAAAATGAGCAAATCCACAATCAATGGTTTCATCTTGAGGATAACAAATTGTTCATATTGTTGAACAAGAAGATCAATTTTGTTATCCTTGATGTGTAACTTGTGAATTACCTTGATGTGTAACAATTAAAGATTCCCAAATATCTTTGGCGGTTTCACACATAAAATTCTCTCATATTCTTTTCTAGGTAAAGCATTATAAAGCATCATTTTAGCTTCATTATTTTAGCAACTAATTTCTTTTGTGAAAGATCAATTGATATTGATCTTGAGTATATTAATGAAATATGCAAGCAATGTGTAATAAGTAAATAAGGAAAGAGATGATCAAACCACAACAAGTTGTTTATAGTGGTTCGACCTACAAGGACTCTTTTTCCTTGCCCTACTCCACTCCCGAGTCTCACACTCGAGAGTTTAACTTCACTAGTCAACAAGCTCCTTTCACCGTGGAGAAAACCTTTACACTTCGCTTACACTATTTCCGACACTAAGCTAGATGTCGAGTTCTTTCCAAGGGTACAACTACTCCCACACACAATGTATTTTGAGGACTAAAATACTAACCACTCACACTCACAAGATTATGATGGTTTGATACAACAATGAAGTATGGATCAACACTAGATCATACAACACTTAAACAAACAAGACTTCCAACTTCTCGTTGAAGCTTGAATATGACTTGATCTTCTTTGCTACAAAAGAGATCACTAATATGATATGAAACTGAGTTAGAAAGGTTAGAGAGAAGATATGTATGAGAGTATGTTAGAAAGGGATGAGAAACTACTTGGCTTGGCATTGCTATTTATAGCCAAATGGACGAGGCGTCCACGGACGGCGGACCCTTAAAGGGTTCCGCCTGTACCATTTTGGTACCGCCGGTCCGACATCCAAGATATCAAATCTTTGCCAAAGTCAACTCTATCTAAGTGATATTGTGCAAGATATGAAGAGTACAAATCTACACAAAATATCTAATGGAATCTTCCAATGATTTCCATGATGCAATGCATGATGTCATATGTTCTATTTCTATTTTTAGAAATATGCAAATGCTTAAGTAGTGTTTGGTTTAAGAACCTAACACATTCTAAAACTACTATCATACATAATGATTAGAGTCATATCAAGATGTTACTAATCATAAATGTAAATGCTTAAATGATGAATATATTGTTTTAAAAGCTTGTTTTAATATCAATTAAACTTGACAAGCTTTTATAAATTAAATTTACTTTTGTCGTTAACAAAACTTAGGCAAAGATCAAAAATATAAATAACGTTTAATGACGATATTTGTATTAACAAAAACGACGGACCTTTTTTTCTTGTAAAACTTTGATTTTGTTTTGGAGGTGGTTGTCTAATAGTAACATGGGTTGGTTTCTTCTTATTAACAATAACAAAATTGATTCTAGACGAGGAAGCTATTATATTGCTACTGTTTGCTTCAGCAGACCCACGGATCCCTCGCTTTACACTAGCGGTCCCCTTTTGTGGGATCCGTGGGATCTGTGACTCTGATGGCTTGTTTTTCTGTTGCTTTGGCCAATTTTGTTTCTTTCTTTTCACAAGTTGACGCATCAAGTTGCGAAAACCTAAACCTTTTTGGTTGTTTCTGTTTTAACACTATCTAATATCATATCTAGAGTATTAGTATTCATTCTAGCAATCTTAGAGTCTAGATGATCAACTAGTGTTTGAAGTTGAGCATAAGTTCACATTCCCACTTGCTATCTTCCCTTTTTCTAAGCGTTTTAATTTTGCTTTTAACTCAAGGACTTCCTTTTCTAAGCGTTGATTTTGATTTTCAAAAACTTGTTTTTGTTGATTACTTTAAACTAATTTTGCAAAGTTTATCATATTCATGATGCAATGAGTCATCATCTAATGATGAGCTACTATAGTATTCGTGACATACCTCGTCATTTGCCATGAGACAAATTTCTTCGTCCTCCTCCTCGCTCATTCCCCATGAACCGCTCACGAACGCTTTTTGTTCATCACGTTTGGAACACTTACTAATAAAGTGGTTGGGGTCCCCACATTTAAAACAAGCGCGTTCATCTATTGCTTTCTCGTCATCTTTGTTTTTCCGGAACCCTTTCTTGTCGTCATATGGTTGCTTGACGTATCTTCCCTTTCTTCTAAAGAATTTCTTAAAGTCCCTTACCGCCATGGCATACTCCTCGTCATCACTATCCGAAGAGGAGTTTTCTTCATCGCTTGAGACCTTCTTGGCTTTTAGGGCAAGATATTTGTGCTTCTCTTTCACTTTTGAGGCTTGGAATCTTTAGCGAGGACAAGCTCATAGACTTTTAAATTTCCTATGAGTTCATCGAGGTAAGGGTTGACAAGTCTTTGATTCTTCGATTGTTGTCACCTTAGATCTCCACTTGGATGGAAGTGCCCTTAGATATATCCTAACATGATTACGACTAGAAAGACTCATCATGTGCTTGTAAAGATGTAATTATAGTATTAAAGTTAGGAAAAGAATGATCTATAGTATCCTCATCCGATATTGAAAATTGTTCATATTGTTGAACAAATAAATCTATTTTATTGTTTTAACTTGTTGATTACCTTGATGAGTTACAACTAAAGAATTCCAAATTTCTTTAGAGGTTTTAAACATGGAAATTCTTTCAATTCCTTTTGGGTAAAGCATTATATAAAACCATTTTAGCTTCACTATTTTTGGAAATCCTTTTCTTAAGATCATCGGTGAGTTTATCATGAGGTGTGTTAACTGAATTTCCGTTTTCATCTTTTGTAGAGGCTTCAAAATCACCTTCAACAATGATGTACCAAAGATCAATATCTTTTGACTTCACATACGTTTCGAATATATTTTTCCAATGTATAAAACCATTAGTTTCAAGTAGTGGAGGTCGTTGCATGGATTGCCCTTCCTTGTAATTTTCAGAACCCATAGTGATCGAAAAGTTTTTAAAATACGGTTTACTTTAAAACTTTTATAAACTTAGCTCTTGATGCCAATTGTGAAAAACTAGAAGGGGGGTTGAATAGTTTTGCCGATTTTAAGTTGGTTTAAAAAACTTTAGATTCGATGTTATGTGAAATCGTATGGATGAAGACAAAGTATAGATCTAAAAGTAATGCGAGTAAAGAAATTAAGTAAAGTAAGGGATATAAATGACACAACCGATATATACTGGTTCGGCTACAAGGACACCTTCCTTGCCCTACTCCACTCCCCGAGTCACCTACTCGAGAGTTCAAGCACTATGTCAAAAAACTCCTTCAACTCGACGGAGAAGCCTTCACAACGTCGCTTACACTTTTTCCGATACAAAGCTAAATATCGAGTCCGTAACACGGAGGACCAAACCAACACTACTATAACACAACAAATATGTGAAATATGAAATACAAGATCTTTGCTACAGAAATCTTGTGGAGGAACAAATCAATCAAGGACCCCTTGCTTGAATGACTTGTAGAATGCTCGTGATCTCGCCTTAGAGAAGGACCTATATGAGAATCACAATAAAAGAAAGAAGAACTAATCTCTAGATCAAGTGATCTTAGGTTAGAAGAGTGTAAGAATATATCGAGAGTTTGTAAGAAGAGGGTGAGTTACAATGAAGAAATGACTCTCTATTTATAGGCAAATTCTTGCCAGCACAGCCGGATCCCACGGATCCCTTGCTTGAGGATCCGTCTAGTATAACTTGAGGGATTCGTGAGGCGCTCAATCGTTTGCCCATGGATTTTTGGGTTATGGGTCATGGGTCATGGTTTGGACCATGGGTATCTAAATAGATACAATGTATCTAATAGATGCAATGCATCTAGACAATGGGTATGGGTTAACTCCATGGGTTATGGATATGCTCCATGGGTGTGGGTCATGGGTTGTGGTTTTTACCCATCCTAATAAACTATTACAACAAATGAATTATTACAACAATTTGTATTAAATGACTATATGTAGATGCTTTACAAAAATAACATGTATCCTTATAATTTTACTTATGATAACATTATATTTGTTATCAACAAAACACAAAGAGATCGCTAAATATTAATAAACGTTTTTACGGTTTATTTGTATTAACAAAAGGTTTACCCCTTGGGGAGTCGAGGATCTAAAGTCACCTAAGCCAAGTCATTAAGTACCCTACATGCAAGATTCGAAATAATGGGTGCCCGAGCGCTAGCATCTTAGACACTCATCCATAACTTCTTAAGTTCATCCGGACGACCGGTGATCATTTGGTCAGTTTGCACAAGAGAGGAAGGATCGTCAGTTGGTCAATTCTTACCCTTCCCAACTCTACCTAACTACTTAGGGTCAGTTGGTCAATTCTCCTAAGCAACTAGATACGACCGCATTTCAAAACTATAGAGGCTAGGGTAACTACCAACGAACTATGCATGCATACACTAGAAACAATTATACGGAAGCATGAAAATATAAACAAAACATTCAAGGAATCATAACTAGGCTAGCACCAAAGGTGCTTAGCCGATCATATCAAAAGAAACAAAGGATTGGATGTTTAACATAATGGAAGACATGAATTAATAGTAAAAGATAGAAATGATAGCTAATGCTTATTGATATGGAGTGATTCCTCCATTGGAGATGGCTCAAGTATGCTCGAATGATTTGCCTTTGGAACCATCTTCACGTTCTCGACTTTGAGTTGTGAGTGAATGATGTGAAATGCATAATTTAGGGCTTGTATTTATAGGCACGATCCTAGTTACGGCAGAACTTGAGTTGAGAGTTACTGCCAGTAACTTTAACAATCTTCAAATGATACTCTCATTAAATAGGTTACCGCGTAACACTAGGGAAAGGTTACGCCGTATCTTTTACGAACTCTTTTAAGTGGATTACGGTAATGCTTGTTGAGGAGTTACTGCGTAGTTGATGGAGCGCAAAATATTTCTTGACCTAGATGATTACGGCGTAACCTTAGTTAGGAGTTCTGCCGTAATTCTTTGAGTAGGCAATCCAAGATAAAACACTAGCTACGGTAATGTGAGAGAATAAGTTACCGTAGCTTCTTCATGAGAAGCATACTATCATAATCCGTTAGGAAAATCTCCAAATCCGCTTCTCTTAAGCTCCAACGCTCATAATTTACTTGAAAGTAAAATATAAAGGAATACAAACGTAAATCCATATAAAAGACATAAAACATGAGTATTATCGGGGGAAATTGACACTAAAAAGTCAGGACTATTTGTTGTTATCACTTACGTAAGCAAACGTACAATAACCCACGAATCATATGAAAACGTAAAAAAAGAGGAACACGTAAAAAAGTTAACGAAAACGTAAAAAAGGTACCAAAACGTAAAAAAACAGATGAAAACGTAAAACAATAGCCGAAAACGTAAGAAAATAAACGCAAACGTAAAAAAACGGAAGAAAACGTAAAAACACAGACGAAAACGTAAAAAAACAGTCGAAAACGTAAGAAATGGAAGAAAACGTTAAAAAAAAAGATACGAAAACCTAAACAGCGAGATTTAAAACGTAAATAAGCGGTGAAAGCGTAAAAGCGGACATAAGCGTAAAAATGGACGAAAAATGGCGAAAACCTAAAAAAGACGAAACGTAAAAAAAGGATAAAACGTGCCAAAGCGGACGAAAACTTAAAACACATACGAAAACGTAAAAAACGGATGAAAACGTAAAAAAAACAGACGAAAGCGTAAAAAACGAATGAAAACATAAAAAAGCATACGAAAATGTAAAAATACAAACGAAAACATAAAAAACGGTCGAAAATGGTCGAAAACGTATCAAAACGTAAAAAAACATACAAAAACGTAAATAAAATAGACGAAAGCGTAAAAAACAGACGAAAACATAAAAAACGGATGAAAACGTAAAAAGACAGAGGAAAACATAAAAAGACGTTCAAAAACGTACACAACGGATGATAACTTATAAAACGGACTAAAACTTGTCATTCATACTCCATATTTTAAGCGATTGCTTGTTTCGCACTCAACATTTTAGTATCATTTAACAAAATGATTTATATTCTCAAATCACAAAACAATAGTTAAAAAAAGGGAAGAAAAAAGGAAAAAAGTACTTCAATAGTGAAAAAACAAACAATCTTCTATTATGTAGATGAAGACTTTAGATGTGTTTTTTTTTTTTTCGTGGTTTCTGAGATGAAAAGGTAAAAGCTACATAAAACAAATGACACTAAGACATGCTCATTTGTTTGAAGGCGTAATAGGAAGTATAAATACATATTTTATGAACGAGTACCTATGAGTTGCGACTCGATGTGTAATTCATTTGGATTAACACCTTAATTGTTAAAGTTAAAATATTGTATTATTAAACTTTGATTTAAGATCATTTAGGGTAAAAATATCTTTTATATATACAGGGATCAATTTTCATCATCTATCTTTCCTCCATATTTATTTAATCCAATGGATGAGATTAATCTTAACAATTTAAAAAACTCAATTTCATCATTTTTTTCAAATATTAATAACTTTCAAACCATTAATCGTTAAGCGAAAAAAAATATACTATTACGACAAGCATTTAATTATCTTTCAATAGATAGACACTTTGATATACTTTCGACAAATTTTTTAGTATTTTTCACTTTTTACATTTTTTCATATTTTTTTTCACTTGAAATTTGCATGAAAAAATCACATATGATTAGATACTAGTTTGAATATCACATGTGATATTAGTGTTAAATCACATATAATAAGTTTGAATATTAAATGTGATATTGGTGTTAAATCACATATGATAAATTTGAATATCACATGTAATATTAGTGTTAAATCACATATGATAAATATCATATAAGATTTAACACTAATGTCAAATGTGATATTTTATATCATATGTGATTTAACACTAAATATCACATGTGATATTCAAGTTAGTGTTCAATTACATGTTGTTTTTCATGCAAATCTCGATTCGAAAAAAAGATGAAAAAAGCGATTTTTTTTTTTGAATATATCAAAGTGCCCGTTTATAGAAAGATGATTAAATACTCGTCGCGATGATATAATTATTTTAAACAACGATTAACGGTTTAATGAGATATTTAAATTATAAAAATAGGTGAAATAATAAAATGTTTTAATCTCAACCATTGATTTTTTTTCAATGGAGGGTGAAGATGAGTCACTTGGTATGTGAGAAGCGTTTTGTAAGTAAAATAACTCTCCTCTTAAACTTTTATCAAAAGTTAGATTTAAGATCGTTTGAGCGACAAAAGATTATTTACATACCAAGGGATCAATCTCCACCATCCATTTTTATTTGATCTAATGGATGAGATTAATCCCAACAATTTAAAAAACCCACTTTCAACATCTTTTTTCAAATATTAATAACTTTCAAATCGTTAATCGTTAAGCGAAAAAAAAAGACATTATTGCGACGAACATTTAATTATCTTTATATAGATAGGCACTTTGATATACTTTCGACAAAAATATTTTTTCGTATTTTCAAGTTTTTTAAGTTTTTCGTTTTTTACGTTCTCGAAATTTGCATTAAAAATCATATATGATTAAACACTAATTTGAATATCGCAGTGATATTAGTGTTATATCATATATGATATGTAATATCACATGTGATATTAGTGTAATATCACATGTGATATTAGTGTAAAATCACATATAGTTGGGTTCAGTGAATACCCAAACCCCTTAATCTAGGATTTGAATAGAAAATAGCCCAAGTATTTATACCGTTAAACATCATCGGTCACCGAGTGCATAGTCTCTCGGTGAGTCATCTTCGTGACACTCTGTATGAGGCGGTAGAAGCCTCTCCACTCGATGAGGCGGAACTTAAAGGGTGGGATCGAGTCAAGAAGATGATGGATTCGGTGGTGATGACAATAACTCACCGAATCCCTAAGACCTCTCCAACTCTTACATCAAGACAAACTGAAGTAGAAGACGAAGAATATGAAGACGAAGAAAGAGCGGGATAAGGCGGGATAAGTTTGAATCGATAAAGGCGAAGTCCTTATCAACATAAGTCAACTTTCCACGAATGGCTAGCTTACAAGCTCGGTGTCATCACCGACTTATGGAAAGCGACCTTGTCCTTTACTTAGAATAGTCTTTAGTATGCAGAGACAAAATACATCGAGATTTTGTCTTCGAATGATGTCGGTTGTCACTTAGGAAAGAGTAAAAACATACATGTATAAATAGCATAAGAGATGGAGTGAAAAGGTTAAGCTTGTGAATTGTAAAACACACATACATGCAAGCCATCTTTTCACTCCTCCAAATACAACTTAGTTCCCGAGATAGCTCGGTGAGCTCTAAGAGTTGTGCTCGGACTTAGCTTTGAGCTTAGAGAGGATTCACCCAACTTTGTCATTTCAATCCCAAGTACTATTCCGCAAGTACTTGGGTAACGTATTCTTTGTTGATTGATTTCTAATAAGAATATGATGTTGAAAATTTATAAGTGTGTTTTAATTATGTTAATTTCAGTCATTGTTCACTTTAGTTAGTTTTATTTACTTAAACTGTTTTTATACTATAGTGAACGGGGAACAACAAGTGGTATCAGAGCAAGGCTAATTATAAAACCCGTTTTTAGGCCGCTCTAAAAGTTTTTAAATTAGGATCCTAATGGCTGAAATTGATGTACCCCAACTAGTCGATAAAAAGGGTGGAGCTTATTCAGCTGTTGCCCCTAGACTTGAAGTTGGCAAATTCAACAAATGGAAAAAGCGCATGCTTTGCTATTTGATTGGGATGGAACCTTATTATATCAAGTGTATAAATGAAGGTCCATTTGTTCCAAAGATTCTTCAAGGTTTGCCTAAACACGATGCTCGATGGACTCGGGATGAGAGGAGAGTGGTCAACCAGACCAAAGACTCAAAATTATCATCATATCATGTCTTCACGATGATATTATGGAGTCGATGATAAGTCGTAGTATAGCTAAACAAACCGGGATGACTGGTCCACGTCATGAAGGTCCATCGATACCAAGGAAAACAGGATAATGGACACGAAACTTGAGTACAACACCTTGAGGCTTAGGACTCATAAACTCTCACACAAACTTACACCCAGACAAAACTCTTTGAAATGAACTTTCAAATGATGGTGTTAAGTTGTCCAAACATGAAATCAATGTTGGTTTTGTCAATAGTCTCCACGAGAAGTGGTTGAATTTCTCTCGTGGACTTAGGAATGCTAATCATATCCGAATCTTGAACTTCACGAAATTTATGGAAATTTGTCTATGAGGAAAACCTCATTAACAGACGATACCACGACTTAAAGAAGTCTCGTGAAGTCAAAAGTCCCCGACCACCACTTCAAACCCATATCAACTACTTTCTTTTCTAACAATGTAGTTCAAGATTTTCAAGAAAATTCGGATGATGAGCTTGATGAGAGATCAAGTGAGGAGTACCTAAATGACCCGAACATCGAATTTCGTGAAAGGCACTCCTTGCTAACTCTCGAAGGTTTATAAAAGAAACAAAGGTTTTCTGTGCTAAAGCAAATGAGGACACCGAATGCTTTAAGTGTCACAAAAAGGTCATTTTGCAAAAGACTGCTTTTCTAAAACAATTTGAACCCTCTTTTAAACCATCGTGGTTCAAATCGGTCCTCGTGGCTTTAGCAAATTTCAACCAAAATGTATCAGTCTCATCAAAATTTTCAAAACAAATTTGACAATAACAAAACCATTGATTATGAAGCTAAGTATAAGAAAGCTAAAGCTAAGCTTGCATTGCTTGAGGCCATCCCTCGAAACAACAAAAGTGTTCAATCATGCGGGGTAAAACAAAGGCCTCGTTCTTTGAAACCTTCTCTCGGGATGAAGAGCCATTCTCATCGATGATGAAATGGTGCATGTCACAGTCTGTGATGGCCCTCTCGAGAGAGGACAAGCTTGCTGTTGGAAAGAATCATGCCAGAAATGGAGAATGGGTCAATATCACAATGAAGAAGGTAAACATTTTACTTTCTATGGATGACGACTCTGATTGGCAGTCCTATATGAATTATCTTAATGTTGACCTTAAGTTTGTAGAAGAGCAAAGACTGAATCTTTTTTCTAAATACAACAAGTTAAGTTTTGAATTGAATAAGTGTAGGGATGAATTGCTTATTTTAAAACAAGCTAAGCTTGAGGTTGTCACTTTGCAAATTCAAAACACTGAACTAGTTAAAAGAAATCAGAATCTTCAAGATGAACTTAAAAAGGCAAATGATATTCTTAATAGTTGGATGCTAAGAATCCCATGGTCTTTGATGCCTGGGAGCCTCCAAGAGCAAGAAGAGAGTCATAGGTGAAGATCATCTCACGACTCTCTCAACAAAGACCGATCTCCTAAGCCGTTTATGTACGGTGCATTATTACCAACATGTTAACAAGTCCCAAGCCCAAAGGATTGGATTGAACGGTTAATCCCGACGAAGAAGCTTCCAAACTTCGATTCGAAAGATTCTAGAGCCCGAAAGTCAAGCTCTAAAGCATGCTTGACTCCTGATGTGCCCGAGAGTCTCGAACACATCTCCGAGTCTCAAGTCGAATCTCAAGCATCGCTTCCACCACCGAAACCACTTGTGGTCCGCTCCAAGCTCGAGCTTACTCCACTACAATTCAATCCTCATTCACCAAAAGAAAGGTCGGACTTGGAAGAACCATTTTGAAAAGACCAACAAAACCAATCCAACAAAAGTCTACTCCCACCGAGACTTCAACATCCTCTGTCCCCACCGGTCGACCAAATTCAAGAATCGATCGAGCTCGTGAGAAAGGCGATCGAAAAGATGGAAACCATCAAAAAGCTCTGAACAAATCAAGGAAACTAAGTCGACCTCCTCCACTCATCAAAGTCAAAATCCACCAACAAGCCCAAGCGGAGGTGTGAGTGTGTCATTACACGGTCAAACCACCGACAATCGCTATAGAATCCTTTTTGTATGATCCGCAAAAGGATGATCACAGAACTATGAGACCACTTACAATATGTAAGCTCATCGATGAAGCAAACTATACCAAAGTAGGTCATCAGTATGCTTCATCTTCCAAAACCGCTCACAAGAATAGAGCAAAACCCTTTCCTCCTTGCCCTCACTGTGGCTTTAATGATCATCATCAGGATGATTGTCTCATGAATCCATGCTGTGAGATTTGTGGAAATCCAGCTCATGAGACATCCCAGCATGACAGTGTCATCCATGCAAGGAGAAATTCTAAACAACCAAGAGTCACTGAGTCATCCTCAGCCTCTAAGTGCAAAACCTGTGGTAGCACAATGCACACAACCACTGACCATGAATTGATTTCCAGTTTCAAAGAGACCTTGAGACCCAAGCCCACTAGTGTTAGCCTTAATAGTTTTATTAGAAGTGATGGTCATTCACGATTAGGAACTTTGTAACGTGTGTTAGATATCGTGATAGAATAGTCAACGGGCTCGTGGATTGGGATAAGCTAAATGGCTTATAGTTATGTTAAGCTAGCCTTTTATTAAGTGTAATCCAATCCAAGTCCATGAAAGCCCAAAGAAAGCCCAAGCTAAAGCCTTTAGGGTTTTATGCCTCTTGTACTATAAATACCCCTCAAATGGTCATTTGAGGGGTGTGCTTGAAAGAGTGTGTGTGTGTTTTTCTTTTGGAATATACAACTTTATTGTGTTTATCTTATACTCTCACATACACGAAAATAACATCAAGTCACCATCTTTCTCATCTTATTTCTAAGCTTTGTTTGTGTTTATGTTTCTCGTTTTATACGCGTAACTTGGGTTACGTGTGTTGGGTTTGCTTGGTAAAGTGATAAGGTTGATTTTAGTAAGGTCCTACAATTGGTATCAATCGCCTAACAATGGTTTAGGAGTGTTTGTGTTTGTTTTGAAGTTTTGGTATTGTACACTAAAAGCTCTCGTTTTACATATTTGAAATGCTTAAAGCTTTAATTTTGCACTTAAAATTCAAGATTCTTGTGGTTTAAGGTTTATTTGGTGCTAAAGTTTCGCTTTTTGCAAAAGTTCAAGCTTTACGTGTTTTCTTCACTTTTGAACACGTTTTGGTTCGTTGGTCATTTCTACTCGTAACTTTTCTAAGCAACTTTGGGTGAAAAGGTCAACATTTTGGGTTATTCGAGTGTTTTAAGGCTATCTGTGCAAAAGAAATCATTTGAATCGTTGGATATTTCTTACGAGTAGAAGTCAAAAGTCAAAACCCTATTTCTACTCGTAACTTTTGGTGAAGTTTCTTTGAGCTATAATGGTGACTCGCTGCTTCCCTCACTTGGATAAGTTTGTGGAACACTTCGACTTTTGGATATCTTTTACATCGTGATAGTGTAAAGGATTTTTAGTTCTCTGCGTAAGCCATTCCCACGCGTAAGCCATTCCTCACGCGTAAGCTATTCCCACGCGTAAGCACTCTTGCTACACGTAAGTTGGGTTCTCGCATAAGAATTTCCTCGCCTAAGGATTCCTCGCCTAAGATCCCACGACAAGATCCTATGCCTAAGATCCTACGCATAAGATCCTACGCCTAAGCCTCGCTCTACTCATAACCATATCCTACTCAGAAACGCCTTCTCGCCTAAGCTCTTTCTACGCATAAAGGTTTAAAAAAAAAAAAAAAAAAAAAAAAAAAAAAAAAAAAATTAGCGGGAAAACTTGAGTAAAACTTAAATTTTGAGGAGACTAAACGTTCAATTTTTACGAGATTCAAATTTTGGTTTAACTTGAAAATTTTGGTCAAAATTTCAAATTTTGGGCCTAAATTCAAATTTTTCGGTCAAATTTGACGTCAAAATTGTCATAACTCAAATTTTTCATACGACCTTAGAATTGATTTTTATAGTGAATTTCAAATCTTGGGCAAAATTTTTAAGAACCGAGTTTACTGAGTACGACTTTCGGAACACCTCAATCGAGCTTAATCTTCATCAACCACAACTCCTTTATCGTTGAATCGATCCTACATCAACTTTATCATATCATACCTTCATCAATGGCTACTCAACAAGACATTCATGCGGTAGGTGCGAAAACCGACCTCCTATGTTGGCAAAAGGTGGTTATCTTCAATGGACAAGTCGAATGCTCCGTTACATAAAGACCAAACCTAATGGCAAACTCATGATTAAATCCATTCGGGATGGACCCTTCAAGCCTCGACAAGTTAATGTACCGAAATCTCGATGCAACACCTCCCACCACACCATCTTCTCGTCTTCAACACGAATCAATACACCGCAGAGGATCGAAACAAGTCGAAGCGGATGACATGGCAATTCATATTATCCAACCGGGTTTACCAATTGACATCTTTGTTGCGGTGAGACGGTTGTGAAACCGCTTCGATATGTGGGAACGTGTTAGACGACTTTGTCATGGAATGAAATTGATCATCAAGACATGGAGAACAAGTTGCTAATCGAATGGGAAAAGTTCACATCTACACCGGAGAATCCATTGAATCCTACTATGGAAGGTTTTGCACTTTGATGAATGAGCTAATCGAAAACAAGTCGACACCCGAACTATCGCTCAAAACATCAAGTTCTGAACAATCTTCCGTAAGAATGGGGACGATATGTAACTATTGTCAACCAAACAAAAGACCTTCATCATGTGAACTTTGATCAACTAAACGATTTTACGAAACAAAACCAAGTGAAGCGAATGAAGTCGAGCAAGAAAGATTAGCAAAGAATCATGATCCATTGGCACTTATTGCAAAGACTCAACCTTCAAGTGAATACACAACAACAAGCTTCATCATCTTCCAACAACAACAACTTGCAAAGAATACATACAACAACCACAACAACAATTCTATCCACCGAACAACAAGTCATTCAACAACATTATCCACAATACCGTGAACAAGGAATCACCGATCTCGAATCGATCAAGAAGACCCTATGTCCCAAATACTTTCTCTTGGTTAAAGTAATCAAAGGTCGCTATTCCACACCTACTAACAACAACCAAAGGATATCATCAAACACTACGCAGCAGCAAATTGCACACCGGTGGGTGTGAATATGGGTAATCAAGGACAAATGGTTGGAGTTATTGGGAATCGGCGAGGATATGCTCTTCGGATTTCGTATGGGTAATCAGGCGGTTCCGTGTCGTGGTCAGTTGGGTCGAATGTTGGAAATCGAATGGACAAAATGTTGGGAATAGAGCGATGGGTAATCGAATGGGTATGTTGCAGACTCAATCGTTGGGAATTATGGAAATGTGAATCGTGGTAATCGATTAAGTGCTACAATCACAAGGAGTGGGTCACATGGCAAGAAATCGTCCCACTAAACCGCACAAGAAGACGGTGATTTTCTTGAAAAGTCGCTGTTAGCGAGATAAGCAAGCGGGGTTCTGATTGAGTCTTGAGGAAAATGATTTTTCGCTATTGTGGATGAATTGGAAGACCTCGAGGAACTCAATGCAATTGCATCTTCATGGCAAATCTTCGTGAAGCTAAGTATGACACGGTCGGACTCACCTCCCTGTCTATGACACCAATGCGATGTCGAGGTACCAATCATTGATCCATGTTATAACAATGTCATATTTGATGTGTTTACTCATGAAAACAAAGATTCTGCAGTGACGCCATCACCTACTTATGACACATACCGGACAATCGAGTTGTAGCAATACTAACTCAAACTCCGGATGTAGATCCTAGTGGAGGTCGTGTGGCACAAAATCTCGAGGCGATGAGGAAACACGTGCTTATGTTGAATCATTAATCAATCAATGTGGCATTGAAGTTGAGAAAGTTAGAGCGGTCAATCGCGATGTTAAGGCCGCGAATGCTAAATTGACCGAGCTTGAGAGTTACAAAGAGAACGCCAGAGCCTATGAATTTCATACAAACAAAATGTCGAATTAGAAATTGGTTATCGAGATTCTGCTTTTAAGAGAAAAGATTTGCAACTCAAGTATGACACACTTGATGTGAATCAATTTGAAAATCAAATCTTTAAACAAGGAAATTTCTCAACTAAATGACCAACTTTCAAAACAAAAGCAACATATTCGATCTTGAAAAGAGAAGAAGAAGTTGATAATCGATTTTGCAAAACGAGAAGATTCTCTTCTTGATGAGATTCTGGATAAAAGCGAAACGATCAAAAATTGGACAATTTACTTCTTACAACGGGTCATTCCGCTAAGACAATCAAGATGCTTTCTAATCAAGTAAATCCGATTTTCATACTTACAAAAATGGCTCTTGGTAACTCACCTCCTTGTTTTCTCAAGAAAGCTCGTAAAGAACGGAATGTGTTGAACAATGGAAAACCTTTGCATGAACCTATAATTGTGCATGATTCTCTTGAAACGTTGGAACTATCTCGAGGAGAGTAGATCAAAAATGAAACAAAACATCCGAAATCAAACCTATTGATTATAATAAATGGAACCAAATTAATGGTATTTCGTTTGTTTCTCGATCAACGTTTTCCACCAAACCAAGTGTTTCAAACAAAGTGTCAACACGGTTTCAAAATCGTTTCAAAACCATTTGTTGTCTCCAATTCTCTTCGAACATTGAACAAATGTCTTCAAACAATCCTTTTAACACAAGTGATGCAAAAGTATTTTGGAAAATGTGAAAACTAGAATTGCAGATCTTCAAGAGACCGTTAAAACTAAAACCAATATTACAACAAACATCCGGTTTAGTAGTTTTGATATTGAATGAAAAAGTTTTTGAAACTCAAATTGCCCTCACCGACTAACATCAACTCAAGGGTAATCCATTTTGAACAAGCCTTTTGAAAGAAACAAGTGACTTTGTCAAGGACCATAAATCCTGGTAAAGCAAGCTAATGAAAGTGTTGAACACATCAAATTTTGGAAAATCTAAATGATTCTCTCTTGAAGATGTTCGACTCATCGATATTATGTCCATCATTTTGCAAACATATTCTGTTGAAGATCATGAAAGACTCAAAGATGAGACCTCCAAAATTGTTTCAAAATATGAAAAGCACTTGAGAAACTTGAAAAGAAAATATCTCATATTTTAAACAACTTGATCGAAAACGAGGAATGCAAGTATGACAAACTATCGTATGAGCGTGCCTACAATGACATGAAAGCGAAAAATGATCTTTTGAGGGCTCACCGGAAAGTCAAAAGGAAAGGCAAGGATATTGTGATTACAAAACCATTGATGAGGAGAAAGCAAATGTTCCCAAACCGGTTTCCAAACCAAAATGTCTGCTTTCTATGCCTCCTCCAAAAGTCAATGAGAAAAATGTTTCATCAAAACCACCACTCCACCCGCCCTACCGAAACATAATGTTGATAAAGGAAAAGCGGTTATCGAGAAACCAAAAGTTTTAGCACCGGCCTTTTTAAGATGAGTACCACTAATCGTGCGCCTCCACATCTAAAACATATGGATCAAACGACATAAGTTTAGATAAGCACTCTAAAGAGACTAGGAAAGCTGAAACCACTTCTCTAGATAAGATTGTGAATCCTAATGAGTGTGCCTTACCTTCTACAGACTAGGAAGCACCTCTAGGAGCAAAGAGACTAAAGCCTAAGAGCAATACAAGGAACAATAGAGTCTCGCATGCCTCTAAGAGTAGTCGCTTGAATAAAGAGAAGAAATTAGAAGAACACCCTAGGAATTTACCGCTTTGTAATAAGAAAGACATTTCATCCGAATGTAATGAACCTTTGAACTCTGCTAAGTTTAATGAATCATTGAATCTGTTTGTTTAACTTATGAAATCTTTAACTAATGTTCATGATGATTGTGTTTCTAAGAATGAGATTGTTAAGCTGTTAAGAAGAATGCACCCAAAAGAACTTATGCTAAGCGAATAGGAAGACTAGTTGCGAGACTTAGGCTTTACACTCGATAGGGAGCATAATGTTTACTTTAAGGATGACATTTGAAACCCACGGTAGAACTTTCACACTCGAGAATGGAAGAATGAGTGATGCACTGTCTTACCAATAGATGACTTCTATGAGTGTGATCGAGTTTTACCTCTAACCCAAAGGAACCAAAATCAAAACGGTTTCCAAAATCTTCTTCTTACGAATTGGCGGTGTTATCGAAATATGTCTTTGGATCGTCGACTCGGGTTGCTCCAAGCACATGACCGGAATCAAGTGGCGATCAATTTCGTCGGCAATTCATGGGAACCGTGACGTTTTAAATGATCATGTAGCAGCTATCATGGGTTATGGAGATCTACCTTTTGGAAATTATTTGATCTCTCGAGTTTACTATGTCGAAGGGTTGGGACACAATTTGTTCTCGATCAGGCGGCTTACGTGATGCGATTTAGAGGTTGCTTTAGAGAAATGCTTGCTTCGTTAGAAACTTGGATGGCATCGATCTCTTAGCGGGAATCGGGATACAAACTTGTATGCTATCGACATCAATCAAATGGCCTCTTCATCACCAATATGTCTTATGACACGCATCCGGAACTCGATCTGGTTGTGGCACAAAGGTTATCCATCTCAATTTTGACACCATCAACAAAATTGCCAAAGACAACATCGTCAATGGACTTCCAAAGTTCAAATACACCAAGGATCACTTATGTCCATCATGCGAACAAGGAAAAGCAAAAGAGCATCATATAAACCCAAATCCATACCTAGTTCGAAGCAAGGTTGCATATGTTGCACATGGACTTATGTGGCCCAATGAGAGTTGAAAGCTTTAATGGGAAAAAGTATATTCTTGTTATCGTCGATGATTATTCGAGATATACATGGGTTAAGTTTACGAGATCAAAAGACGAAGCACCGAGCATCATCATCACCTTTCTCAAACGCATTCAAGTACTTCTTCAAACTCCGTGGGGTTGTAAGAATGAACAATGGCACCAATTCACAAATCGTGAGTTAAGAGCTTATTTTGAAGATGTTGGAATTACTCATCGACATCGGTTGTTAGAACTCCACAAAGATAATGGGGTAGTTGAAAGAAGAAATAGAACTCTTGTGGAAGTCGCCGCACAATGCTAATCTATTCTAGTGCATCGTTATTTCTATGGGTCTTTGTTGCCACGCTTGTTTCACTCGAACCGATCCTCATCCATCCAAGATTCAATAAAACCCCATATGAGATTGTGAACAACGAAAACCAGATATCTCTTACTTTCACGTGTTTGGCGCTTTGTGCTATCCTACGAATGACGAGAAGATCTTGGAAAACCGAAAGCAAAGGTGATATTGGAATCTTCATTGGATATTCGATAACTCGAGGGCATTGAGGTGTATAACGAAGGCTAAGGAGGATCATGGAGACGATGAATGTGAAATTTGATGAACTTTCACACATGGCTTCGAGAGACTCGCTCTAGAACCCGCACTAAACCGCAGACTTACGGACACATCGATTCGGGACTCGTACCTCAAAGAGCTCAATCAACTTCGTTTGACAATCCTAAAGAACAAGAATGGGAGAATTTCTTGAGTTAATGTTCGATGAATACTATGGTGGAACTTGACAAATGCATCAAACCATCATTCCACTACACCCGCTCAAAATCATCCTCCACCACCAATGGAAAATGCATCTACAACGGTCGAAACCAATGCACCAACTCCATCAACATCATCTACATCTACTCAAGTTCTTGCACTGTTTTACCGGTTGATGAGCAAAACCAAAACCGAGCGATGCAACGTTAGATGAAGACTTATTTGAAAACCCGTTTGCAGCGGAATCGGTGAATCATCTTCATGCTTACGAGAACCATCTAACTCGCATACGTATAACCAACGGTATCCTTCTACTCTGAAGTGGACAAAAGACCACCTAATTGAACAAGTTATTGGTGAACCTTCAAGGCCAATTCAGACGAGACGCCAACTTGCCACCGATTGCGACTTATGCATTTACCTTTGCTCAATTAGCAATAATCGAGCCAAAGAACATTCGTGAGGCAATGGAAGATCCCGCATGGATAGAAGCGATGCAGGAGGAACTTCTCCAATACCGTCTACATGACTCTTGGGAAGTGGTTCCAAGACCAATTGACGTTCGTGTCAATGATCTCAAGTGGTTATGGAAGAACAAAAGGGATGAAGAGATGACCGTAATTGCAACAAAGCTCGTCTTGTGTCCAAAGGATACATACAAGAGGAAGGATAGACTTTGAAGAGTCATTCGCGCAGTAGCTAGACTTGAAGCGATCGGGATATTCTTGGCCTATGCACTCACAAAACATCACGGTTTATCGGATGGACATTAAGACCGCGTTCTTGAATGGAACTACGAAAGAAGAAGTGTCGTGAGTCGACCGGAAGGCTTCATTGACTTGGAACATCCGGACTCGTCTACAAACTCAAAAAGGCAATCTATGGTTTAAAACAAGCTCAGAGGCGTGGTATGACGAATCGTCTCTTTCCTTATCCAAAACAATTTCACCAAAGGAACAGTTGATCCTACCTTGTTTACACAAAATGCAAAACGACATTTTGATTGTTCGATTTATGTGGGCGACATCATCTTTGGGTCCACTAATCCGAATCTTTCAAAACATTTTGAAAATCTCATGAAAAGCAAATTTGAAATGTCCATGATGGGGAACTAAAATTCTTTCTTGGTTTACAAATACATCGAGTCCCTTGTGGAATTTTTATAAATCAAGCTAAGTATACAACCGAGATTTTGAAAAATCATGGTATGGACAATTGTGATTCGGTCGGAACACCAATGGTAACTTCACCAAAAATTGGAGCCGATTTGTTTGGGAAACCTATTGATCCAAGAAATATCGGAGCATGATTGGTTCTCTCATGTATCTTCTTGCTAGTCGACCGGATATTCATTTCTTTGTTTGCTTATTAGCACGGTTTGAGGCAAAGCCTACCGAACCGCACCTCAAAGAGGTTAAGCGGATCTTCGGTACACAAGACATCCATTCACATGGGACTTTGGTATCCGAAGGAACCGGTTGATCTAATTGCCTTTTCGGATCACGGACCACGCAGTGATCAAGTTACAACAAAAGTACATCGGAGGAGCACAATTTTGGGTGAAAAGTTAGTAAGTGGTCTTCAAAGAAACAAGATTGCCTTGCACTTTCAACCGTCAAGCGAGTATGTGTCTCTGTCTGCGTGTTGTGCTCAAGTTCTATGGATGAGAACACAACTCACAGATTATGGCTTTACTTCGATAAAATACCTATGTATTGTGACTCGAAAAGTGCCATAGACATATCATGCAATCTGTTCATCACTCAAAGACTAAGCATATCCGTGTCCGCTATCACTTCATCAAAGAGTACGTCGAAAATGGTACTGTTGAATTATTCTTCGTGAAGACAGATACCAACTCACGATCTATTAACTAAAGCCCTTCCAAAAGAAAGGTTTGAGTATTTAGTTCGACGAATTGAATGCGAAGCCTAACCCACGAGGAGTTAGATCGTCTTCTCGCATCTTCTTGAAAATGATTTTCCAAAAAGTCATTGTAAATATTTTTGAAAACAAAATACAAAATTTGAAAAACCAACAAAAGCAAAATATAAAAATATAAAATTTTCAAAATACAAAACAATATAAAATCAAAATCCAAAATATTCTTCTCACGACATGTCTCTTGTATAATCGATATTCATGACGTTTCTAGAAATGTCATTCAACAATGATACGGGCATGTACATATGCTTGAGCGAGAGTTCTTTAATATGTTTTCTAAAACATGTCGTTTCTCAAAATTTCTTCATAATAATGGCTTTCGTATACATCAAGATGCGAAACCCGGACGAAATGATGACTTTTGATTATTTACAAATCAAAACTCGTGCTTTTAAGAAAAATCAAGTGTACGCTTGAAAGGCACTACATTTAAAATGGTGAAAATCATCATCATCTTGAGCACCTTTTCAAGATTGTTCAAAAAGATTTTTCAAAATCTTTCAAAATATTTTGTGCTCAAGATAACTCTCTCTAAAACCCTTTAATTGATTATGCTTTATTAAAGGGGGAGTATAAAACCAAAAATGTTCCAAATTCATGCTTAAATCAAATCCGTTTGACTCCCCAAAAGATTCTAAAATGTTGTTTAATCCGATGATATCAAAAATATCACGAATATGCTATTTTTGAGGGGGAGGAGACGTGATTAAAATGTGATCAAAATCGTTGTTTGAATCTCAAAATGAGCTCGACTTAGTCGTAACCATTGAATTGACGAGGAATCATGTACAATCTCGAGAAACTTTCTATGGACTTGACCAGGACGGGTAATAATTTCAAGCTAGTTCTCTAGTGATGTAAACGTGTCTCGAAACGGTCTTGTTCATTTAAAGTCGATCAATTCAAAAAGTGCGAACTCTACCCTCTATGTGCGATTTACAAAAACATATAAGCACATGTGAAGGGGAGTGTTTACGAAAATATAAAACTCACGGAAGTGTTTCAAACATGTTTTCTATCATAAACACTCGAGAGATTTTCAAAGAAAATGGTTTTATGGCAACAATAGGATAGTCATGGAGTTATAAGGTGACTAAGGATAGGAAATTAGTCCTATGATCCGCCGAACCGGAGGATATACCAAGGACATCACAAATAGTTAGTATTAGAGTCCTTAGGAATGATTGAAAAAGGAGTTATGTGAGAAAGGATAAAGAAGGGTTGAAGAATTAAAAGAAAAGTAAAAGAAAGGGTGAAAAGAAATAGCCCTCCATACTCAACCTTAGAGGCGTAAACCGGTTACAACTCATCACTCTTGGTTGTCACTAGATGACACCGGTATTGAAGACAAAGACGTCATGGACCCAAAGGACGCACCGCACTAAACCTTCTAGCCACTCAATTCCTCTCAAAAGGTTTGTTTCATTCTCACTGGGAACCCTACATACTCTATTGACTTTCTCTTAGAGATCGTTGGTATTGAAGAAGGAGACCTCTCCCTAGTCTCCGCTCAGAAAACCAAAATGCACTATTGAGTCTAGAGCCACGAGATTCATCAAAAGATCTCATAGGAACACTTGACATGACATCGCTTCATTGCTCACCAATAAGGACACAAGTGATATATTCTAGAGTCCCACGCAGATCTTAGCAATCGCCGAACATTTATGAGAAGCTTCACATCCGTGATCTTAAATGATTGAATGGAAACTCCCGCCAGGTCAACATCAAGCGACCACGGCGGCATGTCACTTCGGTAACTCCCGTGGATTACGCTTAGTGTGTCTCAAACGGTCTACGATCGTGGGGTGATGCTTGGTGTACCTCGACTCATCCGAATCTGTAGTTGTACTTGATATATCGCTTATCTCACTTGTGGGACTCCGGTTCGAGAACGGCCTCAGAAGAATTAGAGGCGTGTTTTCACACTATGTTTGTTAACACCCTCGAAATTCAAACTTGTAAGTGCTTGGAATCCGCTTATTACTAACCTATTTTATGTTTTCTTCTTATGGAAGCTCCGGAGCGGATGGATCGTGCAGACTCGCCACATGCTCATACCAACAACACATGAAAGTTCTCATCAAAATCAAAGGCAACTCAAAGTTAAAGATGATTCTTCGTCTATGTCAAAGAATCTACAAAGTGTAAAGACTCGAGAACTTCATCATTGGAAACTCAAAGTCAAATAGAAGTGTGAGCATGGTGGAGAAAGACGTGGAGATACCTAACCAACGAAGTTGACAACGGCAGACAACCACATAATCTGATCACAAAGCATGAAGGAACAAAGAATCAAGACTATTCAATATCTACACACAAAGTCCTAGCTCAATAAAAGTAGAGACCTAATCAAGTGGAGCATCATTTGAATGACCACCCCTTAGGGGGAGATTGTTAGCCTTAGTAGTTTTATTAGAAGTGATGGTCATTCACGATTAGGAACTT
Source organism: Chrysanthemum lavandulifolium (assembly GCA_022545495.1). NCBI lineage: Eukaryota > Viridiplantae > Streptophyta > Magnoliopsida > Asterales > Asteraceae > Chrysanthemum > Chrysanthemum lavandulifolium. The sequence goes on from CM040244.1 coordinate 145,660,207, forward strand.
TGTAACGTGTGTTAGATATCGTGATAGAATAGTCAACGGGCTCGTGGATTGGGCTAAGCTAAATGGCTTATAGTTATGTTAAGCTAGCCTTTTATTAAGTGTAATCCAATCCAAGTCCACGAAGCCCAAAGAAAGCCCAAGCTAAAGCCTTTAGGGTTTTATGCCTCTTGTACTATAAATACCCTCAAATGGTCATTTGAGGGTGTGCTAAAAGTGTGTGTGTGTGTTTTCTTTTGGAATATACAACTTTATTGTGTTTATCTTATCCTCTCACATACACGAAAATAACATCAAGTCACCATCTTTCTCATCTTATTTCTAAGCTTTGTTTGTGTTTATGTTTCTCGTTTTATACGCGTAACTTGGGTTACGTGTGTTGGGTTTGCTTGGTAAAGTGATAAGGTTGATTATAGTAAGGTCCTACAACTAGTAAGTGGGTCACTAAGAGAAACTAATTCAGTTTACTACTTGTGCAGAGACACGTCAGGGAGCCTATTTGGCATCTAGGCGGTGGATGCTCAAGCATGATTTGGTGTGAAGGAGTATCCACAAGTATGTAAAGGAACCAGACCCAAGGTAGTATTTGGTGATAACTCATCATGTCCCACTCAAGGTTATGGTTCATGAACGCAATGGAATAGTTTTCTCTAGAATAGCTTATGTCAATGGTCTAAAATACAATCTCATCGGTGTCACTCAACTATGTGATGCTAAATACATTGTGCAATTCAATGACAAACAAGGTACCATTTTCAATGCCAACAAGGAAGTTGTGTTGATAGCTCTAGGAGAGATGATGTTTATGTGCTAGACATGTCAACACTTTCCCAAGATGGAACTTGTCTCTTTGCTAAAGCCACCGAAACTATCAATTGGGCAGGGAACAAGAGACTCACATTTAAACTTCAAAACCTCAACAACTTGGCAAAACAAAACAAGGTCCTTGGATTACCATCACTGGTTTTGCAAAGACAAACCATGCTCGCACATGAAAAGGTAAACACCACGAGCATCATTCAAAACCAAACAAAATTTCTCCATCAAAATCGCCTTCACCTCCTCGTGATATGGATCTCTTTGGACATGTCGGTCCTAGATCAATCCAAAGATGAAAGTATACACTTGTCATTGTTGATGAGTTCTCAAGATACACTTGGGTATACTTTCTTTCTAAAAGAGTCGGTGGTGATACAATAATGTCATTCATCGTGAAGATTGAAAACCATAATGACATTATTGTTAAACAAATCGAATCGACAATGGTATCGAGTTCGAAATCAAGAGCTTGAGAATTTCGTGATGAAAAGGAATTTCTCAAAATTTCTCATCTCCTTATACCCCGAACAAAATGGGGTTCTTTGAAAGGAAAACAGAATTCTCATTGAGGCTCGCAAGAACCATGTTAAATGGCTCACCTCTCTCAAAACATTTACGGGTGAAGCGATCAAAGCGCTGTTACACTCAAAACAGTTCAATCATTGTCAAAAGACATAACAAAACTCCATATGAGATCTTCAAAGGAAGACTTCGACATCGCCTACTTTCATGTGTTTGGGTGCCTGTATTTATTCATAACCACAAGGATCACCTAGGCAAGTTTGATGCAAAAGTCGATGATGGATACTTAGGCTACTCATCGATCTCCAAAGCCTTCGTGGTCTTTAACACAAGGAGACAACAAGTTGAGGAAACCTTTCATGTCACCTTTGATGAAAGTTCGAAGCATCGGGTTCAACAACATCACGGTGGAGGAAATAGGAATTGATGACTCATCAAGATATCCTCCCGATGAGTACAACATCGAATTCAATTCCTCATATCGCCGATCCGACATCTCATATTATGTCTTACCTCACAACCTACCCCAACCAACCATCAGTGAGTTCATTGATAACCAACCAATCCCTACTGGGATAAGTGACACTGAACCAAATATTCAGGAACCTGTGACTCAAGAACCCCAATCTGAACAGGACATCACAACAGATGCTCTAAATGAATCTGCTGCTCCTGAAACTGAACTCACTCCTGAAATTCGAGTGACATCTTCAAGCTCAGATCCTAGACCACAAAGTAAGTGGACAAGATCTCAAGACATTGAGCTTGTAAACATCATTGGTGAACCCACCGAGGCATGCTTACAAGAAGCATGGTCGCTAACTTAACAAAGCAGCTTCAACAAATGAATGCCTATATCTTGATTTCCTATCGATATAGAACCTAAAAGTGTCACCGAGGCTCTAAAACATCCAAGTCGGGTTCAGCTATGCAAGAAGAACGCAACATTTTGATAAAAACAAGGTCATGACCTTGATCAAATGTCCTCGTGATGTTGTTGTCATAGGAATGAAGCGGGTTTTCGAAAAAAAAAGATGAAAACAGCATCATTATTAAAAACAAAGCGGACTTGTAGCCAAGTTACAAATAACAAGAAGGCATTGACTATGATGAGACATTTGCTCTGTTGCAAGAATGGAAGCTATCGGGATCTTCCTTGCATATGCAACATACATGAACTTCGTGGTCTATCAAATGGATGTTAAAAGTGCATTCTTGAATGGTGACCTCAAGGAAGATGTGTATGTTCAACAACCTCCGGCTTTGAGAGTAGTGAATTCAGTATGTGTTAATTCCACGACTATGTCGCAAGCTTGACAAAGCCCTTTATGGACTTAAACAAGGCCCTTTAAGAGAACTTGAGTTGGTTTGGAAAGTTGAAGTGCAGTGCCATCCATGACGTTTGTCTTCAATAACATGTTACTCAAGAGTACATGAATTGAACCTTGCCGCCTAAGGTTGAATAAATGAGGCTATTTGTTTCACCCTTTCTCATTCAATTCTTTTTAATTCTTTCAACCTTCAAAGGCTACCGAGACTTCTAGCTAGAACTTTGTTGGGTTTATTCAAGACTAACTCGCCTTTAGTCCACTCTTCCCTTATCTCATTTTTCTCCTTTATCATCATACCCAAGGACTTCTCTACACTCAACTGCTGGATTGTCCCCTGGTAGATCCTCCTGCTCATGGATCACGGGAACCAATACCTAACCTTATCATCCTTATATCATCGCACATTAAAGTAAAGTTGGTCACTATTTGGTATTGTTCATCGCCATTGGATCCAATAGAAACTATTTGAAAATCAATTCTGTGAGTTTATGTATTATCAAAGCATTTTGTACCGAATTGTTTTGATAGTTTTAGAACGAGAACTCCCTCAACATGCATCAAGTATTTGAAAATGTTAAGCACGGAGGCAAGAGAAAGAATTAACTTTGATTACCATTTTCTAAAAGATATCAACATCACTTCCCATATCAAATCAAGTAAATATAGCATTCTGGAAGGATGAGGTTTCCATAATTCGCCTCCCCTCAATATGTGCCTCGAGGTTTGAAAAGAGTTTTGCACATACTAGAGGAACCCGCATATTAGGATGAATGATCACGCTTCAAATCAAAGGTTTAAGATAGATGCTCCTCAACATGTGCATTGAAAATTTGAAATCGCTTGTCACATGTGGAAGGATAAAGATGTACATTCTTGTGAAACCATTTACCGAGTTATCGCTTAAATCCAATTTAAATCACATATTCTCCCCATCACAATTATCAAAACATTTGGGATTTGTGATCTTGTATAGATTTAAATTGATTTTGAAAGCTTTTAAGGAGAATTGCGACTTGATCGCGAAAGCGCTTGAACTCGATAAGGACCGGTTTTTAAGACTTTAAACTCCATTGATAAAACATGCATTTACATCTTTTGAAACAATTTAATGCCAAATAACTTTTAATTTAATTGAAATTATTCTCCCTCAATCAATGACATAGGTCGTTGATCGAGAGATGTAGATTTTCAAATAAGTCCGATGATTATCAAAATAGAGATCAGTTATTTTTCAAAGCATTTGGTTTTCAAGAGATAAATTTTTATAATCGAGATGGAATTGAAAACATGGTGAAACATGGCTCGCTTTTCTTTTTAAACCGTTCTAAAATGATAATAAACTATTTCTTCTCCCAAAAATATATATATATATATATATATTTTTTTTAAAGAAAACAACATCTAAAGTCCCGTGGCATTCTATGAATGACAAGACAAAGACCGTAGATATTATCGAACCGAAGAAACATGACAAAATGACAAACTCTCTCTCGCCTTCCCTCACACTCACCAAGTTTATCACCCAAAACCCGAGCACCTCCGCACGCATTTCCGACGCAGATCTTGACAACCTCGCATGATCGCATCCGATAGGCCGTTAGTGACATAACGGTGTCCCCGTACCATAGTCCCATATTGAGGTTCCTCGAGATACCGAAGACCCGCTAATCGCCTAAGGTGCTTTTTAGTGTGCTTAGCTCGTATCTAGCACACATGCACACAGAGAACAAAATGTCCGGGTTCTAATAGCAGAAGAGATACATCGATCCAATCATACTCCGATATTACTGTCAATCATGATCCCCGAGAGGTCCTCATCTAGTTTGGTTCTACAATCATGGGGTGTCAACAGTGGTCACTTGAATCAAATCCAAATTTTTTTAAACTCTCACGACGCATATTTAGATTGATTTATGAAACTGCCTCCGGCCTTTGAGAAATTTGTAATCCCAAGAAAATGACATTCATTCCATCATTGACATTTGAAACTTTGAACTCATTTCATTTGAAAACGATCACATTCCATTGGGTCACGAGGCAAAATAATATCATCAACATAAATTCGAACATGAATCAAATGTTTGCTCGACTCGGTGAACAATGTTGGATCAATCTGCCTTTTGATGAATCCGTTGATAGAAGAAACTTTGATAGTGTATCATACCATGCCCTGGAGCTTGCTTTAAACCGTGAAGAGCCTTCTTCAAACGAGCAACGCGAGTAGGATGCTCTGATTCACAGATCCTTCAGTTACCGACGAGACTTCTTTAAGATCTCCGCTTAGAAATGCCGCTTTACATCCATCCGATAAACTACCATGTTCTTACTAGCAAGATTAGCCGAAAGATTCTCATTGCCTCGATTCGAGCAATCGGAGCAAAAGATTCTTCAAAGTCTATACCTCCTCTCGACGATATCCTTTAGCAACTAATCGAGCCTTGTTCTTCAACACATCACCATGCTCATCAAGTTTTACTTTGAAGATCCATTTAGAGCTATAATCAAAGCACACCTCGAGCAGTACTAACTCCCATACATCAAGACGATCAAACTCATGAATTTCATCTTGCATAGCATTGAACCGCCTATCTTCATTCATAGCGCTTTTAACATCTTTTGTTCGATCTTAGATAGTAACGGAGTTGAAGAAGCACCATGTGGCATCGTATGAAACTCTCTCCTGTTGATACAGACGAGAGGGATTTAATGATGTTGTCTAATGGATGATCGTGAGTCCATTTTCCGAGGTGTTCATGTGGCATTTGTCGAGGAACCGAGGTAGTCGAGTCGATGTCTCTCAAGAAGATGGTTCGATGATGATTCGTGAGTAGCAAATATGTTTTCAAATGGAGCATCTTCGTGGAGTAGCAAGGGATTAACTTCATCATTGATGCCGTAAACATTTGCATGATGTACATTTGAAGAATGATGATTTGTTGATGAGATCAAGGATCGCAGCAGTGCTTCTTGGCTTAAAGATATTGAGACCAAGGATTGACTTCATTCACCGGAATATGAGCAACTTCTGTAGGATCAAGACTCATTAGTAATTGCATCATACAGCCCATTAAACATGGATCAAACAATTTCTTTATATCATCTTCGATTGGAGGTACATATGGAGTTTCGAGAGGTGTTTGGAACAAGGGATGAACCAATAGGACTTGTTAGAAGTGCGGGTCTTGAACTGGAGTGTCCAGAGCCATTTGACCGGTCACCTCATCAAACGAATATGAATTGTTTCCATGATATTTCGGGTTCTTTTGTTGTAGATTCGGTATCCCTTTTGTTTGATGCATATCCTACAAATACCCAATGTCGCCTTTGGCCCTAAGTTTGCCTAAGTCTTGACCTCATTAGTTGATAGCACAATGCAACCGAACACACGTAAGGGAAGATAGATTAGGTTTTCATTGTGGACAAGTTCATATGGAGTTTTTCCATGAATAGTATGAATCGTGTGAACGATTTTGTGGTAGCATGCAAAGGGCAATAGCTTCACCCCGGAGAAACATTGAACCTTTGAGTAGATCAAGATTGTTCTAGCTTCAACAAGAGTACGATTTCATCTTCAACCACACCGCTCGCTGAGGGGTTCGTGGAACACTTCTTTGATGGTCGATTCCAACGCTTTCATAGAATTCACTAAGTTGTTTGTTGACAAACCCGCCCATTGTCCGCTCGACACTCGACGCTTTGTTGAGTCGAACCGCAATGCTTGATGAGTTTGATGATGATATCGGAGTTTCATCCTTTGTCCTTAAGAACTTGACCTGTGAATCTAGAGTAATCATCAACCACAACTAACACATATTTCTTCCCAAAGATATTCGCACCCTCATCGTCCACATAGATCCATATGAATCATACGAAGAACTTCGTGACAGTAGTTAGTAGGTTTGGATTTATGGGCAAACATCTTGCTTTTTCCCAATTGACATGCCGAACAAAGATGATCCTTTTCATACTTTAGTCTAGGTAGACCCACAACTAAGTCCTTTCGGGAAGATCGTTGATGGTGCCAAGTTCAAGTGATGAGACGACGATGCCATAACCATGACTTTGTTTTGAAGCCTTAGATAACAAGTGCATTGGAGATGCCCTCATCATGTCATCGATAGAGATGGTGTAAAGGTTTGAGCCACGAGTTCCTTTCAGCCTCACCGCTAAGATCTCTAACAAAGGTATGTTTTCAAGGCTACTTCTAGATCGTAATCACATAATTGACCAACAGAGAATGATTATGACCTAAACCTTCCACATAATACACCTCTAGATGACACTATTACCAACAACATAATCTCCATAACCCATTATAGCACCGAAATGATCATTACCAAATCTAATCAGCCCGATGAATTTGCTCACGAAGTTCATGAGCCATGACCGTCTCCAAATATATGTTTGAAACACATTGAGTCCGTGTACCACGTAACCATTTGAACGATCTGCAGCTGAACACGCATAAGAATGGATAATCGATAATTGGGATCCCCATGCAAGAATGGGTTTCATTTGGTTAGTAGCACAGCTTGGAACACCCACATCAAAAATAGAAGCATTCATATCGACATTAGGCAAAACATTGACATCACATCCATGATTAGAAATGTAATTCAAGCAATCATCAAGACAAGTTTTGCAAATAGTATTTGAATTGAATTAATTACAAGACGCCTATGGCTAATACTAGAATCAACACGATTCTGCTTTATTCGATTTAAACTTAAGGTTCCTAGATTGTTCTTCTACTTTCTTCCAAAGGCACATTCTTAGCTTGAGAGGTCCTATCATTCCTTGTATTGTCTCGAGACTTTGACCGCTCCCTTTAATGTCACCGACACTCTCTAGAGGAATGGGAACATTAGTTTGTTTTACTACCCGCACCACCGCTTAGATGTGCCGATCTCGAACTACATGCAGTGTGCACTACGGTTCACTTTCTTAAAGCTAGATGTACCGAGATTAGTACTCCTAGAAGGCACATTTGAGTTCTCTTCCTAGCATCGATGTATCTAGAATCAACTACTCAAGGGTACACTACGGCCTCATTCAAAACATCGGGTAGTAGAGAGTATATCATATTTGGCCTTAGGCATCGAGCATGGAATCAAAGGGTTAACTCTCACCTAATGTCTTGGGCATATAAGGATCAAGCATTCTAAGATTTCTTGAGATCGCTTCGCATATGAGCATGCATGTCCAATTGCATTATCATGAGGTTTCTCTAGCTTATCCTCTTCAACAATCTCACGCAGCATTCTAAGCAATCCTGGATGAGAAATATGTTTGAATGGCAAGTTTGTTGTTCCTTAGTGAGGGGGACATATGTCACGCATAAAGCGATTTATTACCGAGTGAACCTTAGATACAACATTCTCCCCATTGATCATTGGCATTTTCCTTTTACCCGACTCGTGATTCTCAATTTCCTTTTGCAATGAAGTTATTTGTTCGTTGTTTTTGTTACGAGTGACTTTAATTGATTCAAACAACTCATTGAAGTGACGCTCACTGGACATCCATCATATTCTTTAAAGACATAGTGTTCACTTTCACTTTGTTTCACGATGATCGTATGGGACAATATTGATATTACCCATATTTTCAACATTTGATTCAATAGTTTCAAGTTTGTCATGCATCAGATCAAGATCATCGTGATAGCTTTAATACCTCCGAGATGAGTTTGTCCTTTGATGGGCCATGCTTGGGAATTGGACTTGTCTTGCAATGTGTCCTCACCACCACAGCTTATAGCATTTGATCCAGCTTAGCTGACCTTGGTTACCATTCCTTCCTCGATTCTCGATTGCCACATATCCTCTACCAAAGACCACCCTTCCCCGATCATAATTGCCTTCCCGAATCTGTTGCACCACAATCCTTCCATCTTTAACAAAGGGCTTGATTATGATGCGCTCCGAGGTTGTTGTTGGTTCGTGAGAGAATTCATGTTTTGACTAATGAGTAGAGCTGATACAAAACAAGTTTGTCGAGAGAAAGATAGACAACACTGCTTGTCTATAGAACAAAGATGATGTGATTCTAGTCCGTGTATGTTGATGACATCATCTTTGGCTCAACAAATTACAAACTTTGCAAACAGCTTTGAAAAACTTATGACAAAGAAGTTTGAAATGAGCATGATGGGTGAACTCACATACTTCCTTGGACTACAAATCGTGCAACCGATAAAGGAATATCCATCACCAAGAGAAATACACCGTAAATCTCTTGAAGAAATATGAGATAGTCGATCGTGCTCTCGGTGAAGACACCAATGATCCCTCCAAACAACCTTGGACACGATCTCACCGGCAAATCGGTTAATCAAACTCATTTCAAAGGGATTGTAGGCTCACTGATGTATCTAATCGCTTCTAGACCGACATTCAATTCTCGGTGCCTAATAGCAAGATATCGCCTAATCCCAAAGAATCCCATCTCACCGCAAAGAAAGAGAATTCTCGATACTGAAGGAACCCCAAGCCTTGGACTCTACTATCCAAAGTGCTCGGGGTTTGACCTCAAAGGTACTCGACTGATTATGCTTGGTTGTAACATGGATGTAAAAAGTACCTCGTGGTCCCACAATTTCTTGGAGGAAAGTCGGTTTGTTGGAGTGCTAAAAGCAACAATCGGTGGCTATGTCTTCACCGAAGTCGAGTATGTAGTCACAGCAGGATGTTGTGCCAATGTGTTATGGATGAAAAGTCAACTCAGTGACTATGACATCCACTACAAAATGGTACCCATCTTTGTGATAACACCAGCCATTGCAATCTCCAACAACCCCGTCCTTCACCAAAGAACCAAACACATTGATATCGATATATCACTTCATCGTGATCACATAATGAAAGGAGACATAGAACTTCATTTCATCCCTACGAATATCAACCGGCCGATATCTTCACTAAACCCTTAGATGAACCTACCTTCAGGAGACTGAAAGCTGAATTGGTAATGCTTGACATTGAATGTCAGGTATCTGAAAACCAATCTCAGTAAGTTCTCTGAAATGGTTCATCCTCCATGAACACCCAAATTATTCCACTCACTGAATGAGTAAGACTCATTCAGGGACCCTGACAGTCAAATTAAGCATTGAATGAGTAACTAAATGATCCAAGTATCAGTTACTTAAATGTCCTAGGTTGGTAACTATGCCAATTTAATATAGGAATATATGTCTTACCGTCAGGGGTCTGATCACTTACCTCATCCCACTTGGCATTAAAGGCCCCCTCTCACATATAATATCCTATGGATATTTTATGACTGCAAAAGTGCACTTTTTACTGTGCACTGCAACTGTTCCCTTGAAATACGGGATTTTACTACGGGTAGTGGTGGGTGGCATTAAATGTGGAAATTCAAACGTTTTCAAAACAGTCTTTACATATTCACATTTATGCAAAAACCACCCCTCTCACCACACTATAAATACCCCTCTCATAAACAATAAAACACACAATTGATTTTTTCAAACAAAACTCTGTCAAAATTTCTCTCAAACCCATAAATCATTGTGTGTTCTTCAAACCTTTCTGAAAAACCTTCATTGTAAACATTTACAAAAGTTTTTCATCTAAACTTAAGAGATTCAAACCTTTAAGTGTTCTTTGTCAAAAGTTTTTTCTCAAAACCCTAAAAACTCTTTAAATGGAAATGGCAAGAACACAATCTCTTCAGTTTGCTTCACAGTGGGTAAGGGATCTTACAAATGTTGAATTTAAAACTAATAATGTCATGGGAAATTTTGAATACCCTGAGTCCGTCTCAGCCTACAAAGACATTATGAAATTTTTATTTAACTGCCCACTAAAAACGGCCTTTGTAAATGTCCTCATTACGCACTGTAATCTCCTCAGGGAATTTTGGGCTACAGCCACGGCCTATGACCCGTCACCCTCAACTAATGAGACTGACCTATGACCTCTCAGGAAGTATCTCATTAAGTTCAGTCTTTTCAACGGGGAACAGTCTCTAACCCTGGATTATAAAACCTTTTGCACTTCAACAGGGTTAGATTACAACAATGGAGACTATGTGGCCCATCCTGAACCCTCAACGGTTAAAGATGGGTTAAAACAAATTGCTCTAGATCCAAATTTTTTGGACAGAACCCTAGTCACCAAGAATTCATTTCCCATGGCTTGGAGGATCCTATTCACTTTTGTGATTCAGGTCCTCGGCGGGAACCACTCATCCACTGAACAAGTTAATTCTATTCAGTTGATGATGGCCCACTGCTTGATGAATGGGGTCACTGTCAACATGGGAGAGATCATTTACAGTGATCTCGTAACCAAGCTACTGAGCAAAACTAGGGAGAAATACGTTTCGTACCCTAGGTTTGTCTCATGTGCTTTGCAAAGGTTACTGGGTTGTAATTATCCTCAGGAGTACAAATACACTGCTTTACCAAGTACCCTGAGTCAATCTAATTTTCAAAAAGACCCATCCCAAGTCTCTAACATTGAATTGACGGCCCATATGGTTGCTGTAAACAACCGGATGGATTCAGTGTCTCCTAACCCTGCTCCTAAAAAGAGAAAGGGAAGTCTCGGATCGACTAAGACCAAACCAAAGTCTCGTGGCCCCGAGGCTTGGGAACACTGCCAAAAGGCAAAGAAAGCCCAAGATCGATCGCCACCCAGTGGAGCCCAAGCAACATCCACCCAAGGACAACGAATGACACCGATAAATCACAATCGGTGCCTTGGTCCAAACTACTACTCCCAAGATCCGTAGGAAACATACAACCCACCGGTAGGGGAGCCTTCCACAACACCAAAGGATGACATTAGCACATCACGCCCTTTGTCCGAGGGTACATCAATGATCCCAAAGACTCGGGGAACCAAACAACCCGCCGATAGGGATATAACTATCACCGACTCGATAAAGGCATCGGAACACCCACCAAAGGTCTCGAGTCACTGGGGACAAAGACTCGAAGGAAAGGAACAACCCGCCGACACGGAACCCACAACCAATCCTCGACTCCGAGAAGACACTGGAAACGCCCACCATGTCCGAGGGGTCAACGGGGACAAAGACTCGTAGGAAACATACCACCACGATATGGAACCCATCACCCACCCCTTGTTAACCGTGGGCGATGTTACAGGCATACTATTCTCGGATGATGAACCAGCTGAAAGTGATGATCTAATTTTATCAGCTGGAGAAGAAGTGGACGCTGAGGTTCAATCTGAACAAGAGCCTCCGCCTGATCCAAAGGAGGATACTGAGTCACCATTTCAACCTGAAGAACATAACTTAGAATATTCATCCTCCAGCTCTGATGAATTTAAATGCTTTGATAATGTTCTCCCACTTACTGAAAGGCAGCTTGCTCAGTGGATCACCAGAGCATCAAGAAAATTATTCTCTGGGATCACTAAAGCAATGTGGGAACAACACACTGAGGCTGCTGCAAGTTATGCCGATCTAAAGGCTGAGGTAGAGGGCTTTGATGAAAATGTTTATGAGCACAGGGATCTGATGTATAACAAACTTCATGAACTGGATGACAACTTGGCTACATTCCTAAGGCACCTTCAGGGCGTAAGTACAAAGATTGATGATATCAAGGATGTTGTTAAAGAATACCCATCACTCAATGCCAAAGTGCTGGAGGCCACTGAGGTGTATGTCAAAGATTCATCTCGACTCACTGCACTGATCGAAATGCTTCAATCTGCCAATGTTCATGGTCTCCAATCTTCAGTTTAGTCCCTCCGCACCACAGGTGGACTCATTGAACACTGTGTAGTCATATGGCTCGGGCCTCGCCTTATGGCCCGGAATCTTGGTCCCCGAATGACCGCATTAGAGATCTCTCGGACTAACTTTGATGCCAATGTCACTAATATTCAAGCAGATACTTGATTAAAGCCATGATGAGCGAAATCTATCAGCCTTCATGGTCAGCGGCCCGTCCCCTCAAAGACCAACTCAACTCTTGCCTCACCAAGCTCCTAAGAATGATGGGGAGAATATTGTCAAGAGACTCTTCACACTGAGGGGGAGCCAACACCATCAGTCTCTGTAGCTCCAACATCATCTGGACCAGTCTCAGCAACACCCATCTCATCACTACCACCACAAACATCAACTACATCTTCTACTACACTGGCAGTTATCACAACAACACCGCCCCTGGTAGCAACTTTGTCTTCCTCAGGCCAGGACAAAGGAAAAGGCATAATGACAACTCCTGAGCCTGAGAAGATTCCCTTTAAGATTGGCAACACTGAGTACCTGCTCACACCACAACAGCTAAGTGCATACCTTGCTAAGGAGGAAAGGAAAGCGAAACTTGCTAAAGAGGAAAGAAAGATCAAAGAAGACCGCACAGTACATTAAGAAGTCAAAATGGAATTGATCCAAAGAAGCTTGCAAAAGGTCAGGCAGGACAGAAGTTCAAGGATGCTCAGTTAGCAAAAATGGCCGAAATGAAGAAGCAGTTGGAAGCAAAGAAAAAGAAAGATGCTGCCCTCAGGCAAGAAAGAATCGACCATTACAATTGGACAATGACAAGTCGAAGAAGGCCTGAGCAAATCACTGATGTCAAAATCATCCCCAACACTAAACCACGGGCAATGAATGTCTACAGGGGGGTGATAAGAGACATTTCGAGATGCATGATCCCTTAACTTTTACTGACTTTGGGATCACTGAACTCGATGAAGTTGGTCCATTAATTAAAAGAAGCAAAACAAGGTGGTTAAGGAGTCATGAAGATGCTCGAGAAAAGATATGAAAGGTCGAGATGCACCACCAACTGAATTCAAATTGCTTTAATCGCACCTCAAGGATCTCAACCACAATCATCCACCGGCAAAGGAAGAGTTGAATTCGACTGAGATAAAAGTGCACGGACTTGAATGCAACAGGAACTACCAAGGTGTTAAGTTTGTGAACCGCCTAGTGATTGAGAAGCACGAAGAGGGTCGCTCCACATTGATGTCTATGGAAACCCAAGATTTCAAAGATGGAGCGACATTGATCGTGCAAAGGGCCGCAATGATAAGCTACATACCGTGGCCTCTCGGATCCAACTACAAAGAAACATCGTGGTCGCCAAGACCGAATGCCAAGATAAGAGATCATCTAACGGAAACACCGATCACAAAGAAAGTCAAGCTTGAAGCAGGGAATCCATCCGACCGACATCATTTTGATTTATCTTTTGTACTAGTAATGGGAACCTTGTAATTTGATCAATAAACGATGTATGCTTTTGTTAAAATATTCGTTCCTATTGTATTCATTAGTACATTCAGCAAAGAAGCCATTTGCTCACTTACACCGATCAAACACTTAGGTTATTTGTATATCCAAATAGGGGAGACCGTTGGGTTCGAGAATACCCAAACCCCTTAATCTAGGATTTGAATGAAAATAGCCCAAGTATTTATACCGTTAAACATCATCGTCACCGAGTGCATAGTCTCTCAATGAGTCATCTTCGAGACACTCGGTATGAGGCGTAAAAGCCTCTCCACCCGAAGCGGAACTTAAAGGGTGAAGATCGAGTCAAGAAGAAGATGATGGATTCAAATGGTGATGACAATAACTCACCGAATCCCCAAGACTCTCTCCAACTCTTACATCAAGACAAACCAAGTAGAGGCAAGAATATGAAGATCAAGAAAGAGGCGGGATAAGGCGGGATAAGTTTGAATCGATAAGGCGAAGTCCTTATCAACATAAGTCAACTTTCCCGAATGGCTAGCTTACAAGCTCGATGTCATCACCGACTTATGGAAAGCAACCTTGTCCTTTACTTAGAATAGTCTTTAGAATGCAGAGAAAAATACATCGATTTTGTCTTCCGAATGATGTCGGTTGTCACTTAGGAAAGAGTCAAAACATACATGTATAAATAGCATAAGAGATGGAGTGAAAAGTTAAAGCTTGTGAATTGTAAAACACACATACACGCAAGCCATCTTTTCACCCTCCAAATACAACTTAGTTCACGAGATAGCTCAATGAGCTCTAGAGTTGTGCTTTCGACTTAGCCCAGAGCTGTAGGAGGATTCACCCAACTTTGTCGTTTCAATCCCAAGACTATTCGCAAGTACTTGGGTAACGATTCTTTGTTGATTGATTTCTAATAAGAATATGATGTTGAAAATTTATAAGTGTGTTTTAATTATGTTAATTTCACCATTGTTCACTTTAGTTAGTTTTATTTACTTAAACTGCTTTTATACTATAGTGAATCGAGGGAACAACATATGATATACATATCATATCACACGTGATATCACATATCATATACGATTTAACACTAATATCACATGTGATATTCAAATTAGCGTTTAATTATACATGATTTTTTCACGCAAATTTCAAGAACGTAAAAAGACGAAAAACTGAAAAAAGCGATTTTTTCTTTTTCGAAAGTATATCAAAGTCTTCGTCTATATGAAAGATAATTAAACGCTCTTCTTGTGACAGAAATTTTTCACTTAACGATTAATTGTTTAAGAGATATTTAAATTATGAAAAATAGGTGAAATAATAAAATCGCTTAATCTCACCCATCGATTTCTTTTAAATAGATGGTGGAGATGAGTCACTGGTAGATGTAAGAAAAGTTTGGTATGTAAAATAACCTCCTCCAAAAGTTAATATCAAAGAAAATTTGAATTTTCTTATGGAATTTTGCTTAAAGCTTTGCATATATACTATAGTACCGCAAAACCTCATCAATATAACTGGACGTGACATTCATATAAGGGTTTAGCGCTTATTAAATAACGCACTTTCTTCAACGATCGATATAGACACGTATCTTTTTTCTTACCCTTGGGTAGTGACTTTTTTGTGTGTCGATATGGTCACAAAATTCATTCATCTCTTCAACAATCCTACGTGCCTCCTACGCTTTCGCTTCAATCGTTTGGGGTTGTGTGACGTGGCCATCAAACACACCAATAATCTTACTTTTTCTTCTTTCTATCCTTTCATCTTCCTTCTTTCTGCTTTTTCTTCTTTCTTTCTTTCTTTCTTTATTACTTCTTCCATATAATCATCTTCCCAAGACAAGAATCATGGATTCATCTTTTCAAAAGGTGAAAATGATGTGAGATTAAACTTGGCTATCACAATATTCAAACCAAGAAAGGGTGGTCAAGTCTTACAATTTCGTCCCTTTTTAATCCGATCGCAACCACAAGGATGAGCCACACATACTCAAATCTCACTCACAATAGTCTTCTCAGGATCAAGGTCTTCAAAGGTGTTTTGTTTTGCATTCGATCAATCGGGTTTTATTTTGTTTCGTGTAGGTATAAATTTAATTTGGATTTTGTTTTGATCATCTTCTTCATCGACATCACGCCTCTTGTCAAGGTTTTCATTGATTCTCTTCTCCTTTGTAATTTCTGTTAATAAGATGATGTTAATGAAATATTTTTTTTATGAATCAAATCAGCTATTGTCGACATATGGATATGTTGTGGTGCTTAATTATCACTTTAATTGGTTAAAAGTCTTGTGTGGCAACAAAACAAATGGAATACCAGAAATTAAAACTAAGATTGGAAGTGTTCATTTTATTTAGCTTATTACTATGAGTATTGGCTTATGTTGTTAAGTTTCGATTTGCATCGGTTCTGATTTTTCTTTTTCTTTTTGAAACCGACCCAAACCGAGTGGCGTATTGTTGATTGTGTTTGTTGTTGTGAGCCAAACCCATCACTCTTTGACAATCTTTAACAGGGGCAACCCACATGTATAGGGTTAAAAAAAAGAAAAAGAAAAAAATTCCACGTAAGTTACTTGGCGATTTCCTTGGCCAGACACGTATGAGCTTTGTGTATCGACCAAAAAAAAAAAAACACTACCCAACCGGGGTAAAAGACACGCACTATACTCCAGACATCGGAGAAAATACGCTATTTAATAACCTAAACCCTTCATATCACCCTATAATTGTTAATATTTCTTCGTTTTCTGAATTGTCCAAAGTTACACTTATACGTGCGGACGTGCCATGAACAAGTTTAATATACAAAAAACGTCAAAAATATGACTAATAAAAGGTAACAAGTTTAATATAACAAACGGTCTTATGATTGATACGTGTATCACATTTATTTATTATTTATTCGAGAAATCAAGTCCACTCATGCCATGAACTTGTATAAACAAACTAACAACAAGCATGTTTTATTCTAAAGTTGACCCATTAGCGCGCGTGCTTCATCCCACATCATTTGTAACTCTCGTACATTAATGAAACCCTGCACCATCAAAATAATATATTACAAATAAGCACAAGAATGTTAGTAACAAATATCACATATCTGATAATATTGTAAAAAAAATACTAGGGTTATAGTATTGTTGAAGCATGCATAACCATGTACTCACCTGGAACAGTCGACAGTGGGGCTAATTGGGACGCTAATGAGAATTCCACATCTATTAGGGAGACTCTCAGCAAGATCTTGCCTAATTCCCAAAGCAATTGCGGCGCCTTTAGCACAGTTGCAAGCCATTTGTCTGTCAGCCTTACTCTGGCAACCGTCTTTAAGGCCCTTCAACCCCTTACAACATGCTTCTGGCACGACTTGATCATCATACCTCAGGCAGTTTAAACACGGTTCAAGAAAATGGTCAACATCAAGACAAGAAATGGCTTCACTTGGGTGCACAATGAATCCAGGCACCACTAGCATTGCCAACACAACTATCACAATGCCTTTCATCTTTTATCTTATGTTACACTACTCAAATTTTCTTTTGTGTATGGTATCTAAGAGAGTTAGCATGCGAACTTTATAGGGGAGGGGCATGAACGCATGCGACGATTGAAGATAAGGGTCCGATAAGCGGTGGCAATAGTGTCTTTAGTCATCCGAACATACAACAAGCTTGAGATACATTTATTATTACTTGTCTTGTTATCGTTTTAAGCCGTATATCTCATGTATGACGTTTATACCTCGTCTATTTTAAGTTGCACTTCTAACAATAGTGTTAGTGATACTTTTAGATGTCTTGAAACTCTTTTTCTGTTTGAGCTGTAAATGTTGCATCATGTATTCAGGGTTGATGCTTTGCAACAGTGAATAATTTGTGATGTTAGATTAATAAAATTTTGGGATGCTTTATCATTTTGTAACAATTGCTCAAACCAGATCTATTTTATGTGTTGCTATGGTTAAGTTCTTGTAATTTATCATTGATCCATAACATCCAGTTTCCCGAAATCCATCTACAAGATGGAGACCAAATGATAGAGATTTTGGTACACAAGTCAGTCACTTGTATGAAATAGAAAGCGATATAACACAAATAGAACGAACATAAAATGGATTTCGAGCTACCAATTATGTATTCATACTAATAATAATTTGCAACGAAGGAAGAAAACAGAACATAATAACACTGAGTATAACTAGAACTAAGGCTGCTTAGTTGAAAGTTCGACTTTAGAAGTTTTTTGTCATATGCATGGTTTGTTTGGTCACATTTATGTACATGAGGGTGTAAATTGTGCGATTGTACGCGATATCAAATAAGTCACAACTTTTTAAGATTTTCTTTCTAGATCTCAAAGTTCATTCTCAATAACAAATTTAACGATCTATGATTATATTTTGCAAATATCTATTACTCTACTTTAAGTGGACTAATTTGAAGAAAAATTTAGAGTAAAAGTTGATTGGATTTTCATTTGCTTACCTTTATTTTGGTGCTTACCAAAGGACAAATCCTCACCATCCATCTAGTTTAATCTAATAGTAGGGATTAACCTAAGATTTATTAGATAAACCTAAGTCAATGTTTTTTTTCTTGTCTTTTTGTATTTTTTTATTCATATTTTTTTGTCTTTTATTTTAATTCCGTTTTTTTTTTTTTTTTTTTTTTTATTCACGTTTTTTTTTTTTAATTCGCGTTTTTCTTCGTTTCGTCCGCCTTCATATTTTCTCACCGCTTTCACGCTTTCGCTCATTATTCATACGTTTTCGTCCATTTCGTTCGTTTTCATACGCTTTAGTCCGTTTCATTCTTCTTTTTCGCTTTCATACGTTTTCGTCCGTTTCATACATATTCGCCCATTTTCTTACGTTTCGTCGCTTTCATGCTTGTTTTACACTTTCATACGCTTTTGTCCGTTTTCATACGCTGCGTCCGCTTTCTTACAATTTCGTCCGTTTCAAACGCTTCCGCTTACGCTTATGTTCATTATTCATACGTTTTCGTCCATTTTCGTCTTTTTCATACATTTTCGTCCGCCATACTTGTTTTACGCTTTCATACTTTCGTCCGTTTTCATATATCCGCCCATTTTCTTACGTTTTGTGCTTTTCATACGTTTCGTCCGCTTTTAAATGTTTTCGCCGTTTACAATATCACAGTGATATTCGTGATATTCGAATATAACTTGATATTCTAAATATCACAAGTGATTTTCAACTAATGTTTTGTAACATGAAAATCACAATTGATATTCGAGAATATCACAAAGTGATATCCAGAATATCAAGTGATATTCATAATATCACAAAGTGATATTCAGAATATCACAAAGTGATATTCAAAAAATCACAAGTAATATTCAGAATATCACAAATATATAATTTGAATAGCAGCTACATAGTTTGGGGGTATTTGTTTAACCTTGTTTTATTTGCTTATGAGCTTATGTGATTTCGGTGTATGTTTCACAAGCTTATTTTGAAACTTATAAAAATATGTAAGTTTATATTTACCATGTATAAAAAGAAAATGGTCAAATTTTGGTTTAGAGTTCATACATATTCGTCTGTTTTCATACGTTTTCGTTCGTTTTTAAATGTTTTCGGCCGGTTTCATATGTTTCTGAACATCACAAGTGATATTCTGTGATATTCACGGATATTCTGAATATCACAAGTGATATTATGTCATATTCAGATGATTACAAGTGATATTCGTGATATTCATAAAATCACTTGTGATAATTACAAGTGATTTTCAACTAATGTTTTGTAAAATGAAAATCACAAGTGATATTCGTAATACCACAAATCACAAGTGATATTCGAATATCACAAAGTTCGATATCATTAGTGATATTCGATGATATCACAAAGTGATATTCGAAATCACTTGTGATATTCTGAATATCACTTTGTGATATTCGAATATCGCTGATGATTTGAATATCACAAAGTGATTTATGAAATCACTTTGTGATATTCAGAAAATCACAAGAGATATTCTGAATATCACAGAAAATCACTTGTGATAGTCAGAAACGTATGAAAACGTAAGAAAATGGACGAATACGTATGAAAATAGACGAAAACATATGAAAGCGTAAAACTACGTTTGAAAATGGATGAAAATGTATGAAAAATGAACAAAAACGAAAGAAAATTGATGAAAACGTATGAAAACGGACAAAAACGTAAGAAAACGGACGAAAACAGACGAAAACGTAACAAGAATGACAAAAGCGTATGAAAACGGATGAAAACGTAACAAAACAGATGAAAACGTATGAAAACGGACGAAAACGTAAGAAAACAGACGAAAACATAAGAAAACGACAAAAACGGACGAAAACGTAAGAAAACGGACGAAAACGTAAGAAAATGTAAGAAACGTAAGAAAATGTATTTAAACGAACGAAAATGTTAGAAAACAGAAGAAAAAAAAAGTATATAAACGGACGAAAATGTAAGAAAACAGACGAAAACGTATGAAAACGGACGAAAACATATGAAAATGGACAAAAACGTAAGAAAATGGATGAAAACGTAAGAAAATAGACGAAAACATAACAAGACTGATGAAAACGGATGAAAACGTAACAAAACATACGAAAACGTATGAAAATGGAAGAAAACAGACAAAAACGTAAGAAAACGGACGAAAACGTATGAAAATGGACGAAAATGTAAGAAAACAAACGAAAACGTAAGATAACAGACGAAAACGTAAGAAAACGAACGAAAACGTATGAAACGGACGGCGTAAGAAAACGAACAAAACGTCGAAAGCAGGACAATATAAAAGCGGAAAAATGGACAAAACGTGAAAACGATGAAAACGTGCGTAGAAAACGAAAAAAAAAAAGGGAATAAAAAAAAGGCAAAAAAATGAGAAAATAAATAAGAAAGGTAAAAAGAAAAGAAAAAGACAAGAAAAAAACATGGACTTAGGTTTAGACATATTAAATCTTAGGTTAATCCCCACCATTAAATCAAACTAGATGAAAGGTGAGGATTTATCCTTTAGTATGCAAGAATTTTTGAGTATGCAAAATAAAGTGCCTCAAAAATTTGATGCTCGTTCATTAAAGTTGGATTTATAGGTAACTTTGTAATAACTTGTTGTTCTCGTTTACTTACTTAAAGGTGAGTTATTCAACATACTTTTATTTTAGTGCTTATCAAATGACAAATCTCCACTATTTATCTTAAATTTTAAGTTAATCTCCACCATTATATCAAATAACAAATCTTAGTTTGTTTGAGGTCCGACTTGGATAGTATTTTAGGGTTCCAAACCCTCTTTTACACTTAAAGATAAGTTTGTTTATCCAATCTATCACCATGTTTCATCTATGTTTGATTGTTTGTTTGTGTTCTTGCTTATCTATCATGATTAACTAAATTAATTAGTGTTTGCTTAGATCCCCCAATGAAACCTAGTTATTGATTATTGTTAGGTTGTCTCTTGTTCTAATTGGTAGATGCTAGAGTAAGGAAAAACTGGCTTCTTCTTTAATTGTTGCGAGCTTGAACGTCGTAAATAGCACAAAGCCTTTGAGTGCACTTTAGGCTCTCATTGTGTTTATTGTGTGAGTTGTAGCTTAAGGATAATAGGATATTCGGGGGAGATACCTTGGTACTTGGTGATCCCAGATGTTCTAGAGGAGAGTTACGATTCATAGAATTGGGGAATTATGCACCACCCTATGACTAACACGGAATACAACGCATCAATTAGAATAAGGATGCGACAATTCAATCGACCAATAAAAGATAACTACGGAGTAAGAAAATCTAAGTGAACACGCTTTTAATTATTATAAGAAACACACTCATTCGATCCATAGCTTTTAATTTTATTTAGTTTAATTAGTTTTAATTTAATTTGTTAAGTAGTTTAATTGGTAGATTACCAAACCCCTACTCTTCAAACCTCGAAATTTTACTTGCTTTCATAAAAAAACATAAAAAGACTAAAAAGAATCATCCTCATCTTACCTTTTCGTCTACATCTCTACTAGTATCTCTATTCCCATAGAGAACGATCAACCCCTTAGCTCGACAATACTACACCGCAACGATTAGTACACCGCCTAGTGGGTTGTAAAGCTTACTCGCAAAAAGGAAGTCTTTGACCCGAATCACGATCAATTAACGAATAATAAATAGAAGTAAATAGGTAATTAATAACTTGAAATGTACGAGTTGCTACATCTTCCACTCAAGCCTCCACGACTCGGATCTCAAAGAAACCTAGAATCACCATTAGGCGACCAACTAGAACTACCATCTTCATCGACTTAACCAAAGATGAAGCTACTACACCACCATCCACTAACTCTCATAGCTTACCATCTCTACCAAATGCTCTATCAAAGACACCATCAACTAGAAAACCTCATCATCATCCTCCTCTTGGCACTAAGACAAAATCATCACCATATAGTCCTTATCAACCCATGGGTATGACACTAACCCTTTCACCAATCACTCATTTGGAATATGCCATGCCTACATCCTCATCACCTTCATACACACCACATCCTCCATCTCCAATCATGGGTCACCCTATCCAACTTCATCCGGTTGATTTACATAGTGCAAGTTACCTATGTTGTTTACACAACCGCAACCCCATCTTTTCTCTTCGGGATGAACTACACTTCATGTTCTCCTATGTTAAGCAACTCTTGACACCAAATCCCGAGCCAATTATATCACCACCTGCACCAACCCTTAGTTCAACCATCTAAGCATTAGCATGCTTAGCTTTTAAGAATAAATGATTATGACCCCTTTTGGTATAGAGGCAAATCTTATGGCATCTCAAGCAGCTAAAGATTATTATATGCTTCTTGTAGTTTGTTTATTTTTCTTGTTGTAATCATACTTTATTTCCATAAATGAATGAATGGATTTATGTTTAAGGTTGTTTGTGATTTTGTTAGGATTGGTTGATTATTATTTTGGCTACTTATTTTAGCCATACTTTTGCATTTTTTGGTTGGATATTTTATGGTTGCTACTAGTTAGATATATAGTATTTGTCGCCTAACTCGCTTTTGTAGCAAGAAACCATTGCTTGATTCCTTGGTGCCTCCAAACGAGGGGAGCACACATCAAGGGGACTTTAGCATCGTCGACTTCGCCTCGACATACTTTTTGCTTTGACAAAGGGGGGGGGGGAATTGGGGATAAACTCAACTAAAAACTTGTCATTAACAATTTTCACATAAAGTAAGTTTAAATTTTGTCATCATCAAAAAGGGGTAGATTGTTATACAAATAATGTCTAAAAAGTAAAAACGTTATTTATATTTTCGACACCTCTACGTTTGATAATAACAAAATGTAAAACCGTCTTACGTCAAAATTGACGTAAACAAGTTTTTAGTCGTAATATTTCATTTCGACGTAAATCACTTGGGTAAGAACAAATAAATTTACAATTTGACAAATGATCAAAGGATTAAACTTTTATGTTTTAAACTTCACATTTTATATTTTTCCTTTCAAAACAGCTCCAAACATCCCCAAATAAACCTTCACCACAAATTTTTTTAGGAGCGTTTTGGTCTGGAACGGTACCACTAAAGTGGACGGTACCGTTAAATTTAATGGTTTCGTCGGATGTTTAACGGTACTGTCAGCCTGTCATAGCTAGTTTTTTCTTGCCTATAAATAGTGGATCAGATTTTACTCCCAACTCACCAATTTTCATACAGAACTTTCTAAGTTAAATCCACCATTTCTAATCTTCATTCTTTGATCA
The DNA here is from genome assembly GCA_022545495.1 of Chrysanthemum lavandulifolium. Classification (NCBI taxonomy): domain Eukaryota; kingdom Viridiplantae; phylum Streptophyta; class Magnoliopsida; order Asterales; family Asteraceae; genus Chrysanthemum; species Chrysanthemum lavandulifolium. Next base: position 145,683,888 of record CM040244.1, read on the forward strand.
TTTAGTTATAAGAGTGATCCAATCATCAAACCAAGTGATCATCTTCATTCCTCTACCAGTGCAAGAGAAGAACACATCGTATCAAGAAGATGCAAAGTGTTGTAGAGCTAGCATAGTGCACTCGTAACATTTGTTACTTACTTGTTGTATATCGGTATACATCAAGTTGTTCATCATATTGTTTAGTTAGATTGTGTTGATCATTGTAATGTAGAGATTGGTGAGATCTTGTGTAGATAGGGTTGATCGTGTGAATATTGGGTAGATCTTTTAGGTTCAGTGATTTGTGAGAAGATCAAGTCGATCGTGAGTGAGATTGGTACTAGCTAGATTAGTACTCGACATTTATCTTAGTGTCAGAAATTATGATAAGTGACGTTGTACGGTTTTCTCCGCCTAAAGGGAGTTTGTTGACATAGTACTTATAATTCTTGAGTTGGGTACTCGGGGAGTGGAGTAGGGCGAAGAGAAGCTTCGTTACCGAACCACTATAAATATCTGTGTCCCGGTTTGATCTTTCCATCTCTCACTTTTATATCTCGTAGCATTTATTAGTTGTTTCCTCTAGAATTGTTACAATAGTGTTCATATTGCAAGTGATTGATTTCACGGAAATTCGAATCAAAGTTTTTCAAAACCAAGTTTTATAACGAATTAAAAATGGTAAAACTATTCAACCTCCCTCATAGTTTTCCACATTGTATTTACTAGGTTGTTTTTCATTCAAATCTATACCAAGGGACTTTGGCAACTGAATTGGCCAAATGAAAATTAAAATATCATGTTTCCCGATGTGAGTAAACACTTTCCTTAGCATGTTGCAAAGTCGGAATAATAAATCGGCGACTCGAAACAAATAAAGTAGTCATTATTACATGTTGCTAGAAAATACAGAGTAAAATGTTACTACAATTTCTTTTATCTATAAACTCTAGTAAAGCATGTCACCAACCAAAACTCAACCCTTAATCCAAGCATAAGATTTACACAATAGACTCACATCCTTTTAATTTTAAAATAATTCAAATTTATCTTCCCTCGTATTTTTACACATATCTAGACACATACTTATTTTTTGAAGGGTGTGTTTGTTTTACCTGAAGGTTTAGAATAATGTTTGGTTTTGGATTTTAAGAAAGATATGAAAGAATGGATGTATGGGTTTTATGAATGTTGTTTTTTTTAAGTTGTATTTTAAATTTTAAGTATTTTCAGCGAGTTTTAGGTAATTCTGATAAATTTTTTCTTAAATAACAACTTGTAATAGATATAAAGAGCGACTATAAGTGTGTTTAAAACAAGTTTACAACGAAATTTTAGTATTTCCAACAAGATTTTCAGGTTTTCGGAAAGTTTGGCCACCGTTGACCGACGTTGACCACGATTCACCGGTTTGTTTGACCAATTTACACAAATCAAAAAGGTTGATGGCCGATTAGCGCCTAAGCGACAATTACTCGGCCTTGTAGGCATTTTCTTACAATACCGCTAAAAACCACTATAACCCGAAAACTATTTATTATCGCCGCTTTATATAGTCTAAAAGACATAAAATTACCGAGGGAAAAAAGGATTTAGGAATTAGGAATTGGAAGTTTGTAACAAAAAGTAACAAGAGAAATGAGAAAGTGAGCATAGTTTTACGTTTTACTCCTTCTGTCACGTATTAAGTATTCATATTGCTATTTTGAGATTTCTCATAGTAAGTGTTCACTTTATATCGATGTTTTAAAACCTATTTTTTTTATTGACCCGGTTTAGTCGCCGGTTCAGTTCAATCGGTTGACGTTAGGTTGAATCGTTTCTATAAATATGTATATTTTCATGTGTTTGATATGTAGTATTGGATGATCTCATTATTTATCCGACTTTATTTTTACATTCGATTGAACTGATATAAGATATTGAAACTCTATCGATAAGCTTTGTTTTTAAGTTATATATGTGTGACATCATAACAAAGATCTGCAAAAATGATCAACTTATAATTGTAATTTAATAACAAACTGTATTAAGACTATTTTAATTTGTGTTTCTAAGTTATTTTATAACTCTAATTTATTGTTTTACAAAATTTTAAATAACATTAGTCCTTACGACTTTAATTTGTCAATTAAAGTTAGAAAGGTTTATGAAAGAAAAAAAATAGTTTGTTAGATTTTTAATAAAGATTCATGACCGCCCGGGTTTATCAAATTGGTCAACAAAAACCGACGGTTTAATCCAGTTCTCAAACAAGCAAAAACCCGATAACATCCAACCCCCAAGAACCAGTTCGTGGTTCCACTTGGGTTTTAAAAATTGTTTTATATTTCATCTAATTAAAATAGATTTTAGCATGTAGATATATATCTATATATGTACTATATATAAGGAAAAACCCATATTATTGTAAGTGAAAAATTAAGAAAACTATAAAACTTTTATTATTATATCGTTTATAACCAATAACCTATATTATTTTTATTCAGTTTAAATCGTGTTTAATCTTCAAGTTCTTAAACTTTTATTACTTTTTGTTTATAACCCATAAATTTTTTTTATCACTACAATTATTTGCCGCTATAAAATTTCATTGTTATGCACGGGTACTCGCATATAATATTTGATCAATGAAGTTGTGCATCGTGAAAGTTAAAGGTTGTTATAGAAAGGAGATAGTAACTATTAAGGGTCCGTTTGGTCTCTAAATGAGTTTAGATTAAAATTTGTATTTGATATAGAATTTGGATTTGAGATAAGTATAGAAGAGAGATATTATATATATTTAAATATATTTTATAAAATTTTTATAATTTTTTTAAATAATAAACTAATATAAAATATAAAATAATATTAAAAGAGTCTCACATATACTTTAAAAAAAAAAAAAAAAAAAAAAAAAAGCTAATACCCTTCCTATGTACCCTTCCTAATTAATATACTATTCAATTTTCGTTTTATCTATCATTCCTTTTATTAAAACAACAAAAAAAATAGTTATTGGCCGGATCAACTTAAAACCCTCAAAACAAACGGGCCGCTAGAGGAATTTTCATTTGCATACTCTTATTTTGGTGCTTACCAAGGGACAAATCCCCACCTTCTATTTGGATTGATCTAATGGCTGTCATTAATCTAAGATTAAAACCTTTTAACATATTTTTTACCCCAATATATATACCCTTTTTTCTCATTTACCACTGCTTTTCACACACTTTCACACACTTTTCTCTGTGTGGATTTCCTCCATAAACGGTTATCGTCTTCACAATCATAACAACCAGGTCAACCACCACATCCTCCACCGTCATCACCGTACAACCACCGTCATCTCCGTCACGTCCTCCACTTTATCCCACCGGTAATTCTTCAATTCTTCATTATTTTCTTCAATTCTTCATTATCTTCTTCAATTTCGTCATTATTTTGTTCAATTTCGTAATTATCTTCTTTAATTTTGCAGAATGGAGATTTTTGATCTTAATGAAGTTCTGTTTACATTGGAGAAGATTCAATTGATTTAGATGTTACGAGTTCAATTTGTGCTTCAACGTTGATGATAATGCATATGTGAGTTTTCGCTTTAATTGACTTTTTTTTTGTTAATCTGTTTATTAATTAAAATTCGCTTTTGTTAATTAAGTGTTTAATTAAGGTGTTTAAGCTTTTATTCAATTTGTTAGTTTACTCGCTTTGTATCACCTGTGATATTTAACTGGTGTTGTTAGGTTTTTGCTTATTCATGAAGTTGTTAGTTTGATTTTGCTTTTATATAAGCTGTTAGTTTGATTTTGTTTTTATATAAGTTGTTAGTTTGATTGGATGTGTTTTTGTTCAGTTTAATTTGTGTAGTTTCAAGAATGATATTTGAAGTTGATGATAGTTTGCTTTTAATTAAGGTTTTAGAGTAATTTGTTGGATGTGTTTTTGTTCAGTTTTAATTTGTGTAGTTTAAAGAATGATATTTGAAGTTGATGATAGTTTGCTTTTAAATGGTTTTAGAGTAAAAATTGTTTAGAGTATTTTATTTTGTCTGGTACTGAACTTTATCATCGGCACCCGCCGCCAAGAACGCCGGGTACCTCGCTAAGATATATCTATATATGTACTATATATAAGGACTTCTAATTTTAAGCTTTTTAATGAAAATAATCTTAAATGTAGTGTACTTGATTTCTTCTTTGCGATGTTCGATATTTCTATCGTGGATCGTTATTCTTTGTGGTTGTTGCATATTATTGATTAGAGAGATTGTGTTTTGTTAGTGATTTGAATGAAGAAGAGTGATAGTGTTGGTGCTGATAGTTGTACTGTTAGTGTATTTTGTCTTGGAAGCGTTTTGCTGTGTAGTGTAGTCAAAGTAGTCGTAAATCTAGTGTTTTGGAAGTGATTTGTTAAAGCAGTTGTTGTATATTTAAGAAGAATATTCGTGTTTGCAGTTGTTGCATATATTGACTGAAATTGAGTTATAGTTTGTTGTCAATTTATGTTGCTGAATTATGAGTTATAGGTTTTTGTGTTTTTTGTTATGATAGTGCTTAAGTATATTAATGTAGATGTTATATTGCTTTTAAATAAGCTGTTAGTTTTTGATTGGATGTGTTGTTGTTTCTGTTTAGTATTTTTGTAGAATCATCTGTTATAGTATCACCAGTGATATTTCAAATAATGTATAGTATCACCAGTGATATTTTAAGACAATTTTTGAAGTTATTGTGTTATGCTTTTTGACTTTGTGTTTTATCACTTTCTTTACAGCTTCTAGTGGTTTGAAAACTCCTTCATCTTTTATTCATCATGATTTTATTGATACTCTTGGTGGATCGGTTTTTTGGGTTCCTAGAGTTGCTGCTAGTGTGCTACCAGTTTTGTTTAGTGTTTATGATTATGTTGAGGATTGCATTAGTATGTACATGAGATATGCTTCAGACGCGGGATTTGGTATTAGAAAGTCTACTCGAAAAAGATTAAGGGATGGATTTGTAAAGAGAAGTATTTAGTTTGCAATAGGGAAGGGTGCCCAACCCAAAGAAAATTCGTTTGAATCGTTAGCTCATAAGAAAGGTGACAAATAAGTGAGGACTTCAAACTTTAGAATTCTTGGTTGCAAAGCACGTGCGCTTTTCATATGATGCACGGTAGTAGAAAATATAGGCTTACTACATTCGATGTGGAACATAATCATGAGCTAGATCGTGTTGAGTATAAGCATTTGTCCAAGAGTGAGAGGAAGCTAACATACACCGAAAGCGACTCTTTATAATCAAAGCTTCAATTATAATATTGGGCGACTAGAGCTCACAGTTTGTATACCGGGTTGAAAGGGTCCTCAGCACTTGTTCATGGTACAGAGACTGAGTTTAACAATCTAGTTCGTGGTATAAACTGTTTCATAGGAGATTGCGATGCACATATGCTTATTAACCGTATGGAAGATCGGATGAAATTTACATCAGACTTCTCTTTTGATTATCTTGTTGAGAACGTTGAGCTTATTGGACTCTTTTGGGCTGATCAAGTTGCTAAATTGAATTACAAAGAGTTTGGCGATATCGTCTCATTTGATGCCACATACAAAACTAACAAGTATGTTGTTTGAACCTTTTTTAGTATCTCTTGTGATATTTGCATTTGCTTTTTCTACATTTTGTATATATTATCACCTGAGATACTTTTTTTCCGACACCGGATGGTTTTTGTGCCTTTTATCGCAATAGATAATCATAGGAGATCCAGAATCGTTGGTTCCGGTCTTCTTAAAATGAAACTACTAAATCTTATGTTTGGTTATCGCAAGCATTCAAGAAAGCATTTGTTCCTTCTCCAAATATCATTGTTACTGATCAAGATGGTGCAATGCGGAAGGCTATAGCTGAAGTTCTTCCTGGTTCAAAGCACATGCTTTGTATGTGGCATATCATGCAAAAGCTTCCGTCTAAGGTATCTCTCTGTGATATTTTGCATCTTTTATCTGCTGTGATATTTTCATCTTTTTGGATTGTATCACTTGTGATACTTTTTGTATCCCTTGTGGCACTTTTTGGATTGTATCACTTGTGATACTTTTTTCATTTGTTGTCTATAATGATTATCTTTTTCTTGCTTTCGATTGTATCGAGAATTTATGACGATCTCGATTTCAAGAATAAATTTCACAAGATTGTTTGGAACATGTATATTGGCCTCAAGAGTTTGAGATGAGATGGAATGAGTTGATGGTTGAATTTGGTCTTTTAAATCATAAGTGGTTGAATAAGATGTATAGGATTAGGGCGTCATGGATTCACCTTTTTTGTTGATTCTCCTACATGTGGACCGATGAGGACCACATCTAGGTCGAGAGTGAGAACTCGCTTTTTTCACATTTCACGCCTCCTACTTCTACTCTTGTTAAATTCATGGTATGTTATGAGTGCGCAATGGAGAAACAGAGATACATACAAGAAAGATTAGATCATCGATCGATTGACTCATTTCACCTTTGTTGACGCCATTAGCAATTGAAAATCATGCAACAAGGTTTTACACTCGTAAGCTGTTTGTTCTTGTTCAGAAAGAGATAATTGTTGGCTCATGGTTATGTTCTATCAAGTCTAAAAAGTTGTGGTGAGGGTTGCGATGTTTCTGTTATATCTGAGGAAAAACCGGATGATGATATTGTACCAAGAGTGGTTGATGATGAAAGTACTTTAGACAATACCGAGGAAGAGCTTAATTTGTATAAAAAATACATTGGAGAGTACAAGGTACATCTTATTTTTATTATTTTTTTTTTACAAGTTTTTTTTTTAAGTATCACAGGTGATATTATCCATTACTTTCTTTGTTTATAAGTCTATATGAGGTATCACAGGTGATATTATGCATGTAAAGTTCATAAAAGTTGATATTGTTTTAGTATCACTTGTGATATTGTTTTAATATCACCTGTGAGATTATGTTCTTTTTATGTGTTATATGAGGTATCACCTGTGATATATTCAATTAAAGTTCATAAAAGTTTATACTTTTGTTTTTTTTATGAAGGTGTTGTATAACAAAGTAGATGGTTCAGTTGCTTGCTGTTGTCAGCTTTTTGTTTGATGTGGTATTTTGTGTCGTCACATCTTTTGTGTGTTCAAGAATTGCAAGGTTGTTTCTATCCCAGATCAGTATTTACTTAGGCGTTGGACAAGGGATTTGATTCCCGCTGATTTGAGGAGGCAAAAGGCTCGTTATGGTCAGAACAATGAAGAAATAGAGAGGCTTGCAATTGAGGCAACTGGTTTAGTTGAGTCGTGTGTTCATATGATGAGTAACAATAGAGGAAAGTTGACTTCTTTTGTAGACAAGCTGAAGAAGTTGAAAACTGAAGTTGAGGTTGATTTGCCAACTGTTCCTTCCCGTAATGTTTATGAAATTGTTGAAGAGTTTATGGGTATAAAGAAGCCTACTAAAATTTATGTTAAAAATCCATCGAAAGCGAGCAATAAGGGGTTTATGAGGGAGCGTATCAAGGGTGGACGTGAGAAAGCATTTGATAAAAGCAAGAAGCAAAAGAAGTCGTGCAGTATTTGTGGGTCGACAGAGCATAACAGGGCTACTTGTCCAGATAAGGGTAAATATTTGACCAATAATGCTGACGTAGGCGGTAGCTCTGCTGAAGGAGTACTTGTCCAGGTTGAGGTGGAGTCATCGGCGCAACCACTGCAATAGAGGACATGCAGGTTAAGGTTGAAGTTGAGGTTGAGGTGCAGTCTATCTGTTATGTCTTATCCAATTTTTTACAATTTTATCACTTGTGATGATTTTCTATTTGTTATTACTTTTCTTCCATTTTTTCATTTTTATCACTTGTGATAAAGCATACAAAATTGATGAAATGCTTATACCTTTTTATGAGTTTACTTTTTTGTGACTTTATTGAATAATTGAAATAAGTTTTTTTGCTAATCTAGTTGTATTATATTGTTACGGCATGTTATTTACTGACATTTGGATACTTTAATAAAGTTAACAAAAGCATGGTTCAATTCTGATTTTCCAAAATCTTTCAACTGAATAGAAATCATCATTGTTTACAACTTCGACAACGAAAAAGATAATTGTTTTGACAAAACGATAGTCTGACATCAGGATTAATAAGTAGCTGAAGAGGATTACTAATTGTTTTTACATGAAACCAAACATAAAACATTAAGCACTCGGTCAATTGTTGTTTAGTTCTGCATACTTTCTCTTTATTGCCTCCTTGACAATTCTTTACTTCTTTTTCGTCCTTGTTCTCTGCAAGAAACTTTAATGCATAGTCTGACATCATCTTCCAGTTTTCGTTCATTTCATGAAGCAACATCTTTGTTACGTATCTTGATCTCATATTTTCTATCTGAATTCGATGATGTTTGTGTGTTTCCTTTAGAATGCCTGTTTGCCATTTTGATCCAATTTTTCCTTCGTAGAGTTCCATGTGTATCATCATGTACAAACCGCAATCTATCTTTTACGCTTTTGTTTGCCAATCCATCTTTAATATTCTTGGTTCTTGTGCTTGATGCATCATTTCATATCCCGCTGGATGTTCATATGTTGACAAGTGTCTTACAAAACCGCCTCCGAAATTTATAATATAAAATGTCAATTATAGACTAGTATCCCTTGTGATATTATCTTGTTAAAAATAAATAATCAAATAATTTTTCTTACCACTAACTCATAATTTTCTTTGTACTTTCCTTCATATGTTGCATCTAAATCATTTGTTATCAATTATGATGATTTTCCTTTAACGATGTCGAAAACTATTAGATAGTAATGTCCATGTGCTATTATTGGGAAGAATACCTGTTATCATGAAAAAGGTATTAAATTTAAAATAATATACCAAGTTTCTTGATTAATTTATATAAGTAATGTAATATACCAAGTTAATGTCATCAAATTTGAGCTTGCTTGTGTCTTCTTCCATCTGAATAGCAATCAAGTGTTCAAACATATCATACTGTTTATCTACTTTGTCAATGAACAATTCTGGCTTATCTTGTAATACTCCTGGAAGCTGATTGACAATTAAAAAAAAATTATTAATATTATTAATAAATAAAAGTTAATATAGAAATACGTTCATTTTATATAAAAATTTATCTTACCATCATTGATGTATAAAAGTAATGTCGTTTGATCTTTCTATCTGAGAACAATTCCTCATAGTTTAGGATATCAGCAAAGGTATCTATCACAGGAATTTCAATTTTCACGCTTGGCGCTAGTGATTGAACATTCATTCTCATTAATCCTAAACCTTTATCGTCTACGAAAACTTGTTCTCTGTTCACAATATCACAAGTGATAAGTATAAGGAACTGTGTATATAGGTAAATGTTTTTTGTATCACATGTGATAAATATAAGAAACTAATATATGTTTTGTTATCACAAGTGATAACTATAATAAATTAGATATCGAAATTTTAAATATAAACTTACGCTTCGTTTCCTTGTATACAGAAGATGCTTCTTGCCAAGAGTTTTTCCACCTCTGTTAGATCTTTTGTCGTGCTGACCTCCTTGTTCATGTATGGAGATTTCAGGCACTGATATTGTTTTCCTTCATCACTTGATTTTGACTGTACTCCTGGGCTATCAATTCCTAGATCAAAGCTTGGCTGAGACCCTGGTATAAAGACGAAACTAGGGCTCTGTGAAGATGGACCTGTTTGTTCTTTTTCTTCAACACTTTTCTGTTTCTTAAGGTTCTCACTTTCTGCATATCTGTTCACTTCTTCATTTCGTTTTGCATCCTTGTTTGCTTGTTTCCTTTGTATTTCTCTCAATTCATTTCTAAATTCTTCATCAGTTTTGTTTAGTAAATCTCCAAAAATATCATCATCAGTATCAAAAGGTTCTCTTTGATCTTTAGTTTCTTCATCACTTTTTTGACTTGTAACCTTGTGTGTTTCATCTTTTTCCCCTTCATTTTTTTCTGCAGCTTCACCCTTTTTGTTACTGTTCCCATCGTTGTTTCCCACAACTTCATCCTTTTCTCTTCTATCCTTCTTGTTGTTTTCATCAGTTTCATCATTTTTCATATTGCTTGCGTCTTTGTTTCCACTACCTTGCGCAACTTCATTCTCATTATAGATTGATTCTCCATTTTGGTCGTTTGCTTCATCGTTTTTGACAGCATCATCAATTATCATTGATTCGTCATTTTCATCTCCGTGTTCTGTATATTGTCTGGCAAATGGATTTAGTACTTCATTATTTCCATCTTCATCATCACTTGTGCCAAATTTGATGGAGCTTGACTCTGTTGATGTTGATTTAGAGCTTGATGATAAGAATGGACTTTTTCCTTTGAAACAATCATCTGGTTCATCGAAAATCTTTTTATTCTTTCTCTAAATTCTCAAAGCCTTTCATCCCCTTTGAATTTACATATGTATTCTTTAATTGTTTCTTCTAGCATTTCTTTCTCACTCAAAATGCATTGTATCTTATCTTCTAGCATCTGATACACTTCCTGTGATTGAATTTCAAATTTAAGATCATATTAGTTATACATCATCAACAGTGATATTATAGTTTTTTTTTTTTTAATATTTCTTCAGATTATCACAAGTGATATCATGCATAATTTATTTTATCACTTGTGATAGGACATAACAAAGTTAATTTTTTAGACCTGACCGCTTTTGAATATCTTCTTCGTCTTTATTCATGTCTCCTATAATTTCCACCATTCAAAAGTACTTGTTGAAATCAATTTCGAATCTCCTACTTTTCAATGGACTTGTGTTCCAACTTTTAGAGTCGGTATCCTTCTCGACACATTCATTTGATCAAACTTTGTGTAATGTAAATATGCAAAATTTGTTTCATCAACAATTTTATCGATTCAATGAATATATATTTTCATAACATTTTATGTTAGGAAGAAAAATAATTTAAAATTTATTACTTACCATCAAGAATGTAATCGGGCCGTAATACTCAACCTCTCGTCCTATTATTCTTTCTTGCGGACCAATCATGTTTTGTTGAGCTTGCACAATCAAAATATATCTGCACTAGTCTATATCTTTCACATTATCTCCTTCAAACACGTTTTCCAACACCGTTTTTCGACAATGAGCTTTTATCGCATCCTCCCAATGTATTTGCAATAAGCATTAAAATGTTCATTACGAACATGAAATCCGTGTTTGTTGTTTTGTTATCTCCTTTGATATGGCATTTGTTGTCAAACTGTTTTTGTGTTTGAATTGATCTTTCCATTCTTCAACAAATTTATCATTGTATTGTCTTTGGCCTTCATCTCTTTCTAGCGTCCTTGATCCATTTGGTAGTCCGAGAACTTCATGCACGTTTGTGGAGATATTTTAAATTCCTGTTGGAAGTCTAAGGTTCATTGATTCTGTGTCGAGGCTGTCTACCACAAAGAAGGCAAGCTTTTTCGGTATTTCATTATTGGGAATTCTATCAAGTCTCCAAAACCCATTTGTGTTATAACCTTCTTTCTTTCTACACTTAACCCACGCATTGCCTCAAAAGTGGCTTAACCGGCGCCCTTCCTTGAGTATTGTGTACACCTTTTGTTTCTTTTTGAATCTTTTCAATCTCTTCGTTTACATCATCTTTCATTTCACCAATTTTCTTTTTCTTTTCCTTTTCTCTTTCACGATTCTCTTCTTTATTATCATTTTTGCAATGCTTTCTTTTGATTTTTCTGCTTTTTCGAGATTTTCTTTTTCACCGTTTCATTTTGTAGAATCTTCTTTTCACTTTTTTTGCATCCTGTAGTAAAATAAAATAATAAAATAAAATTGTTGGGCATTTATCACTTGTGATATTTTAGCATTTATCACTTGTGATATAGCATTCACGTAACTATCGCAAAACACTTTTGATATACATTACGTAGCTTTTTCCGATGCTTCTTTTTCTTGCTCGTGCTTTAATTTTATTGCTTCTTCCTTCATCATCTTCTTTTTTTCTTCCAACCCTTTTTCTTTTTCTTCTATTTTTGGATGCAAACCTCTAAAACATTTTTTCTTACATCCTAATCTTGCTAACTGTTTTCTTCTTTTTGGTTTCTGTTCATCTGTATGTTTATCATATAATATATCATAAATAATAGCGAATCCAGTTATACATTGTTTGGCAATTTCACAGTCATTGAATCTACAAATTAACCAAATTTGGGTAGACATTTTTAACAACCAAACTACCTTCAATATTGCGTACACCTTTTTGTTTCTTTTTCTACATGTTAACAACCAAATCACCTTGATTTATAATGAGCCCAAAAAAAGTTTCAACGATCCCAAAATAGTCACATTTATGTCCCTTAGTTTACAAGTTCACTCAAACTAGTTACAACTTCAAAATGTATAAACTAAGTTCTTTTCACTATGCATTTTGAATGAAGTTGTAAGCCCAAAACAGTTAGCTGAGCTTCTTTTTTTTAAGATTTTTATCTTGTATTAGCAAAACTTCAATCAAACTACAATGTGCCTCAATTTATAACTATCCCAAAACTACGACGATCTTAGTTTCTACATCTGTAAACATCTAACAATGAATGACATGAGTTGTCGCTATTGTAACTTCTAATTCAATAGCATAAAATTTTGTCTTCAACATATTTTCTTAAATCACAGTAGATAAACTAGTATATTACACTTATCTTCAACAATCATTTCATTTTTTTAATATAATCATAATTTATCATTGTTTCAAGACATCTTAAAATAAGCAAACATATATAAAATATGCATATAAAACTCATATAAAATACCCAAACAAGAAATAAAATTCAATTATTTTTAAATAATATCGAAATGAGTGTCGTACCATTATCCATATTTTCAATGATTGTTTTCCTTATCCGGTTTTTGAGGTTGCGATTCCTTCATATTTATGTATTTACGAATTTGATTCAACGGTTCGTCGTTTATTTTCAAAGGATAGATTGTTGGTGTGTGTTTTTTATTTGTGTGTGTGTTTTTCGGATCCGGTTTTATTTTATTGAACTTTACATTTTCGGTCCTTCTATTTTACTTTATGTAAACTTTTTTGCCTTTTTTAATTTATATCACCTGTGATAAACAATTAAATATTTTTTTTTTTAATTTGCATATTCATGTTTCATTTCATATTTGTGCAAGATGATTTCATTTAAATCATGCTTTCTTTGCATGTTTTTTGTGTATGTATAGATTGTCCTTGACTACATTTTTTGAAAAGCTTTTGTCTATACTAGTCAACTGAAAATTTTCACAGCAAGCACATACAAGCTCACATCTCAAAGTACATTTTGGAAGTAATAAATTCTTACTTATTTTTTGCTTTTTCTTTTTTTGTTAGATGATAGGTGACATAACAGGTGATATAATAAACTTTTAGTTATATCACTGGTGATATGTTCTAATATCACAAGTGATACATTTAAAAAAGAGAAAAGGAAAAGAAGCTAGGCTAGTTTTGTGGTGGCTCAAGATCTAAATTTTGTTGGTAGGCTAGTTTTTGTTTACCAGTTTTAACATGTTTTCACAGAGTATGTCATTGCAAAAATAATCAGTCTCTTAATTTGATAGAGTCATTTTATACACTTTAAGGACGATGCGTCTTGGCGATCATCTTATCAATTACCAAAGTATAGCAAATAAAGCATTTACACTTTGAAAAAAAATTCATCATAATCCCAAATTTACCGATCTTGGGTTCACCAATTCATTTATATAAACTAAAGGTACCTGAGTAGCGAAATCTTCTATGAATTATCCAACAACATAAATATATATAGTGATAGATACATGCATATGTCAGCAGAAGAACATAAGCAAGGTTATATTCATATTACCCAAAAGCGTTTACTTCCATCTAAAATCCAAAACAAAATGTAAAATACATCTAAAAGCATACGTCTGCATTTCCAACAAAAAGATGCAAATTTCAGAGCAAAATGTAGTACAATCTCCGGCACCAGGGAATGTGATTCAGGTACCTAATAGATCCACCCATCTACTTAGGTATTTCCCAAACTTAGACACTGTCCGTCACATTTCGTGGCCCGGCAGTCCTACTTGCATCTAAAATGCGAACAAAATGTAAAATCCAACTAAAATATGCAAAATCCAAAACAAAATGTAGTTCAATCTCGGCACTGTGGAATGTGATTCGGTACCTAATAGATCCACCCATCTACTTAGGTATTTCCCAAACTTGACACCGTCAAAGTCACATTCCGTGGCCGGCAATTTCTATATTGTTTTTTGCATATCGATTCTTAAACCTACTTTAAACCATCTACGTTGTTTAGAAATCTAAATACTTAAATGTAAATTTAAATTGTTTTGGAATAGCATTAAATACATTTAATGCTTGTTTTCTTCAGCTATCTTCCTCCTGATAGCTTCTTCAACTAGCTTTTGAATCTCTTTCTCATCATGCTTGTGTTTTTCAGCAAACTTGATTGCATATTCGACATCGATTCACTCTTTTGATTCACTTCATATAACAATATCTTAGTGCATACCTCATCCTCATTCTTCTCATTTGTTCAGCATATCTGTGATTTTTTTCATCAATGATTTGTGGCTTCCAATTTGATCCTGCTTCACCTTCAAATGTCTCCATATGCATCATCATGTATAAGCCGCAATCAATCTTGTTATCCCTTGTTCTCCATTTCATCTTTAACACGATGGTAGCTTCTCTTTCAACATCGTATCGAGGATTGGGTGTGAAGACCTCATCAAGTAACTTACAAGCAATGATTTCTGCAAATTAACAAAATATTACTTGCTACAATTTATCTCTAGTGATATTACTTGCTACAATTTATCTCTAGTGATATAAGTATTTAAACAGAGTTCGGTTCAGACATTGCACAAAATCAAAGTTGGGTTTGTATTTATCTTTGTAGGGCGCATCTGATATGCTGTTGTCCAGTATTACAACATTGCCCTTCTCCAGATTGAAAACTATGACATAGTAATGGTCGTGAGCAATTATCGGAAAGAATACAAGTTTTACATCTTTCAATTTCCGTTTTGCTTCTTCCTCAGTCATGAGTTTTTTCATTAGTCTTTCAAGGTTGTCATACTGCTTTTTTTCATCTTTTTCTTTCTTCAGAATCTCTGGCAGCTGTATCATGACAATAGATTCAAGATAATTTAAAATACATATTACATAATTTTTGAAACGCATAGATATATTATTGCATTTTTTGGAAGTTTTATATCTTACCACCGCATCTGTTGGAAGTAGTATCTTGTCTTCATTTTCCAACTTTGTTCTTCCTCTCCTCATGATTCAATCACCGAGCGAATGCATCGATTACGACTTTCTATTAGCAAGCCCGTATGATTGATTGCATTACTATTCTTGGTCTTGGTGTGCCTTGCCATCATTGAATACCTCTTCTGCTTTTTAATATCACGATTGATAAAATTTAGGTTCTTAAATATAGCATATCACTTGTGATAAATAACATAACCTTAATACTAACAACAAATTTAAATCTTACATTATATCTTATTCCATCGAAAATAAGCTGTTAGCTAGCATTGTTTCAGACTCTGTTAACGGTTCCATCGTGTCTGCCTTCTTGTTCATATAAGGTGATTTCAAGTACACTGATGGTTTAACAATCCTTTTTCCTTCCCTATTTTCATTTTCTTTGTTGCTTTGTTCAGGAACATCTTCTGAGTCTGAATGCCTTGTGTTGAATTTACGGGCTTTGAAATTCGCAACTTTAGCCCTTTCTTCTTCTTCTTGTGTCTCATTGCTTGTTTTTGGTCAGCAATGCGTCTTTTCAACTTTTGTTTTTAAGCATCTAATAAGGTTTAGATATGAAAAGTTACGCAAGGTGTTTTGTTTAAGTTTATATGTCTAACAAGCTTATTTTTGTTTCGGCTTATGTTACAGAAGCTGCTTATTTTTGTTTTATTTTCGAGTCATATAAGCCTATAATTCTCAAAATAAGACAAAAAATCAGTGATTCATTTCCCATTCATTCTTAAAGTTTGCGATTCAATATCGCTAAAATGGTAGATTATAAGCGCATGCATGTGAAGAAAAACTATGAAATGCATAAGAATGAATGAGGATTTATGCAAATCAGAAGAAAGCATACATTCACCATTCATTCTTAAAGTTTGGAGTTCCCTATCTCCAAAATACTAGTTATTACAAACCATAGATCATAAGTTTTTCGCAAAAGCATGCGTGAACAAAAGCATGCAAATGCGTAGGAATGAATGGGTACTAATAGTAGTTCAACTAGAAGGAATGAAAGGGCTCTTCAAAGGCGCCAAGATACATCGCCTTTTCTTGCCTATTTTAAGCGAAACAACTATCTAACCTTTTCTTTTCTTTTCTTAGCAAGTTCTTTTGCGACTTCTTTTACGCTTCTTTCGGTGGAGCTTGTTTCGTAGCCTCTTCTTTTCATTGCTTGTTTTGTTGCGACTTCTTTTGCGACTGCATTAATGAAAAATTAACGAATAAATAAATAAAAAAACTATCGTATTGTATGACTTTGTTATATTTAGAATTTATCACTTGTGATATTACCTTTTAAACTTCTTCTTTCTTCCGATTTGCTTCCTTTTCGAACTTCTTTTTGACTGCATTTTTTTTTTTGCTTCCTTTTCATGCTGTTTTTGTTTTTGGATTGCTGACTTCTTTTACATTGCTTATTTTCTTCTTGACTTCTTTTGCATCTGCATTAATAAAAACTAAAGAATAAAAAAAAAAAAAACTAAATATAAAAAGTGTTGTATTGTATGACTTTGTTATATTTAGAGTTTATCACTTGTTATATTACCTTTTTGCTTCTTCTTCTTCTTCTTTCTTCTTCTTTTTCTCATTTGCTTTTTACGAGCTTCTTTTAATTGCTTCTTTTTTCACCGCTTCTTTTTGCAATTGCTTCTTCTTGACTGTATTTTTACCATTTTGTTATGTAAAATTTATCACTTGTGATATTGTATCTGAATAAGTACTTTAAATTATAATTATCTAACCTGTTGTTTATCTGTTTCTGCAGGAGTCTCTTTCGTGGTTTTTTCTTTATCCTTGTTTCCTCCTTCTCCATTTCCGCCTTCATCATATCCTCCTCCTCCTTCTCCATCATCATCATTCCCATCATCATCATTCCCATTATCTCGTCCTTCAGTATTCCTGCCTTCATCATCACTTTCATCATCTCCTCCATCTCTTCTGCTTATTCCTTCTTGATTATCAATCACTCTACCATATTTATCTATTTGAAGATGTCCCTGGAATAGTGTATTGTATTTTTCTACATATAACTTTATTGTATCATCTCCTAGGTATATCTCCATGCTTACCCTTATAAAATTTTCTAACTCTCTCCTTTCATTCAAAACTCTAGCAAACTTTTCTTCAACAGCTTCATATACTTGCTGTGTTTTTAATTAAATAAAGCAATTATAAGTATTTTATCACTAGTGATATATTCAAATTTTCATATTAATTATAAGTATTACCTCTTTACATTTCACGATATCCGCTTCTTCACTCTCATCCTCTTCTTGATGACCATGGCATTTCGAAACCCTTCTATGGCCATCTCCATCTCTTGCCTTTTCTCAATCGGTTTGTGGTCCAATTTACGATGGTCGGCCATTTTCGTGGCACATCCATTTCCTCGAACTTTGTGAAATGCAAGTAAATAAAATTGTTTTCAAGAAAACAAAACATTCATTAAAACCTTTACTTATTAAAAGAAGTGGTAGATTAATCTTTTTAGTATCCCAGTGATATTGTTCATGGCATCTATTTAATAAAAACAACTTGTAATATTCTTGGTGATAGAATACATCTTATCATCATTAACTTAAAATATCACTTGTGATACCCTACATCATATTTGTTTTAAAGCATATTTTAAAGAAAACCTTGACTTACCGTGAATCTTTGCGTGTGGTCCGTAGTACCAATTCTCCGGTGTTGAGTCATCCCACCATCCTTGCTTAATTTCATAAAGTTCCAAATGAATGAGCACCACCAATTCTCGGTATTTCCTCGATGTCATCGAGAATTGAAGGGCGTGATACTTGACATCGAACTATAATAGCAAGTTCCCGAGACGGTTTGCAAAACCATTAGGTAATTCATCCGGAAGGTGAAGTCTGTTTCTTCTGTACTTTGAATCACCTTTGATAACGCAGTTGTTGTTATTCTTTTGTTTTCCGGGAATTGTGCCATAAAGCGTTTCATCATCGTCATCTCAATCCTTTTGGTCTTGAGCAAAGTGGTTTAGGACCCATTGGTATCCTAAAACTTCCTGTCGTTTTCGGTGATTTTATTACACCCCCATTTGGCAAGTTGATTTTCATCTTTTTCACATCCAAATGTGTCAATATGAAGTAGGGAAGTTTTCCAGGGATTCTTGACAACGGAAAATTAATCATTGTTCCAAATCCCATTGATGTGACCATTTTCTTTCTTTCTGGGCTCAGCGAGTGTGTTGCATCATAGAATGGTTGGACAGTCGTTTTAGCCCTTAACGACTTGAATGCAATGACATATTCTTCATCTTCCTCAGCTTCCACCTCAATTTTTTCCTTGCCCTTCTTCGTCTCTTCTTTCTTATTCTTCGCTTCTTCCTTTTTTCTTCCTTTCTTCTTCTTCATTTCCTCCTTTTTTTTTGATTTGTTGCCTTTTCTTCCTTCTTCCTTTCTTCTTCTTCTTTCTTCTTCTTCTTTGTTTCTTCATTCTTTTTCTTTCTTGCATCCTCAGGTTTTTCGTTTTCCCCTCTCTTTCTCTTTCCTTTTTCGGTTTGTTCCCTCTTTGGTTTTCGGTTTGTTGTTTTTGATCTTGATCTTATTCTGACAACAGGTGAATCTGTTGATTGTTCTTTTCGTTTCTTTGGTTGCTTGGGTTTCAACTTTGGGTTTGCTTCTTTGGGTATGACAGTTTCTTGGGGTGTCGCTTCGGGTGTTGCTTGGGTTGTTGTTTCTGGTGTTGGTACAGATGGTGTTTCTTGCATTGTTGGTGGTGTTGGTGTGATTTCGATGGTTGCTAGAGTTGTTATTGGTGTGCTTTCTGGTGATGTTATTTCTGTTGATGCTTGATTTAATGGTGTAACAAGCCTTGATCGTGCAATGGTGGTTATTTGTTTTGTTGGTGTCTTTTCTAGATAGGTACTTTTGATTGATGACTTTGTATATTTTGTGGTTGTTTTATGTGGTGAGGGTGTTGATGTTTGCTGTTGTGTTTCTATTGTTTGTGGTGGTGGTAGTGTTGTTTTGGTGTTGGTGTTTGTGTTGTTTCTGGTGGTGGTAGTGTTGTTTTGGTGTTGGTGTTTCTGTTGTTTTTTGTGGTGGTGTTTGTTGTTTTTTTTCTGGATATGGTGCTTTTTTGAATTAGAGGTTGTTTCTTGCTTCTTTTCTTTTTCATTTCTTTTAGACTTGTATTCAAATCTGCACAAACAAATCCCAGTAAGTTTTCATGAATATTTATTCTTGATAAATATAAACTACGAATGTTTATCGTCATACAATTTTATAACATTCTCACCAAGTATGTCATATCAATTTGTATCACAGGTGATATAACACAAAAGCTAAATGTCAAAACAAGTATTCCGCATACATACAAGGTTTATCATAGTTGATATTTTTCTAAAGGAGACATGCTTATATGTTGGAATTTACCTTTTTCCTTTTCAATCTCTGGAGATACGCTCAAAAATTTGCTTGTCGACAAAACTGCATTTACAATTTTTTTTTAAGAAACAAACAAAATGTCTGCAATTTTATGTTTAAAGATTTATTAGCGACAAAAACCCGACCGCTTAAAAAGCTTGTATTGTCTCGGATGCTTGTAAATATCATCTTCTACATTTTTCAAAATCAAAATTTTAATATCTTATGTTATGTAAAACAAAAGACACTATAAATTCTAATCAAAATGTATTTGAAATATAGTTATTTCAAGTATAACGACTTATCATCACGGTTGTTATACTATCAAAAAAAAAAAAAAAAAAAAAAAAAACTATATCACTATTTTTTATCACGGTGATATACCATTAAATATTTAAGTTATCATGCGATCGCTCTTCATCATTATCACTACCATCGGTACCACTACCACTACTAGTAACACTACCACTATGAAAGTCATAACTAAACCACCACCTACCACAAAGAACACTAAAATGTATCGGTTATCGCTACATGATCACTAATCGTGTGACAAGTAATCAATTATCGCTACATCTGTTTTTATCACTAGTGATATCTGGCAAAAATATTTCTCCGTCACACTAAAAACGCATCATAAGTTACATCAAAATTATACTCATAACAAGCTAAAAACATATCCATGATCACGAAGAACGCTAAAAGTCAAATCGACGTTCGCTACCACTACTACTATCGCTACCACTATACTGAAGCACCACCACCACCACTACCACTACCACCACCACCACTACCAGTATCAAAAATCAAAACTAAACCACTAAGACTACCAAATCACTACCACATCTACCACAACTGTTTTATCACATATGATATTTTTCCAAACGGTCTAAAACATCTAAAAACATCTAAAATCAACAAAATCTTCATAAATTTCTTCTTCTTTTACAGTATGACAACAAAATGTCAAATAAATACATAATCATCAATTGCATGTCATTAATACAACAAAAAAATACAGAAAAATGTTCATAAATAGCAATAACATTCATAAATAAGTATAAAATCAGTAGAGATACATAAATAACATCTAAATAATTAGTTTGAAAACGTCGTGCCATCGTTTTCGGAGTTGGTAGGTTTGTTTTGATCCATTTTTTTTGTGCTTCTTCTTTTCGAGTTGAAGATTGATGTGTTTTGTGTTTTTTTTTTTGTGGTTAATTGTTGGTTGATTTTGATAGTTAGGGTTTGTTTTAGTGAGAATTAAGAAGCGGCGTGTTTGTTTTTATGGTGAAATGAGTGCGTGTGATATGTTTTGTGGTGGGGAAAGTTTTAGCTTTTGGCGAGAATGATCCTCCGTATTTTTATCCTTAAAGATGTTGGATTGATTCGGTGAGGAACATCGTTGTAAGTAGGAGAATAATGGTTTATGAAATAAAGCGTGCGCTAATCTATTTTGTTGAAATATATTTCTTTTCCTAGACCAAAATAACGATAAGAGTAGTACCGTGACAACTAACCAAGGCAAAATCTTGGAACAAGTTATCTTACGTGTATCCATCTTCTTCACTATAACTTAAGATTAAACCCCAGGAGAGAAAAAAAATGGGAGTTACAGCAGTAATGCCTTGGAATGGTTATATGCTACCTCCTGTTCATCATCAAACTGAAGGTAGTTGTACTACAGCAGCTAGGCGGTTTGTTGGTCGCCGGAAGCTTTGTTTCGACGGAATTTCCTCCCTTTGTGATGACTCTCATCATCGCATTTCCACCAGAACGTAATTTGCTATTCCAATATTATTTTATATGCAATTAGTGACATTTGCAACCCTAAGGGGGTGTTTGGATATGCGTTTTATTACATTAAGTAGCAAGGGCTTTGTTATATGGTTATGCTTTTATTATGTTTCAATTGTCGTATTAAGTTATGTAAAGAAAGATATATATGTAGGAAATGATCGTATAATTTCCAATGTGACATGAGGTCTCTCATTTTCGGTTTAACGTAGCTGCTCTTTTTTTCTTCAGAGGTCACAATCATTGTTGGCTGGAAGGCCTTAAATTTGCATACTAGTTAAGCCAAAGGTACCATAGTTACGGAAAAGGAAATCTTAGCCGGTGTGTGTTTAAAACAAAGGATTTAACTCATCAGACATTCTCACATTCACTCCTTCCTGATGTTAACTTTAATTAGAGGGCTGGTTCTTTTCTAACAACTTGTTGTTCTGCGGGTGCTAGCTCTGTGCATTTTGACTTTCACCATCTGCAACCAAAACATGTTTTCGTATTCTGTTGCTAGCAGCTATTATGCTGAACCATCATTGTTTTCTCATTTTGCTTTGCTTATGCGTTTCCAGAGTTAGTGATAAAACATTTAAAGATTTGGGAGAGGTTACAAGAGGTTTTCCTACAACACGCAGAATGCTATTAACAAGTCTCTTGATGCCAATTGTTATCCCCCTTCAAGGTATTCATCAGGTTCGAACAATACATCCCGTTTCTTTGAGCAATTATCGTTTTAATTTAGGCCTAAATAGTTGAGGAGTGTTCATTTACTCTACCTAAATATTAGAAAATCAATCTGACAATGCCTATCTATTCGACACTTCCGATCCCCATCTTCTGATCACATGTAGTTGGGTTGTTACTCATGTATCAGTCCCTGTTGATCAGCTTGGGCTGTTTGTATATGCTTTTAACCAATATCGATTCATGACACTTTTTTAGTATCTTTGTTCCTTTCTACCTTTTTCTTATATAAATATCGGTTCTGCAGCTAATGCTTTGGGCGACCCATCTGTGACAATTGAACAAGTAACACCTGTTGTTATTCCTTCTGGGGCACTTTTTCCACCAGAGGTTTTCTTTTTCTCTTTTCTTAAGTAGTACTCTTGTATATTTTACCCTAAAAAATTGACGTGTATGGCAGGTAATCTGATATGTGTTTGATTGGCAGGAAAGAATTGTGCAGCTATTTGAGAACAACACTTACTCTGTTGTGAACATATTTGATGTAACTCTACGGCCTCAACTTAACCTTACGGGGGTGGTTGAGGTAATTTTGAGTTAACATATAGCAAAAATGATGGCCATTGACTTACTTAGTCTTATTGCATGAGTGGGACGAAATTTGTCTTATCTAACATGTATTTCATTGGCAGATTCCTGAAGGAAATGGTTCAGGAGTTGTCTGGGATGAACAAGGGCACATTGTCACGAATTACCATGGTAAGGACATGTAATATCCTGTACAATACATGATGGGTCTTGCAAATTAGGTAACTGGTAACAGGTCAATAAGGGTAAAACTTAGGATCCAAGACAGGCTGTGCTTGCCGGATCCTTGACACTAGTATCATTCATTATTTTTTTGAATTGTACGAATAACTTACATATACAGTTTTTATTATTTAACCTTCTATTGAAATAATGATCCAATCTTTGAATAACTTTAGGAGGCTGTAAACACTTAAATATGCGTTGTGGACAACTTTTACAATAATCAATATATTTTGAATTTTGCTATTTTTTTAGTTTTACCATTTGACCCGTTATCAGTAGAGTATGACCCAAATTTAACCCATTTTTACATATATGGGTAAAATTTCTCACCTTTAGGCAATTCTGAAAGCATCTATTCCTGATTCTGCATCTTATTTGTTCTGATGTTTTGTGTATACCCATTAGTATTTCATATCTAGAGGGTTGTTACTGAAATGTCTTGGATCATGATCGGACATGTAACTAGGACCATGCATTGTTCTTCTATTCTGCAATATCTTATTCTTGTAACTTTTTAGTCTTTATATTATCACTTTGATCCTTTGGAATTTCAGTTCTCATATGTTTGCAGTACTCACCATTTTATAAAAATTATGTACCGTTCTTCATTCCGTGAGTTATTCAATATATGCTGAGTTACACATTTCCGTTTTTCATCTGAAGCACAAAGTATTCTAGCATTGGCAGACCATTTTTGTTTGATACCATAGTGCTAGTTGTTGATCATCATAAGTGGCATGTAAAATGCTAAATTACTCATATTGATGTCTAGTTATTGGCAATTCTCTATCAAGGAATCCAAAACCCGGAGAAGTTGTTGCACGTGTAAATATTCTTGCTTCAGAAGGGTGAGAGTCTTTGGCATAATGTTAATTTCAGTAATGTTTATAGATTACTGCCTCATGACATTTCTTGTGTGTAAATATTGGAAGGGTACAAAAGAACTTTGAAGGAAAATTAATTGGTGCAGATCGCTCCAAGGACCTTGCTGTCCTAAAGGTGTAAATCTTCCCAAATATATTTTGCAATTCTGTTTTCCTGAGTTTATCAATTTCTTAGTTGGCCGTTTGCACTAAAAAGTTATCTGGTTCACACATGTGCTGATTTGTAAAAATAATGACTCTTCACTGGTGTAGGTGGAAGCACCTGAAGATCTGTTGAGGCCAATGAAGGTGGGCCAATCATCTTTCCTAAAAGTTGGCCAACAGTGTTTAGCCATTGGAAACCCGTTCGGCTTTGATCACACACTCACAACGGGGGTTATTAGCGGTCTCAACAGAGACATACTTAGTCAAACTGGAGTCACAATTGGTGGAGGAATTCAGACAGATGCTGCCATCAACCCTGGAAATAGGTTTTTCTTTTTCTTACTAAATGATAATTCTATGGTTTCACTTTCCGAAGAAGTATCAATTAGTTTTAATTGACTTCCTTTTTCTTTTGTAAATATTAAGCCATATATTATGACATTGGCAGTGGAGGCCCTTTGTTGGATTCTAAAGGAAATTTAATTGGGATAAACACTGCAATATTCACACAAACAGGTATTTATGTACCATTTGGTTGTTTTTCTTTTCAGTCAGTTGATCTAATGATTCCATGTGGCATGTATGCTATATTCTAACACTACCAATGGTGCATTAATCACACCGTATTTTTTATTTGACAGGTACTTCAGCAGGTGTGGGATTTGCCATCCCTTCCTCAACGGTGGTAAAGATAGTACCTCAGCTGATTCAGTTCGGGAGAGTAAGTTATCTGCCCATCACATTAAAGCCTGTAACATCAGGGGTCGTTTTCAACTCATTTACATAGAGACCAAGTTTATTTCGGTTACATTTTTTCATAATGAGCCAAACAATTTGAAAGCCTTGAAAAATATCAAGTGTTTACAACTTCCTAATTAGTCCTAAAAAATTTAGCTTTTGTAATTGTATTCGATATGTTGATTGTTTATAAATTTCAGAAAAATATGAAAATGTAGTGTTGGTGGTCAATCTGACCCATTTTTATTCATTGACCAACTCATCTAGACTGATTGTCCGGCCCGGTTTTTCCACCTATGAATCTTAGCAAGTTAGCATGTAATCAAGAGATTATTCTTCTATTAAAAGGTTTTTCTGTTTGGAGCCGTCTTAGTTTGTAGGGATTGATATGTTGCAGCATTGACACTAACTTGGTCTTTGAAAACTCCCGTTTGGTCATATTCTGAAGCTCGTAACATTGTTTATCATGGATTCTAGGTTGTTCGAGCTGGTCTGAATATTGAGATTGCTCCTGATCCTGTTGCAAACCAACTTAATGTTCGAAATGGAGCTCTCGTTCTGCTGGTAAAAATCATTAGCGCTACCAATTCTTGCTTTCAGTGTAGTACATCCTCAATAATGTATCTAATTGTTTCGATCTTATGGGTTCTAGGTTCCTGCAAATAGTCCAGCAGCAAAAGTTGGTCTTCGTCCCACCACCAGGGGATTTGCTGGTAATATTGTTCTCGGTGACGTCATTTTATCAGTCGACAACAAGCCTGTGAGTTTTCTTCTGTACTTTCTCGTGTTTTTTAACCAATCACTGAAATTGGTTTTAAATCATTTTAAAGTAACGAAACTTGGTAAAAGATTGCCAAATTATAGACTGTAAAGGCAACCACTTTTACCCATTTTTATGAAAAATGGTAAATTTAGGGTTATATTGCATCGGCCAAAAAGGTATAATTAAAGAAAAATAGCTAAAAAGGAAACTGGTGGAATGGTATACAAGTCACCGAAAAACGTGTTTGAAGGTTCACAACCTGATAAGTTTCAATATCTAGTAAATGGGATCACTATTGCAATAATAGTTTCTGTAATGTATATAACAAGTTAATTATTTATGAGGAAAAAACGAAGAAAAAAAGTGTTAGCCTGCATAGCATGATAGCAGCATAGACTAAAGCCTTGGGATATGCCACTGTAGCAAGAGAATGCTCTCTGTTAGAAAACTTTGATAGGTTGAAAACCCAATTATAAAAACAAGGCCACATCAACCGAAAATCTCAAGGAAGGAAAATGACCCAGTCGAGGTGATAACTGTCGTGTTTCATGTATTCAGGTTAGGAATAAAGCTGAGTTTCTAAAAGCATTAGATGATTATAGTGTAGGAGATAAGGTCCTCTTAAAGATACAAAGGGGTAATGAGACATTGGAGATGCCTATTGCTTTAGAGGAGACTTCATGAGACCTTGCGGCTTAATTTTGTATCTGTCATTGTAAATTGGATTAGTTATATATATATATACAACTTATTACATATCTTCATATATTTTCTTGCATGATTTCTCATTCTTTTTTGTTGTATAATATCAGTAAGATGGCTTGTTAGAGCTGTAGTAGTGAAAGATCAATAAAGATCTTTATTACATGGCATGTTGTCATGTTGGTACTTTCAGATTTGTTCAATTACACATGTTAAGATCAAGACTGTGACAATGCTGGCAAATGTAATAGAAAGCAGACAACAAACGGAAGTGTTTTCTGTGGCTTATGCATGTGTATCTCCTTGAGTCCTCGGCACATATAAAATATAATGTACAAAGTTTGTTACAGCGAAAAAAAAGGTAAGTGAAAATATGGTCTTAGAAGCATTATTGCTGCTTCAAATAAAGTGTGTCGTCCTCTCGGCCCTCGGGTGCTTTTCCACTACTTTCCATACAAAAGTTATATCTACCTTCACGGTTCATCCTCTTTGTTTGGTAGGTTGTTGCGTGGATTACCTGATCGTTCTTGAGACTTGACTTCAATATTTCATCCAATGCTGATTTACTATATGTGATCATGTGTAGTTAGAGCACACGGTATGGTACTAGGCGTTGTGAAATAGTGTTGCCACGCAAGCATAATACCATGAATAACACATAACCACATTTTTTTGCAATCATCCTCACTAAAACACACAACACACACACTAAAATAACAGTATTGACACAACAACACTGAAGCTATAACGTTGGGCAAGGGTGTGTAAACGTTTGGCACAAGGCTATAACGTGTAATGAGCTTAAATGTTTTAAACATAAATGATAGAGTAATGATCACAATCAAGCATTCAAAGTGAAGAATATGAACACGAAATTGTAATCAAAGGGATTTGTTATATGATAGATGTGGTGGAAATGTTACACAGAGAGAATTGAGAGAAAGTTACAATCATGAATGAGTAAAAGTGAAAGACTAAAATGTATTTATACAATGAGAAATGGAGGGAAAATCTGTTATGGAGGTGTTGACCAAGAGTTGACTTCCAGCATGTGCATCTCACGTGTGAGTTATAGAAGAGCTCATAACATTCCATCCCTTTAGCATTCTTGCCCTCAAGAATGGAGCTCCATCTCAGGAAACCTTTGGATCAAATAAGCATAAAGCTCCTAAGTAGCATCTTCCTTTGACTGATTGACCCACTTGACCAAAACATATAGCACTGCTTTGTTGTTTAACTTGCCTTGTCTTCTTCCAATAATGGCTTCAGCTCCACACTTAGTACACCATCTGGACCACAATGAAGAAAAACTCCCATTTTGTTACTACTTCTATTGCACACTTGGCATGTAATTTGGCTATCTTTTGGTAGCTGCAATTTATAGGCCACTTTTCCAACCTTAACAATAATGAGGAAAGGACCATAGTACTTGGCTACAAACTTGTGATAGGATTCTTGTCTTACAGTAGCTCGTCTATAGGGCTGCAGTTTCAAATAAACCCACATTCCAACCTCAAAATTTCTATCACTTCTGTGCTCGTCAGCCATATTCTTCATTCTAATCTGTGACCTATTCAAATGGTGCAACATCTCAATGGCATGCTCTCTTGCTTGCATAGTCCTGTCAACTTCCTCTCCGCACTAGAACCAACTAGATAAGGCAAATGAGTGTTGGGGATTGTCCATACACAATCTCAAAGGAGTGGTTTGGGTGAGCAGTGAAAATTGGTGTTGTACCAATATTATGCCAAAGCTACCCATTTGACCCACTCTTTGGGTTTTTCACCAGTCATGCACCTTAAGAAGCATTCCACACACTTATTAACTATCTTTGTGTGTCCATCAGATTGTGGGTGGTAAGATGTGGACAAGTTCAACTACACTTTGAGGACCTTGAACAGGGATTGCCAGAAATGACTGATGAAAATCTTGTCCCTGTCACTAACAATAGTGTTTGGCATACCATGTAACTTATACACATTGTCCAAAAACACCTAAGCTACTTGGCCTACAATGAATGGATGACTCATAAGGATGAAGTGTGCATACTTACTAAGTGTGTCTACCACCACAAACAAGAGTGTCTTGCCCTGTTATGGGGGCAAAGCTTCAATAAAATCCATAAAGATGTCGTGCCACACTTTAGTAGGTACTAGAAGCGGTTGTAGTAAGCCTGGACTTGCGGTTAATCAGACTTACTCCTCTGGCATATATCACACTTAGCCACAAAATTTTTAACCAACTTCTTCATTCCTTAAATACAATACAATACTCATCTTCTTAATTGTCACCTAAATAGCTGAATATCCACCAACTAGCCCAAATGTGTCAACATCTTCCTTAATTGTTCATCATTACCAACCACTAGTTTCCCTTTCCTTCTGAGCTCATCATTATTCCAGGTGTACTTGTTCCCAGTGTAAGTCTTATCCTTAAGTTTGTCAATCAACTTTTGTAAATCTACATCCTTATCCCAACTGTCTTTAATTTGTTGCAACAGCTCACTTGTCACTGAACTCAGAACCATAGCACACAACTCATAACCACTGGAAATCCTTGAGAGTGCATCAACATCCATGTTCTCACTACCTTTCTTATAAGAGACCTCATAATCATATCCCATCAACTTTGGCAACCACTTAGCACTTGGCCTGAAAGGGCGTAGTTAATCTTTGATCCAACAAGTATCTAAGACTGAAGTGGTCATTCTTGATCTTTAAATGTCTATCTAAAAGATACCCCTTCCACATCTCTAAAGCCATCAAAAGAACATAAAACTCTTTTTCATAGGTTGACAAGGCTTGATGCTTTGGAGATAAGGCTTTGCTCAAATAAGTTATGGGATCTCCTCCTTGCTGCAACATTGCTCCAATACCTAGCTCAGATGCATCAGTCTCAACAGTGAAGGTCTGATTGAAGTCGTAGAGCTAACACTAGAGCTTCCATCATGGCTAATTTCAATTTTTCAAAGGCTTCATATGCACTGCTATCCCATTTGAAAGAGTTTTTCTTGAGCAAGACAGTTAAGGGCTTACTAATCACTGCATAGTCTCTTATGAATCTCCTGTAGTACCCTGTCAACCCCAAAAACCTCTTAATTGTTTCACAGTGGTGGGAGTTGTCCACTTTTGCATAGCCTCTATTTTGGAAGGATCTGTGGAAACTCCTTCTCCTAAAAGTATGTGACCCAAATACTTCACTTTTTTAACAACAAAAGTACACTTGCTCAACTTAGCATACAAAGAATTCTCCTTCATGACTTGTAGGACTGTTCTCACATGTTGCCAATGTTCTTCCAGTGTAGTACTCTATACCAGGATGTCATCAAAAAACACAAGTACAAACTTCCTCATATAGGGTTTAAACACATTGTTAATGAGTGATTGAAAGGTTGAAGGTGCATTGGTTAAACCAAATGGCATCACAAGAAATTCATAGTGGCCTTCATGAGTTCTAAAGGCCGTCTTTCCCACATCATCTAGGTGCATCTTTATTTGATGGTAGCGAGATCTGAGGTCCAACTTAGTAAAGAACTGAGCACCCCTTAACTCATCTATCAACTCCTCAATAATTGGGATTGGAAATTCGTCCTTACCAGTGTATTTATTGAGTTGCCTATATTCAATGCACATCCTCCATGTACCATCCTTCTTTTTCACCATGACAATGGGAGAAGAGTATGGACTTTGACTGTCTCTTATGACTCCAGACTCCTTCAACTCTTATACCATTTCTTCAATAACATCCTTCTGGTTTGGTGGGTGTTTATAAGGTCTGATATTGACAGGAAGGGTGTTTGGTAGTAATGGAATGGTGTGGTCATGTGTTCTCTGTGGTGGCAGTGAAGTTGGCATCTTAAACACAACTTGGTATTCATCCAAAAGTGCAGTCAATTGTGGTTGTTTTGGTTCATTTGGTACTGATGTTAGGCTGAACAGGGTGTTTGGGTAAGCATATAGCATTGGCACATTAGCTTTTGTTGCATAGTTGTTGACCTCTTTGTTGGTTCTCTTCCTAGACATCCATTGCAAAACAGCCGTTTAAGCTCCCCTGAGTAACATTCTTTTGCCATTGTACATAAAATCCATCACCATCTCTTTGAAATTCCACTTAATACAACCCATAGTAGATAACCATTGAACTCATAATACCATTCATACCCACCCACAGGCAGAATAAACACATCAGACAAAATACTTCACCCTAAATTGTCCATTTGAAATCCTTACATTCAAATAGACTAGTTATTACTTGTCCATTAGCCACTGAAACTTCCATAGGGCATATCGTTTTGAGCATGCACCCTAGTTTTTTAACTGTTTTGAGGTCCAAAAAAGTGTGTGTACTTCTAGAGTCAATGAGAGAGTGCAAGGTGCAAAGTGTGTGTCATAGGGCATATATGAAGCACTGATTCTTTGCTCTTTTGTATGTTATCTCTTTCTGAGTCAACCTTCTCCT
Organism: Chrysanthemum lavandulifolium; assembly: GCA_022545495.1. Classification (NCBI taxonomy): domain Eukaryota; kingdom Viridiplantae; phylum Streptophyta; class Magnoliopsida; order Asterales; family Asteraceae; genus Chrysanthemum; species Chrysanthemum lavandulifolium. Next base: position 145,714,492 of record CM040244.1, read on the forward strand.
ATTTTGTACATAAGCAGATCCAGTATGTTGTGGTGCAGGTAATGCTAAAGTAGTGGTAGTGTTTCTAGGTGGATAAGCTGCATTCTTATTGGCATATGTGGTTGTATTAGCATAGGTAGTCTTAGGAGTGGTTAGCAAAGGCACTGTCCTACCCTTCATGACCAAAAGAGTTGCTTCTTGCATCTTAGCTAGACAATACACATCTATTAGGGTAGTTGGCTTAAACATCCTAACTGTCATTCTTATCTCATCCTTCAACCCCATAAAAAATAGCATAGGACTCAGTCAATTCTACCTTATTCATCAACACCTCAAACTGATCCTGATACACTTGTACAATACTAACTTGTTTCAAATTTTTTAATTCTACCATTGGATCTTCAAACAGAGAATCAAAATGTATTTTCACTTCTTTTTCATACAAAGACCACTCAACACGTTCACAATGCCTCTTAATGAATTGCTTATGCCAATTAAGTGCCTTATCAAACATGTGCATAGAAACTAACCTTACTTTCTGGTGTTCAGCAATAGAATCAATGAGAAAGAATTGATTTACCCTATACAACCATCCTTGCACATCTTCGCCATAGAATTTGGGAAACTCAAGCTTTATCAACTTTCCAAATGATGATCCTAACCCTTCGCCTCTATTACTGGTTCCTTCCCCACAATTCAACCGATTGAGTTGACCAATAGCATGTTGTTGAAAGTATAACATACCTCTAATTTGTTCATTCATATGTTCAAATTGATCGTTGCATGTTTAACAGAGTTGTATTCAAGTCAACGACATTTGTAGTAGTCAAACTGATCGGAATATCACCACTACTATTCTCTGTTGATCTTGTATTCACCATTGCAGCGAGTTAGTTGAATAAAGACTTGAAAAACGTGTATGTGATTTGGAAACGAAACAAGAATGATTGGGAATTGACCGGAAAATGAACAAACTGCGTCGGAATTAAAACAAAATCAGTTAAACGACTATAACTGATTTGTAACTGAAATGGAACAGAATTTGGTGCCAGAAAAGTGCTCTGATACCAATTGTAACGAGCTTATATGTTTTAAACAGAAATGATGGAGTAATGATCATAATCAGACATTCAAAGTGAAGAATATGAACACGAAATTGTAATCAAAGGTTTGTTATATGACTAAGTTATATGAAAACTATATTAAGCTATCTATTCAACTTATGCAATCAACTTAATGAAAATGCACACTGAATCGACAGATTAATGTAGAAAATGAAATCTAAAGTGGAATTTGACTTTTTTCTTCCAAATGACCTATGAATAATATGCAAACTCTGACTTAAATAATCCTAATATGAACTAAATGAAACAAAATTGACTACTAATTTGGACTAGAACACAGGATCAAAGCTTGATCCAAACACCCTTTTAAGTTTCAAAAATGCAAATTAACCTATGAAGCTTAATGAATAGTGACTTAAACTAATTAGAAATGATCAAACACGTAAACCAACATTTTAATGATTGAAATTAGAAATTGCTTAAAACTAACTTGACTTTTGTTTTGACTAAATTTGACTTTTGTTGACTATTTTGCAAAAGACTTGAAATTAACAAATTAAATCACTAGTGAGCTTACATAAGCTTTAATAAGCTTAAGTAAGCTCAAATGAACATCATTTAAATGCTTAAAACAGGATTTTAAATAATTAAAGCTTAAGACAAGTAATTAAAAAGGAAAAGGGAAAATTGCATTAATGAAGATTGAAGTTACAAATTACAATGAACTGAGTAATAAGCTACTGAAAAACAATTAAATTGACAAAAATAAACAAGTGGCAACAATTTCTAAAGCATGAAACCGATGTTGATCTCGATGACCGAGGTCCTTTTATACATGAGCTCGTGGCATCTAGGTTGAGAAGACCGTCCGTAAGCTTTAATCTCGCCCATCCATCTTTAGCTTCATTCTAAAGCACAAATCTCGCATTGATTATAAGCTCTTCTTCACACGGATTGCCAACGGCACCGACATGATGTCACGTGTCAAAGGCGCTTCAGAAGAATTTTAGGAGGGTACAAGTGGCAATTCAATCAAGGGATGATGAATAGTGTTGGGTGGTTGGGAGGAAAGGTATATTGGGATTTTATTATTTGTTATTTTGACCTGGTGGATGTTCGACGGGTATAGGGGTATTTGGGAAGGTTTGACCTTTTAATTTAGGAACGGTTGGTAGGATGAATGGGTATACGGATTTATTGTTGGGCTTGTGGTAAAGGGTAAGATAGTTGTTTTCGATATAGACTTGGTTTATTTTGATGTAGCATCCGATTTTAATAACCGGACCATTCATGTAATATTTTGTAATTTAAAGGACTAATGGTGTAAATTAGTGTAAATGGTATATTGATAAATGAGGGGTTAAAGGGTAAAATGGGTAAATGAGGGCGTGTATTGTAATTTTGGATAAGTTGAGGGTGTAAAGTGCAAATTTGGTAAAGGTTGAGGGTTTGTTGTGAGATTATCCCAACATGTCCCGAGATCCGTAAAATGTAACGTTGAGCATTCAAGATCCATAAAATCCATAAACCGCTTCCCGGTTGCGCTTTTGCTCTTCTCTTCCCGTTTCTGCCTGCTTTTGTCTGCTGTGATATCCGCACTGCACATGCATAAACTCAAGAAACAAACAAATGTTAGGCATTAACGGCCGATTTCCTATGGGTCGCTTTGATAAAGAAAAGGTATGTGTTTTCACACATACCAAAATCCCAAACCAACGGATTGCCGTGTCCTCATGCAATGTCATCAACTTACGCTTAAAACCAAAGATTCCAACCTCTCTTTCTAAAGCTATGAAAAGTAGCAAAGCTTCCTCAAAAGATATTAAGAAACCCTTAATTCTAAAACGCCTGCTACCTTTTTATTTCACATATAGATATAACGTTTAAGCACTTTTCATTATTGGACGGTTTGTTGAACTTTCATGTCAATCAATAACTCTCACATCTTTTGAAAGACATTTTAGGATCACGGAGTAGGAAATACAACTTATAAAGAAGTGACCATAATGGATAGAATTCATCGTCCTTGACTTTTGACGAAGTTCCCAAATTAAGCTTAAAAACGAAATCACATCTAAATATGATTTTAGATGCTAACACTACCAAGAAATGATAATTGGCACGCGTAGCTACTTCTCGCTCCCATAATCCTAATTTATCTAAGGATTTTATTATGAATTTTTGATTTTTCTTATTTCACTATGATTAAGAACTTTATTATATAGAAGAAACCGGTTTAAACAATAATTAGTTTTCAAAACTTTCCTTTTGGTAAAACTTAAGGTCCACACTTAGATCCCGACTTAACACGATTTTTGGGATATCTTTTATTTCAACCGAAACAACTCATCTACGAGTCCGAGACGAGGCTTTATTTAGATATCCCCATTCAAAGTGGCTTAACATTATTTCGTAACATTTGCATTTTTGCAATTTTAGCCTTGGTCTTTTCAACCACCAATTCAACGGGATTACCGCCATTAGAAGCCTTATTATGACTTTGGAATTTTCCTCCACCTTTTGAAGTCCATGGCAATGAGGGTACCGCCAAACATAGAAAACTTTATGGCTTTGGTTTTCTCATTTATACATTTGAGCTTTATTTCACATTAATTTTTGCCAAACTCAATCCCATGTACTTTAGAACTCACTGAACTACGAATCCAAGACCTCACCGCCTATTTTCGAATAAAGGATCTAAGGTCCACATAACAGAGTTCCAAGACCCACGCCGTAATTAAGGATCCAAGTGACGGTGTGAGGGTAGCTAAGACCTAAACGCCTATTTTCATAAGCGAAGATCCAGGCGCAATTAACCGCAGCCTAAAGCACATGACACCGACACGATCTAAGTATGTACCCCAAGTTCCACAATCGGGGACCCTTGAGAAATGATTTAAAACTAAGAATTGTAAAACCGTGAAACTCTATTTATTGAATATTATTTATTTTATGCTATTAATCTTGGGAGCAAGAAGCCACAATTATCTTTCACGAGCTCTAAAGAGAACCATCTACCCACGCTTAGCATCTAAACTCATAAATAACTCTATCATTCTTGATCTCCGCAAATTTAAAATCTCAAATAATGAGATCCGCGAATGCTTAGCCGATAATTTAATTATCAAAGGTTAAGGTAATAAGTTAGGCTCAACACGCCGTCAAGTATTCTATTCCTATTCTAACCAAGGAAAGTCAACAAGGTGTCAAACATACATTTATTTTTGCAAATGCTTGTCAATAATCTCAAGTCTCGCATTTTAAAATCACTTATTAGAAACTAGCAAATCTTTTCAAAGCTTGATATTTAAAATCACTTAGGAAAGCTTGCAAATTCTTGGCCTTGAGCTAGAATTGTGATTTTATAGCCTCTTGTCTAAGCAATTAGCAAAGACTTTTTCAAGAAAACGATATTTAAAGTAACTTCTGAGACTCGAAAGACTTTTCAATCATTAAACTAGCAAAAGCCTACAAAAGTTTTAATTTTTTCACTTTTTTCATCATTTTTTTCATTTTTAGGAAAATGGGGTTGCAGAGTATAAGGCAAAAAAAAATGCGGTCAAATCAAATCAAGATTCCCCCAACTAAAACAAAACATTGTCCTCAATGTTTAAAGGCAAAGGTTCTCAACGGAAATCTAAAAGCCGTTTATTGATTATGCTAAAAGATAAACGTTAGTCAATAAGATTTAGGATATCGGATTTCCATAAGCATCGAAACATGAAACTCGAGTGGAGAAAAGACAAAACATCGAGCACGAGAGTCTTCATATATCGAGGAAATCCTGGACATAAACATCAAAAACACCAAACACGAGAAATCGAAGAGGCGAACCCCCTCACGTCAGTTATTAGAAAGAAAATATAAAGAAGATAGAAACGCTTGTTTTGTTATTTAGTCGTTAGCTTGACCGCCCAATTCATTTGTCCTTGGGGAGCAAGTGGAAGAGATAATTCCATCGACTTTCATTCAAGAGGTTTGGATAAACATTGAATCATAAGAAAGTTCCACTGACGAGATACCCACGGTTCTAAATAGTAAAACTCTAAACGGTGATACCGGGTCAAAGATGGTATCCTCACCCGCAAGAGTGAAGAAGACGAAGTCACATTATATGAGGAATGGAATAAATATTTTGATAAAATTTAGGATCCATTCTTCATCCTCAAAATTAAATTTCATATAATCCTTAATTTGATTTTGATCATTCAAGCTTGTTTGGTATTTTTATCAAAACCCTGGAGGAAGAGGCGGGTGATGTCATCAATAACGAAATTCTTCCGAGAAAGTCGCCTTCCCCAAACTAAAATCTTCCTCAATATCAAAATAGAAATGATCATACCCAGGAGATATGACATGAGAGAGTTCACCGAGAACTCCTCAAACGAAACGAATCATACTCGGAAGAGAGAAATGAGCATGAGAAGTGGTGTCACACGGCCTGCCTTTCAGAGGATCGATATTAAAGTAAAACGACTCATAAGTCGAAGAGAAAGATGGGATGAGAAGTGGGATTGCCACTACTCTCTACCGTATCAAAGATAAAATTCTCAAATTGCACATAATCCTTGAGCTCAAGTTCAAGGATCCGACGCTTAAGTTCAACAATTTCTTCAACGTTATCTTCCTTCAAGGAGAGAAAAGGTGACGGTTTATCGATAACATCTTTTCTATAAAGGAACATCTCCCTGATCGCAATCGGTTTCAACAATTTCTTGTGAAATTGGATCATCGAATTTTCCAACGACGCTACTCTCTCAACCGTGGAGGAAGTGGAAGAGTCGGAAATGATAGGATCATAAATGGAGTGGGATTGCCACAAGAATCATTATAAGCGCCATCGATCTTTAAGTTCTCTTCGAAACGGTTCATCATCACCGCCGTAATCGAATAGTAAGTGGGTGAATGACTGGTCTTTGTTGATAATGGTGACGATATATCTTTCTTGCTTGCCAAAGACGGCAATTTGTGCACTCATAACGAAATTTTCGAATAATGATCACTCAACATAGTGGTAGAGTCGTAAGGAACGCCAAGATCCCATCGATAATGATGTTGTGTCAAAATCTTGATCAAATCATAAGCTTTGAGGGTTTTCCGCATGAGATTTCCACCACCGCCAACATGATTTTGTCTCGCTCAATCGTGAGTGATACCATGATAAAGGTTAAGATTTGATCAAGAAGCAAATCGATGATCGGGCATTTAATAACATTTTGAATCTTTCCCAAGCTTCAAACACGGATTCCTTGGGTATTTGTTGAAATTAAGAATTTCTTTCCCACCGCATCGCTTTTGAATATGGAAAGTATTTTGAAAGAAACTTGTGAAACATCTCTTCCCAAGTATGAATTGAATTTTTCAAGGGTATAAAACCAAGATTCAACTTCGCGGGTTAAAGAGAACGGAAGAGATTCAATCAGATGTTATCTTGAGAAACGCTTTTGCTTCACGGTTTGAGTGATAGATAAAAACTTATTCAAGTGCTCATTTGCATCTTCATCGCGAAATCCATTGAATTTACAATGTTGTCAAGAAGACTAACCAAATGATTTTTAATTTAAAATTATTTCCTAACGGATGTCCGAACGATCGTCCTCCTAACGATAAGTGATGGATCGAAAATCCTCCATGGTCCGAGGATCATGGGATCAAATGGTGAAAAATCGAGCATTGTGAAGAATTAATCAATTTAGAGGATGAGGAGATAAGAATTAAACATTCAAGAGGATAACGAGTATTTTTGGGTTTTAAAGATAGAAAACATAAAAGGAAAACAAATTTTGAAAAGGAAAATATTTTGGGTTTTATTTAAGAAAACTTTGAAAGCACAATATTTTGGCAACCGACAATAGATAATCGCTTCTTTTCAAGACTACTCGCAGAGTGGCGAAAGAGAAGAGGGATCTCTCTTCTGTCTCGCAATTTAATGTTAAGACCTCCTTAAACCCCGTATAGGTTCAACTCTAAGGTGAGCCGATGTAACAATTGACGCCGATTTCTTTTGTTGGTTTTTAATTTTTTGGTTTTTAAATACTTTAGAAAAGTGTTTTGTTTTTTAATTTTTGGGTATTTAAAAGATATATTCACAAAAATTCAAACGGTAACTTCTGGGAAGGATCTTCAAAACACGCGATAGGAACGGAATCAAAACTCACTTCAAGCCTTCACCGCAATGTGGTGCCAAAACTAATTGATCGTCAATAGTATTATATTTTCAAAAGCAACACAAACGGTTAGGTTTGTGTCCCTGATCGCTCCCCAACGGGATGAATGGAGTTATAAACTCGTCCGCTTACTTCGGATTTTGAATAGTGAAATAGGACAAATAATGGGGATTTACGCTAAATTTATGAAACATAAACTAGAATAAACTCATAAGGCATGTAAATCAATAAATCAAAGCATTTATAACCTAAAACGAAAGAAAATCCAAAAATGCACGTGTTCTGGGAAAACCTAAGCCTAAAACATAAAAATTATGAAATAACACCCTAGGAATGTAAATCTAATTTTCCTACGTGAAAATGACAAACAAAAATTTAGGAAAAAGCGTAATATTTTTTTGACTTTTAAATATTTATTATGAATTAAAAACTATAAAGTAAAAATTAATTATTAAAAATATCTAAACTATTTGGAAAAATATGAAAATTTTATGGAAAATACTTTGAATTAAGCTAAACTTAAGAAAAATGAAAACATTGAAGAATAAGCACTAGATAAGCAAATAAGCTAAACAGTTTAAAAACTTATAAGGGAAAAATGTCTATAAGAGTATTAAGTGCAAACCTAAACGTGACAAGACCCAAGGGCAAAGTGGTAGAGGTGTTGGTGTGAGCGCAGTGTGTGGGTGAACTGAGGTTCAATCCCGTGTAGTGTCCTCTGCTTTTTATTTTATTTTGCAATTTTTCTAAAACAAACTAACTAATAAGCTAAATAATGAACTTTTAACAAAATCTAACTTTAAGAAAACACTAATAAGCGTTTTAAAGGTCGATTATGGGCGTAATAAGCAAAGCTACATACTTCTAATAAGCACAACCAAATGTACCCTAAGGCTATGATAAGACTTCTAAAATGTAGGGGTTATCTAATAAGCTAAAGAAGAGTTGAAATCTAGATTAACTAAAAAGACCTAAAATGAGTACTCTAAATAAGCAACAAGATAAATCAAAAGGCAATAAGCACTAAATGTGTTGTCGCTCAAACAGACTCTGGGGAGGAAAGGTAGTTTGCAAGCTAAAAATAAGCTTAAAGAAAAGCTCTAAAGTGATTCTAAGGGAAAGACATGAAGCTCAAACCTAAATCTACGAGGAAGCAAAATCAAACAATAACATTAAAGGAATAAGCGTAAAAGAAGTTAAGAACTAGCTAACTAGGACGAAAATTAAAAACATATTTCAAACCAGAAATGAACTTGGAAATATGTAAGGACCTAAAAGATCAATATGCACTTCAAATTACCTAAAACATATTTCAAACTTTTTCAAATCAATTTGACCTTATAAAAGTAGCACATATCGATGTGCATGTAAACTTAAGAACACGTAACTTTGACTTTTGAAAACTTGAGAATTTGACTTATATTAACTTAGGATGATTCTAATGGATGAAAATTGATTTACTAAGTTATATGAAAATTATATTAAGCTATCTAATCAACTTATGCAATCAACTTAATGAAAATGCACACCGAATCTGATTGATGCGTAAAATGAAACCAAAGTGGAATTTGACTTTTTTTCAAATGACCAGAAACCCTAAAATTATAAATGTATTGAAAGACTATTTTACCCTCACAATCAAAATTTTTAAAATATGTAAAATATAATAACGCTCAATTAAAGAAACTAAAACCTAATCTATGAATATTAAAAACCCGACGTATATTAAGTAATCGACAATTGGTACAACGAAAATAAACGTCATGAGTATAAATAAAATTGAGTCGTTGTTCTTGTATAATCCGAATACCTTTGGGTCATTTTACTTTTATTTTGTGTGACCCGATCAAGCCAAGTCGGCTTTGTTTCCTTTCTTCGTGAGCCCAAGATGGGCTGTTTGTGTTCGGTTGGGATAAAAGCCGAGAGCCACTGGCTTGTTTCCTTGTTCGGTTTGAGTTAGTAAGCCCACACCCCTTCTCAAAGCCCTAGAACCGAATTTTTCACCACCTATATATACAAACTCATAAACATAATTTGGAACCCTAGTTTTGCCTCTTCTTTCTTTTTCTTTCTATTCGGCCGAAACCCTAATTTCCCTGGTGTTGAGAGTTTGTTTCAACGAGCTAAGGTATAACAACGTTTATTCATCTCACTTTGATACGCCTAATGTTATTATATATTGTATCGTGTTTTGTTTTGAATCGAATCTTGTTTTTGGTCGAGCCGTATGAAACAAAAACAACAAATATGAATCGGATCTAATATAATTAGAGAGCATGTAATGTAATATGTATTATATGAATTTGTATTAATTATGTCGAGCCACTATGAAACCGAACCACATATATAGATGTTATCATGCCTAATAAATTCAAAACCCTAATTGAATGAAACCCTAAGTGTAATTAATGGTCTAAGCATGTAATTATGATGGTTTTAATAAACCCTAAACTGGACAGCATCATATGTCGAACTCGTGTCATAGATCGAATTTTATAAGTACAATCTGGGTTTTGTGGGAAAAGTTTATTTTATGTCTTAGTTAAGTTTTCCAAGTGGTTTGGTCGAATTTGGAGTTGTCTAAGTCGTTTTTGAATTTTACAAGATCAAGTGTCAAAGCTGAAACGGGTCCGAATTTAGTTGTATTGTTTGATTTTCATTTTCAAACCATAAGGAATTGGGAGCTCTCCTTTTACAGGAGTGATATTTAGGACATAAATGAATTTCGGGAGTTCGGGATTTTTCTAAGGTGTCTAAACAGGTCCAATAAGCGTAAACTTTTAAGGTGTATTTTTGATTACTCGGACAGTCTCGACTTGTGATTTTCCATAGGCCATTTGGCATAGATATAGAACCCACCAATTTTTGGAGACTCTTTTAACTTATATGGGAACCTCTGGGATTTTGCTTGATTTCATTTGAGCTAAGTAAGTATTTTATAAAAATCACTAAAGTCCGGTCCGAATATGAGTTTAAGAACGAAAGATAAAATATGATATCAATAGGTAACACACTTACAAATGCATGGTTATAAAATGAGAATATACTTATAACTCTAAGAATGTTAATGCGATTAATCATAGCTTTAATGATGCTAATAAGTATTAAACAAATCATAATCCGGTAGATTCGTTGAAGAAGACGCGACACGCATACTGATTCACTGCTCGCTTGTTTTCCTCTCAATTGCTTTAAGGTACAGATATTCGACCTTTTCAAGAAGGTTCCTTATGATGTTCCTTTCTAGCTTTCCTATTTTACTTATTAGGTTTCCATGCCATTGCTATGAACCCTTTCCGATTGTTTGACCGTTGCTTATCTCGAACTTATGTTTTATTGAACCATGCGATATCGATTTGAACTTTATGTTAGAAGACTTTGATATGCATATTTGTTGAACCTTGTTATATTTGAATATGAACCTTATGATATGAGTTATCCGATATGTTATATGTTGAACTATATGATATGAAAACTTTGACTTTGAAAACATGATTTACTCTTCGAAAGTATGATCTATGTCGCGACATTCTAATTTGACCTAAGTTAGTTTGACACCCGAGCCAAAATAATAACTAGTCATGGGGTTCCATGTCCGTGTCGTTGATGCACCTCGACATGACTCTAGGGCGAAGAGAGAAGTTCGCCACATCCCTTATCTCGTTATTTGTTATGAGCTCATGTTATATTAAATTATCAATTTATGTTTGTGGGGCGATGGATGCATCCTAGATCCGATCTGTTATTCGATATGATTTATCTAGGTGAATGATGTGCTAATACGCTGCCTTCATAAAACTCGGGAGCTAGCTACTCGACTTATTTTGAGATTGTTTCTATAGTTATGATGTTTTGATATGATATGCCTGGCTCGTGGTAGTTAACTAAATCTTTATTTGTTATTTCTATGTTAAGTATTCGATTATGATTCGGTATGTTCAAGTGTTAATAATTATGTGCTCGGCTTATTATATGTTATTATATGTGGTTATGCTTTTATGTTTATGTGACTACCACTATGCTAGGTTATGATTAATATGTTTAAATATGATTCGCATGTCAGTCATCCGATGTCATGTTAGTTATCGCTATGTGAATTCGTTGATCTATGAGATGAATGTGCTAGTGTGAAAGAGTATTCTATAAGTTTAGTATGTATAATTTGTTCATTAATTTTGTGAACTTTGCCTATACGTTAGTGTTTTTATCTCGATATGTGACCGCCATGTTTTAACTCTCGCCGATGTTAGGATTTGATCTCGAGAACCTGGTTTAGCTTATGATATCTGCTTTGATAATTGCTAATGGTTATGCTATGTTTTGTTTGGTCTATTTAATTATAGTTTGTCTACTATGTTTCTATTTGCTTGTGAGACCGCCATGATTTGACCGCTATTTCCGTCCGCAATATTGAATTAAGTGTGTTGTGAAGGTTAATTAATTTGTTGAATGCCATGTTTATTTTTTAGAAAGTGTTTCGCTAGCCTTAGACTTTTCGCTTGGTTTATATGTAATCTATTTCTTCTTGATATGTTAAGTGTCTCGTTATTTTGATGTGGTCGTTGGAGTCATCAATATGCTATGTGTTTGTCCTGATTGCTAATTGTTTTTTTCGATTGCGTAATTGTGTTTCTGCAGTAATCCTCAATGATTCATTATTCTCGCCCGCCACGATTTTGTTATTCGCTTCTTCAATTCGTATTTATGTTTTTGTTTAGTTTTTGTTTCGCTTATCCGCTTTCGGGCTTTGTAAGCTCCACTTTCTTTTCTTTCATGCGGCGGTATTAAGCATTCAAGATGAGCTTGGATGGCCGATCCGTTGAGAGTAGAGATGAGAGCAAGATTTGACCATAGAGATCTTAGATTTATTTTGAAGTTTAGCTATTTATGTTTTCTTTTGAATATTTTGTAAAGGCTTTCGCTATTGTATAGTATTTAAAGTTCGATATGAAACCGTATTTGCGATATCTTTACCCTTGTCGGTTGGGTGTTACAATTATGGTATCGAGCTCTAGGTTTAGGACCCTGAGCTTAGGCTATGACCGTGAGGATTGGGTAGATCTTAGGTTTCGCCCGCTTCACATCTTCGATTCCTTTGACCGTCGTTCGATTCGACTCGATATTCTTTTGTCTTCACCGAGTTGGCCCTCCTCTTTTCGCATCGATTTGTTTTCGCCGTCCGCTTGTCGATCGTTAGATGGAGACTACCCGTGGAGCAAGAAGATGGTGCCGACCGCTGTCGCAACTCTGTCGTCAAGAGGTTCGTAGCGAAGCCACACCCGACCGCTGTGGTTGGAGACATCGTGATGTCGCCGAGGAAGTCGGACGGACCAACCAAAGCGCAAAATACGGAGATAAGATTCAACCTGGTCGAAGGTTCATCACTACATATGATTTGGGCGCGACGCGTGTTACTCGATTCGTTGTCACGCTGCTTTGAGGCGGTTTGATATTGCTACGCGATTTTGATCGGCATTACTTTTCTCTCGATTCGCTCGTAACTCGGTTTGAATCGTGAAGTTTTATCGCTTAGCATTCGGTATAACTCGCCTTTTCTTCCTGGATCGCCGCATGAGTCATGAGGAACCTTTTGTGCATTGGTGGCCTCTTTGTTTTGTGGTATGGTAAGTTGTTTTGATGTCGATATGTTGTATGTATGTATCCGGTCCTGTTATAGTAGGTTACTTGCTATCTCGTATGTTATCTCGATGTGATATGTTTGTTGTGATTCGTTATGTTTGCCATGACCCGTGACGTAATATGATGACAATAAGAACTGGTTATGTGATGCAAGTATTATGACCGATCAACGCGATAATACCGAGATCATATAATTTGAACTTATTGAAATTATATGACGCCTGGGAAACGCCTGTGGTTGATACGTGATTGGACTTTGACTTGTACCGTTATTTGTCACCTCATGTTTGATTGGAATTGCATCTAATTGTGAGATTTTCGTCGATATCCGTTACTTATAAGTTTTGTACGCTTTGGAACCGAAATTGTTATGATTTGTGTAAACTATGGATTGCTATGTTTGCTCTATATGTATCGTCTCCGTGTACCCTTATTCGGTCCTAGAATTTTCGTGAAGTGTTTGAGAACATTAGATCCTTTTAGTTTGATTATCTGCGACTAATTAGACCATTAGGATTAGTTCCGCTTATGCATATTATTGATCTCATTAGATATCTCGATAAGTTAGAATTGTCGCTTGATTTTCCGCATCTCATCCGTTATCCGCCATTACTTGATGTATATAGGATGCCTGTAAGTATTTGATTATTGTTTTGATTTTGTTCGAGATGCTACGTGTTTGTTTTAAATTTCCTCGAACTCGAACCGCATTTGTTTGCTTCGTCTGTTCGTCTTATCCAATTTCGAGACGAAATTTTCTTTTAGAGGGAGAGTTGTAAAACCTAAAATTATAAACGTATTGAAAGACTATTTTACCCTCACAATCAAAATTTTAAAATATGTAAAATATAATAACGTTCAATTAAAGAAACTAAAACTTAATCTATGAATATTTAAAACCCGACGCGTATATTAAGTAATCGACAATTGGTACAACGAAAATAAACGTCGCTGAGTATAAATAAAATTGAGTCGTTGTTCTTGTATAATCCGAATACCTTTGGGTCATTTTACTTTTATTTTGTGTGACCCGATTCCTATCAAGCCAAGTCGGCTTTGTTTCCTTTCTTGAGCCCAAGATGGGCGTTGTTCGTTCGGGGATAAAAGCCGAGAGCCTGGGCTTGTTTCCTGTTCGGTTTGAGTTAAGTCAAGCCCACACCCCTTCTCAATTTTTCACCACCTATATATACAAACTCATAAACATAATTTGGAACCCTAGTTTTGCCTCTTCTTTCTTTTTCTTTCTATTCGGCCGAAACCCTAATTTCCCTTGGTGTGAGAGTTTGTTTCAACGAGCTAAGGTATAACAACGCTCTATTCATCTCACTTTGATACGCCTAATGTTATTATATATCGTGTTTTGTTTTGAATCGAATCTTGTGTTTTTGGTCGAGCCGTATGAAACAAAAACAACAAATATGAATCGGATCTAATATAATTAGAGAGCATGTAATGTAATATGTATTATATGAATTTGTATTAATTATGTCGAGCCACTATGAAACCGAACCACATATAGATGTTATCATGCCTAATAAATTCAAAACCCTAATTGGAATGAAACCTAAGTGTAATTAATGGTCTAAGCATATAATTATGATGGTTTTAATAAACCCTAAACCGGACAGCATCATATGTCGAACTTGTGCGTGTCATAGATCGAATTTTATAAGTACAATAATCTGGGTTTTTGTGGGAAAAGTTTATTTTATGTCTTAGTTAAGTTTTCCAAGTGGTTTGGTCGAATTTGAGTTGTCTAAGTCGATTTTGAATTTTACAAGATCAAGTGTCAAAGCCGAGAAAACCGGTCCGAATTTAGTTGTATTGTTTGATTTTCATTTTAAAACCATAGGAATTGGGAGCTCTCCTTTACTGTGAGTGATATTTAGGATATAAATGAATTTGGAAGTTCCGGGATTTTCTAAGGTGTCTAAACAGGTCCAATAAGCGTAAACTTTAAGGTGTATTTTCCGATTACTTTCTCGACAAGTCTGGACTTGTGATTTTCCAGGCCATTTGGCATAGATATAGAACCCACCAATTTTGGAGACTCTTTAACTTATATGGGAACCTCGGATTTTGCTTGATTTCATTTGAGCTAAGTAAGTATTTTATAAAATCACTAAAGTCTGGTCCGAATATGAGTTTAAGAAACTGAAAGATAAAATATGATATCAATAGGTAACACTTACAAATGCATAAAGCTTATAAAATGAGAATATACTTATAACTCTAAGAATGTTAATGCGATTAATCCGTTATAGCTTTAATGATGCTAATAAGTATTAAACAAATCATAATCCGTGTAGATTCGTTGAAGAAGACGCGACTACATCTTCGTGATTCGTCGCTTGTTTTCCTCTCAATTGCTTTAAGGTACGATATTCGACCTTTTCAAGAAAGGTTCCTTATGATGTTCCTTTCGTTAGCTTTCCTATTTTACTTATTAGGTTTCCGGCCATGCTATGAACCCTTTCCGATTGTTTGACCGTTGCTTATCCGAACTTATGTTTTATTGAACCATGCGATATCCGATTTGAACTTTATGTTAGGAAGACTTTGATATGCATATTTGTTGAACCTTGTTATATTTGAATATGAACCTTATGATATGAGTTATCTCGATATGTTATATGTTGAACTATATGATATGAAAACTTTGACTTTGAAAACATGATTTACTCTTCGATAAAGTATGATCTATGTCGGTTTGACATTCTAATTTGACCTAAGTTAGTTTGACACCCAAGCCAAAATAATAACTAGTCATGGGGTTCCATGTCCGTGTCGTTGATGCACCTCTCGACATGACTCTAGGGCGAGAGTGAAGTTCGCCACGCCCTTATCTGTTATTTGTTATGAGCTCATGTTATATTAAATTATCAATTTATGTTTGTGGGGCGATGGATGCATCCTAGATCCGATCTCATTATTCGATATGATTTATCTAGTGAATGATGTCGTGCACACGCCTTCATAAAACTCGGGAGCTAGCTACTCCGACTTATTTTGAGATTGTTTCTATATAGTTATGATGTTTTGATATGATATGCCGGGCTCGTGGTAGTTAACTAAATCTTTATTTGTTATTTCTATGTTAAGTATTCTGATTATGATTCGGTATGTTCAAGTGTTAATAATTATGTGCTCGCTTATTATATGTTATTATATGTGGTTATGCTTTTGCATGTTTATGTGACTACCGTCTACTATGCTAGGTTATGATTAATATGTTTAAATATGATTCGCATGTCATTATCCGATGTCATGTTAGTTATCGTCATGTGAATTCGTTGATCCGTGAGATGAATGTGCTAGTGTAAAGTGAGTATTCTATAAGTTTAGTATGTATAATTTGTTCGTTAATTTTGTGAACTTTGCCTACGTTAGTGTTTTTATCTCGCATATGACCCGCCATGTTTTAACTCACTGATGTTAGATTTGATCCGAGAACCGGTTTAGCTTATGATATCTCGTTTTGATAATTGCTAATGGTTATGCTATGTTTTGTTTGGTCTATTTAATTATAGTTTGTCTACTATGTTTCTATTTGCTTGTGACCGCCATGATTTGGACCGCTATTTCACGCCGCAATATTGAATTGTGTGTTGTGAAGGTTAATTAATTTGTTGAATGCCATGTTTATTTTTTAGAAAGTGTTCCGTAGCCTTAGACTTTTCGTTTTGGTTTATATGTAATCTATTTCTTCTTGATATGTTAAGTGTCCGGTTATTTTGATGTGGTCGTTGGAGTCATCAATATGCTATGTGTTTGTCCTTGATTGCTAATTTTTTTCGGATTTGCAATTGTGTTTGCGTAATCCTCAATGATTCATTATTCTCGCCCGCCACGATTTTGTTATTCGCTTCTTTGTTCAATTGTATTTATGTTTTTTTAGTTTTGTTTCAATATATGCTCACTGGGCTTTGTAAGCTCATGACTTTTCTTTTCCCCGCAGCAGTATTAAGCATTCAAGATGAGCTCTTGGGATAGTCGATCCGTTGAGAGAGATGAGAGCAAGATTTGACCATAGAGATCTTAGATTTATTTTGAAGTTTAGCTATTTATGTTTTCTTTTGAATATTTTGTAAAGGCTTTCGCTATTGTATAGTATTTAAAGTTCGATATGAAACCGTATTTATGATATCTTTACCCTTGTCGGTTGGGGTGTTACATGACCTATGAATAATATGCAACCTCCGACTTCAATAATCCTAATATGAACTAAATGATACAAAATTGACTACTAATTGGACTAGAACACAGATCAAAGCTTGATCCAAACACCTTTTAAGTTTCAAAATGCAAATTAACCTATGAAGCTTAATGAATAATAACTTAAACTAATTAGAAATGATCAAACAAACATGTAAACCAACATTTTAACGGATTGAAATTAGAAATTAAGCTTAAACCGACTTGACTTTTGTTTTGACTAAATTTGACTTATGTTGACTATTTTGCAAAAGACTTGAAATTAACAAATTAAATCACTAGTGAGCTTTAAGCTTTAATAAGCTTAAGTAAGCTCAAATGAATGTGATTTAAATGCTTAAAACAGATTTTAAATAATTAAAGCTTAGACAAGTAATTAAAAGGAAAAGGAAAATTGCATTAATGAAGATTGAAGTTACAAGTTTGACTTTTGAAAACTTGAGAATTTGACTTATATGAACTTAGGATGATTCTAATGGATGGAAACTGATTTACTAAGTTATATGAAAACTATATTAAGCTATCTATTCAACTTATGCAATCAACTTAATGAAAATGCACACTGAATCGACAGATTAATGTAGAAAATGAAATCTAAAGTGGAATTTGACTTTTTTCTTCCAAATGACCTATGAATAATATGCAAACTCTGACTTAAATAATCCTAATATGAACTAAATGAAACAAAATTGACTACTAATTTGGACTAGAACACAGGATCAAAGCTTGATCCAAACACCCTTTTAAGTTTCAAAAATGCAAATTAACCTATGAAGCTTAATGAATAGTGACTTAAACTAATTAGAAATGATCAAACACGTAAACCAACATTTTAATGATTGAAATTAGAAATTGCTTAAAACTAACTTGACTTTTGTTTTGACTAAATTTGACTTCTGTTGACTATTTTGCAAACGAATTGAAATTAACAAATTAAATCACTAGTGAGCTTACATAAGCTTTAATAAGCTTAAGTAAGCTCAAATGAACATCATTTAAATGCTTAAAACAGGATTTTAAATAATTAAAGCTTAAGACAAGTAATTAAAAAGGAAAAGGGAAAATTGCATTAATGAAGATTGAAGTTACAAATTACAATGAACTGAGTAATAAGCTACTGAAAAACAATTAAATTGACAAAAAATAAACAAGTGGCAACAATTTCTCTAAAGCATGAAACCGATGTTGATCTCGATGACCGAGGTCCTTTTATACATGAGCTCGTGGCATCTAGGTTGAGAAGACCGTCCGTAAGCTTTAATCTCGCCCATCCATCTTTAGCTTCATTCTAAAGCACAAATCTCGCATTGATTATAAGCTCTTCTTCACACGGATTGCCAACGGCACCGACATGATGTCACGTGTCAAAGGCGCTTCAGAAGAATTTTAGGAGGGTACAAGTGGCAATTCAATCAAGGGATGATGAATAGTGTTGGGTGGTTGGGAGGAAAGGTATATTGGGATTTTATTATTTGTTATTTTGACCTGGTGGATGTTCGACGGGTATAGGGGTATTTGGGAAGGTTTGACCTTTTAATTTAGGAACGGTTGGTAGGATGAATGGGTATACGGATTTATTGTTGGGCTTGTGGTAAAGGGTAAGATAGTTGTTTTCGATATAGACTTGGTTTATTTTGATGTAGCATCCGATTTTAATAACCGGACCATTCATGTAATATTTTGTAATTTAAAGGACTAATGGTGTAAATTAGTGTAAATGGTATATTGATAAATGAGGGGTTAAAGGGTAAAATGGGTAAATGAGGGCGTGTATTGTAATTTTGGATAAGTTGAGGGTGTAAAGTGCAAATTTGGTAAAGGTTGAGGGTTTGTTGTGAGATTATCCCAACATGTCCCGAGATCCGTAAAATGTAACGTTGAGCATTCAAGATCCATAAAATCCATAAACCGCTTCCCGGTTGCGCTTTTGCTCTTCTCTTCCCGTTTCTGCCTGCTTTTGTCTGCTGTGATATCCGCACTGCACATGCATAAACTCAAGAAACAAACAAATGTTAGGCATTAACGGCCGATTTCCTATGGGTCGCTTTGATAAAGAAAAGGTATGTGTTTTCACACATACCAAAATCCCAAACCAACGGATTGCCGTGTCCTCATGCAATGTCATCAACTTACGCTTAAAACCAAAGATTCCAACCTCTCTTTCTAAAGCTATGAAAAGTAGCAAAGCTTCCTCAAAAGATATTAAGAAACCCTTAATTCTAAAACGCCTGCTACCTTTTTATTTCACATATAGATATAACGTTTAAGCACTTTTCATTATTGGACGGTTTGTTGAACTTTCATGTCAATCAATAACTCTCACATCTTTTGAAAGACATTTTAGGATCACGGAGTAGGAAATACAACTTATAAAGAAGTGACCATAATGGATAGAATTCATCGTCCTTGACTTTTGACGAAGTTCCCAAATTAAGCTTAAAAACGAAATCACATCTAAATATGATTTTAGATGCTAACACTACCAAGAAATGATAATTGGCACGCGTAGCTACTTCTCGCTCCCATAATCCTAATTTATCTAAGGATTTTATTATGAATTTTTGATTTTTCTTATTTCACTATGATTAAGAACTTTATTATATAGAAGAAACCGGTTTAAACAATAATTAGTTTTCAAAACTTTCCTTTTGGTAAAACTTAAGGTCCACACTTAGATCCCGACTTAACACGATTTTTGGGATATCTTTTATTTCAACCGAAACAACTCATCTACGAGTCCGAGACGAGGCTTTATTTAGATATCCCCATTCAAAGTGGCTTAACATTATTTCGTAACATTTGCATTTTTGCAATTTTAGCCTTGGTCTTTTCAACCACCAATTCAACGGGATTACCGCCATTAGAAGCCTTATTATGACTTTGGAATTTTCCTCCACCTTTTGAAGTCCATGGCAATGAGGGTACCGCCAAACATAGAAAACTTTATGGCTTTGGTTTTCTCATTTATACATTTGAGCTTTATTTCACATTAATTTTTGCCAAACTCAATCCCATGTACTTTAGAACTCACTGAACTACGAATCCAAGACCTCACCGCCTATTTTCGAATAAAGGATCTAAGGTCCACATAACAGAGTTCCAAGACCCACGCCGTAATTAAGGATCCAAGTGACGGTGTGAGGGTAGCTAAGACCTAAACGCCTATTTTCATAAGCGAAGATCCAGGCGCAATTAACCGCAGCCTAAAGCACATGACACCGACACGATCTAAGTATGTACCCCAAGTTCCACAATCGGGGACCCTTGAGAAATGATTTAAAACTAAGAATTGTAAAACCGTGAAACTCTATTTATTGAATATTATTTATTTTATGCTATTAATCTTGGGAGCAAGAAGCCACAATTATCTTTCACGAGCTCTAAAGAGAACCATCTACCCACGCTTAGCATCTAAACTCATAAATAACTCTATCATTCTTGATCTCCGCAAATTTAAAATCTCAAATAATGAGATCCGCGAATGCTTAGCCGATAATTTAATTATCAAAGGTTAAGGTAATAAGTTAGGCTCAACACGCCGTCAAGTATTCTATTCCTATTCTAACCAAGGAAAGTCAACAAGGTGTCAAACATACATTTATTTTTGCAAATGCTTGTCAATAATCTCAAGTCTCGCATTTTAAAATCACTTATTAGAAACTAGCAAATCTTTTCAAAGCTTGATATTTAAAATCACTTAGGAAAGCTTGCAAATTCTTGGCCTTGAGCTAGAATTGTGATTTTATAGCCTCTTGTCTAAGCAATTAGCAAAGACTTTTTCAAGAAAACGATATTTAAAGTAACTTCTGAGACTCGAAAGACTTTTCAATCATTAAACTAGCAAAAGCCTACAAAAGTTTTAATTTTTTCACTTTTTTCATCATTTTTTTCATTTTTAGGAAAATGGGGTTGCAGAGTATAAGGCAAAAAAAAATGCGGTCAAATCAAATCAAGATTCCCCCAACTAAAACAAAACATTGTCCTCAATGTTTAAAGGCAAAGGTTCTCAACGGAAATCTAAAAGTCGCTTATTGATTATGCTAAAAGATAAACGTTAGTCAATAAGATTTAGGATATCGGATTTCCATAAGCATCGAAACATGAAACTCGAGTGGAGAAAAGACAAAACATCGAGCACGAGAGTCTTCATATATCGAGGAAATCCTGGACATAAACATCAAAAACACCAAACACGAGAAATCGAAGAGGCGAACCCCCTCACGCCGCTTATTAGAAAGAAAATATAAAGAAGATAGAAACGCTTGTTTTGTTATTTAGTCGTTAGCTTGACCGCCCAATTCATTTGTCCTTGGGGAGCAAGTGGAAGAGATAATTCCATCGACTTTCATTCAAGAGGTTTGGATAAACATTGAATCATAAGAAAGTTCCACTGACGAGATACCCACGGTTCTAAATAGTAAAACTCTAAACGGTGATACCGGGTCAAAGATGGTATCCTCACCCGCAAGAGTGAAGAAGACGAAGTCACATTATATGAGGAATGGAATAAATATTTTGATAAAATTTAGGATCCATTCTTCATCCTCAAAATTAAATTTCATATAATCCTTAATTTGATTTTGATCATTCAAGCTTGTTTGGTATTTTTATCAAAACCCTGGAGGAAGAGGCGGGTGATGTCATCAATAACGAAATTCTTCCGAGAAAGTCGCCTTCCCCAAACTAAAATCTTCCTCAATATCAAAATAGAAATGATCATACCCAGGAGATATGACATGAGAGAGTTCACCGAGAACTCCTCAAACGAAACGAATCATACTCGGAAGAGAGAAATGAGCATGAGAAGTGGTGTCACACGGCCTGCCTTTCAGAGGATCGATATTAAAGTAAAACGACTCATAAGTCGAAGAGAAAGATGGGATGAGAAGTGGGATTGCCACTACTCTCTACCGTATCAAAGATAAAATTCTCAAATTGCACATAATCCTTGAGCTCAAGTTCAAGGATCCGACGCTTAAGTTCAACAATTTCTTCAACGTTATCTTCCTTCAAGGAGAGAAAAGGTGACGGTTTATCGATAACATCTTTTCTATAAAGGAACATCTCCCTGATCGCAATCGGTTTCAACAATTTCTTGTGAAATTGGATCATCGAATTTTCCAACGACGCTACTCTCTCAACCGTGGAGGAAGTGGAAGAGTCGGAAATGATAGGATCATAAATGGAGTGGGATTGCCACAAGAATCATTATAAGCGCCATCGATCTTTAAGTTCTCTTCGAAACGGTTCATCATCACCGCCGTAATCGAATAGTAAGTGGGTGAATGACTGGTCTTTGTTGATAATGGTGACGATATATCTTTCTTGCTTGCCAAAGACGGCAATTTGTGCACTCATAACGAAATTTTCGAATAATGATCACTCAACATAGTGGTAGAGTCGTAAGGAACGCCAAGATCCCATCGATAATGATGTTGTGTCAAAATCTTGATCAAATCATAAGCTTTGAGGGTTTTCCGCATGAGATTTCCACCACCGCCAACATGATTTTGTCTCGCTCAATCGTGAGTGATACCATGATAAAGGTTAAGATTTGATCAAGAAGCAAATCGATGATCGGGCATTTAATAACATTTTGAATCTTTCCCAAGCTTCAAACACGGATTCCTTGGGTATTTGTTGAAATTAAGAATTTCTTTCCCACCGCATCGCTTTTGAATATGGAAAGTATTTTGAAAGAAACTTGTGAAACATCTCTTCCCAAGTATGAATTGAATTTTTCAAGGGTATAAAACCAAGATTCAACTTCGCGGGTTAAAGAGAACGGAAGAGATTCAATCAGATGTTATCTTGAGAAACGCTTTTGCTTCACGGTTTGAGTGATAGATAAAAACTTATTCAAGTGCTCATTTGCATCTTCATCGCGAAATCCATTGAATTTACAATGTTGTCAAGAAGACTAACCAAATGATTTTTAATTTAAAATTATTTCCTAACGGATGTCCGAACGATCGTCCTCCTAACGATAAGTGATGGATCGAAAATCCTCCATGGTCCGAGGATCATGGGATCAAATGGTGAAAAATCGAGCATTGTGAAGAATTAATCAATTTAGAGGATGAGGAGATAAGAATTAAACATTCAAGAGGATAACGAGTATTTTTGGGTTTTAAAGATAGAAAACATAAAAGGAAAACAAATTTTGAAAAGGAAAATATTTTGGGTTTTATTTAAGAAAACTTTGAAAGCACAATATTTTGGCAACCGACAATAGATAATCGCTTCTTTTCAAGACTACTCGCAGAGTGGCGAAAGAGAAGAGGGATCTCTCTTCTGTCTCGCAATTTAATGTTAAGACCTCCTTAAACCCCGTATAGGTTCAACTCTAAGGTGAGCCGATGTAACAATTGACGCCGATTTCTTTTGTTGGTTTTTAATTTTTTGGTTTTTAAATACTTTAGAAAAGTGTTTTGTTTTTTAATTTTTGGGTATTTAAAAGATATATTCACAAAAATTCAAACGGTAACTTCTGGGAAGGATCTTCAAAACACGCGATAGGAACGGAATCAAAACTCACTTCAAGCCTTCACCGCAATGTGGTGCCAAAACTAATTGATCGTCAATAGTATTATATTTTCAAAAGCAACACAAACGGTTAGGTTTGTGTCCCTGATCGCTCCCCAACGGGATGAATGGAGTTATAAACTCGTCCGCTTACTTCGGATTTTGAATAGTGAAATAGGACAAATAATGGGGATTTACGCTAAATTTATGAAACATAAACTAGAATAAACTCATAAGGCATGTAAATCAATAAATCAAAGCATTTATAACCTAAAACGAAAGAAAATCCAAAAATGCACGTGTTCTGGGAAAACCTAAGCCTAAAACATAAAAATTATGAAATAACACCCTAGGAATGTAAATCTAATTTTCCTACGTGAAAATGACAAACAAAAATTTAGGAAAAAGCGTAATATTTTTTTGACTTTTAAATATTTATTATGAATTAAAAACTATAAAGTAAAAATTAATTATTAAAAATATCTAAACTATTTGGAAAAATATGAAAATTTTATGGAAAATACTTTGAATTAAGCTAAACTTAAGAAAAATGAAAACATTGAAGAATAAGCACTAGATAAGCAAATAAGCTAAACAGTTTAAAAACTTATAAGGGAAAAATGTCTATAAGAGTATTAAGTGCAAACCTAAACGTGACAAGACCCAAGGGCAAAGTGGTAGAGGTGTTGGTGTGAGCGCAGTGTGTGGGTGAACTGAGGTTCAATCCCGTGTAGTGTCCTCTGCTTTTTATTTTATTTTGCAATTTTTCTAAAACAAACTAACTAATAAGCTAAATAATGAACTTTTAACAAAATCTAACTTTAAGAAAACACTAATAAGCGTTTTAAAGGTCGATTATGGGCGTAATAAGCAAAGCTACATACTTCTAATAAGCACAACCAAATGTACCCTAAGGCTATGATAAGACTTCTAAAATGTAGGGGTTATCTAATAAGCTAAAGAAGAGTTGAAATCTAGATTAACTAAAAAGACCTAAAATGAGTACTCTAAATAAGCAACAAGATAAATCAAAAGGCAATAAGCACTAAATGTGTTGTCGCTCAAACAGACTCTGGGGAGGAAAGGTAGTTTGCAAGCTAAAAATAAGCTTAAAGAAAAGCTCTAAAGTGATTCTAAGGGAAAGACATGAAGCTCAAACCTAAATCTACGAGGAAGCAAAATCAAACAATAACATTAAAGGAATAAGCGTAAAAGAAGTTAAGAACTAGCTAACTAGGACGAAAATTAAAAACATATTTCAAACCAGAAATGAACTTGGAAATATGTAAGGACCTAAAAGATCAATATGCACTTCAAATTACCTAAAACATATTTCAAACTTTTTCAAATCAATTTGACCTTATAAAAGTAGCACATATCGATGTGCATGTAAACTTAAGAACACGTAACTTTGACTTTTGAAAACTTGAGAATTTGACTTATATTAACTTAGGATGATTCTAATGGATGAAAATTGATTTACTAAGTTATATGAAAATTATATTAAGCTATCTAATCAACTTATGCAATCAACTTAATGAAAATGCACACCGAATCTGATTGATGCGTAAAATGAAACCAAAGTGGAATTTGACTTTTTTTCAAATGACCAGAAACCCTAAAATTATAAATGTATTGAAAGACTATTTTACCCTCACAATCAAAATTTTTAAAATATGTAAAATATAATAACGCTCAATTAAAGAAACTAAAACCTAATCTATGAATATTAAAAACCCGACGTATATTAAGTAATCGACAATTGGTACAACGAAAATAAACGTCATGAGTATAAATAAAATTGAGTCGTTGTTCTTGTATAATCCGAATACCTTTGGGTCATTTTACTTTTATTTTGTGTGACCCGATCAAGCCAAGTCGGCTTTGTTTCCTTTCTTCGTGAGCCCAAGATGGGCTGTTTGTGTTCGGTTGGGATAAAAGCCGAGAGCCACTGGCTTGTTTCCTTGTTCGGTTTGAGTTAGTAAGCCCACACCCCTTCTCAAAGCCCTAGAACCGAATTTTTCACCACCTATATATACAAACTCATAAACATAATTTGGAACCCTAGTTTTGCCTCTTCTTTCTTTTTCTTTCTATTCGGCCGAAACCCTAATTTCCCTGGTGTTGAGAGTTTGTTTCAACGAGCTAAGGTATAACAACGTTTATTCATCTCACTTTGATACGCCTAATGTTATTATATATTGTATCGTGTTTTGTTTTGAATCGAATCTTGTTTTTGGTCGAGCCGTATGAAACAAAAACAACAAATATGAATCGGATCTAATATAATTAGAGAGCATGTAATGTAATATGTATTATATGAATTTGTATTAATTATGTCGAGCCACTATGAAACCGAACCACATATATAGATGTTATCATGCCTAATAAATTCAAAACCCTAATTGAATGAAACCCTAAGTGTAATTAATGGTCTAAGCATGTAATTATGATGGTTTTAATAAACCCTAAACTGGACAGCATCATATGTCGAACTCGTGTCATAGATCGAATTTTATAAGTACAATCTGGGTTTTGTGGGAAAAGTTTATTTTATGTCTTAGTTAAGTTTTCCAAGTGGTTTGGTCGAATTTGGAGTTGTCTAAGTCGTTTTTGAATTTTACAAGATCAAGTGTCAAAGCTGAAACGGGTCCGAATTTAGTTGTATTGTTTGATTTTCATTTTCAAACCATAAGGAATTGGGAGCTCTCCTTTTACAGGAGTGATATTTAGGACATAAATGAATTTCGGGAGTTCGGGATTTTTCTAAGGTGTCTAAACAGGTCCAATAAGCGTAAACTTTTAAGGTGTATTTTTGATTACTCGGACAGTCTCGACTTGTGATTTTCCATAGGCCATTTGGCATAGATATAGAACCCACCAATTTTTGGAGACTCTTTTAACTTATATGGGAACCTCTGGGATTTTGCTTGATTTCATTTGAGCTAAGTAAGTATTTTATAAAAATCACTAAAGTCCGGTCCGAATATGAGTTTAAGAACGAAAGATAAAATATGATATCAATAGGTAACACACTTACAAATGCATGGTTATAAAATGAGAATATACTTATAACTCTAAGAATGTTAATGCGATTAATCATAGCTTTAATGATGCTAATAAGTATTAAACAAATCATAATCCGGTAGATTCGTTGAAGAAGACGCGACACGCATACTGATTCACTGCTCGCTTGTTTTCCTCTCAATTGCTTTAAGGTACAGATATTCGACCTTTTCAAGAAGGTTCCTTATGATGTTCCTTTCTAGCTTTCCTATTTTACTTATTAGGTTTCCATGCCATTGCTATGAACCCTTTCCGATTGTTTGACCGTTGCTTATCTCGAACTTATGTTTTATTGAACCATGCGATATCGATTTGAACTTTATGTTAGAAGACTTTGATATGCATATTTGTTGAACCTTGTTATATTTGAATATGAACCTTATGATATGAGTTATCCGATATGTTATATGTTGAACTATATGATATGAAAACTTTGACTTTGAAAACATGATTTACTCTTCGAAAGTATGATCTATGTCGCGACATTCTAATTTGACCTAAGTTAGTTTGACACCCGAGCCAAAATAATAACTAGTCATGGGGTTCCATGTCCGTGTCGTTGATGCACCTCGACATGACTCTAGGGCGAAGAGAGAAGTTCGCCACATCCCTTATCTCGTTATTTGTTATGAGCTCATGTTATATTAAATTATCAATTTATGTTTGTGGGGCGATGGATGCATCCTAGATCCGATCTGTTATTCGATATGATTTATCTAGGTGAATGATGTGCTAATACGCTGCCTTCATAAAACTCGGGAGCTAGCTACTCGACTTATTTTGAGATTGTTTCTATAGTTATGATGTTTTGATATGATATGCCTGGCTCGTGGTAGTTAACTAAATCTTTATTTGTTATTTCTATGTTAAGTATTCGATTATGATTCGGTATGTTCAAGTGTTAATAATTATGTGCTCGGCTTATTATATGTTATTATATGTGGTTATGCTTTTATGTTTATGTGACTACCACTATGCTAGGTTATGATTAATATGTTTAAATATGATTCGCATGTCAGTCATCCGATGTCATGTTAGTTATCGCTATGTGAATTCGTTGATCTATGAGATGAATGTGCTAGTGTGAAAGAGTATTCTATAAGTTTAGTATGTATAATTTGTTCATTAATTTTGTGAACTTTGCCTATACGTTAGTGTTTTTATCTCGATATGTGACCGCCATGTTTTAACTCTCGCCGATGTTAGGATTTGATCTCGAGAACCTGGTTTAGCTTATGATATCTGCTTTGATAATTGCTAATGGTTATGCTATGTTTTGTTTGGTCTATTTAATTATAGTTTGTCTACTATGTTTCTATTTGCTTGTGAGACCGCCATGATTTGACCGCTATTTCCGTCCGCAATATTGAATTAAGTGTGTTGTGAAGGTTAATTAATTTGTTGAATGCCATGTTTATTTTTTAGAAAGTGTTTCGCTAGCCTTAGACTTTTCGCTTGGTTTATATGTAATCTATTTCTTCTTGATATGTTAAGTGTCTCGTTATTTTGATGTGGTCGTTGGAGTCATCAATATGCTATGTGTTTGTCCTGATTGCTAATTGTTTTTTTCGATTGCGTAATTGTGTTTCTGCAGTAATCCTCAATGATTCATTATTCTCGCCCGCCACGATTTTGTTATTCGCTTCTTCAATTCGTATTTATGTTTTTGTTTAGTTTTTGTTTCGCTTATCCGCTTTCGGGCTTTGTAAGCTCCACTTTCTTTTCTTTCATGCGGCGGTATTAAGCATTCAAGATGAGCTTGGATGGCCGATCCGTTGAGAGTAGAGATGAGAGCAAGATTTGACCATAGAGATCTTAGATTTATTTTGAAGTTTAGCTATTTATGTTTTCTTTTGAATATTTTGTAAAGGCTTTCGCTATTGTATAGTATTTAAAGTTCGATATGAAACCGTATTTGCGATATCTTTACCCTTGTCGGTTGGGTGTTACAATTATGGTATCGAGCTCTAGGTTTAGGACCCTGAGCTTAGGCTATGACCGTGAGGATTGGGTAGATCTTAGGTTTCGCCCGCTTCACATCTTCGATTCCTTTGACCGTCGTTCGATTCGACTCGATATTCTTTTGTCTTCACCGAGTTGGCCCTCCTCTTTTCGCATCGATTTGTTTTCGCCGTCCGCTTGTCGATCGTTAGATGGAGACTACCCGTGGAGCAAGAAGATGGTGCCGACCGCTGTCGCAACTCTGTCGTCAAGAGGTTCGTAGCGAAGCCACACCCGACCGCTGTGGTTGGAGACATCGTGATGTCGCCGAGGAAGTCGGACGGACCAACCAAAGCGCAAAATACGGAGATAAGATTCAACCTGGTCGAAGGTTCATCACTACATATGATTTGGGCGCGACGCGTGTTACTCGATTCGTTGTCACGCTGCTTTGAGGCGGTTTGATATTGCTACGCGATTTTGATCGGCATTACTTTTCTCTCGATTCGCTCGTAACTCGGTTTGAATCGTGAAGTTTTATCGCTTAGCATTCGGTATAACTCGCCTTTTCTTCCTGGATCGCCGCATGAGTCATGAGGAACCTTTTGTGCATTGGTGGCCTCTTTGTTTTGTGGTATGGTAAGTTGTTTTGATGTCGATATGTTGTATGTATGTATCCGGTCCTGTTATAGTAGGTTACTTGCTATCTCGTATGTTATCTCGATGTGATATGTTTGTTGTGATTCGTTATGTTTGCCATGACCCGTGACGTAATATGATGACAATAAGAACTGGTTATGTGATGCAAGTATTATGACCGATCAACGCGATAATACCGAGATCATATAATTTGAACTTATTGAAATTATATGACGCCTGGGAAACGCCTGTGGTTGATACGTGATTGGACTTTGACTTGTACCGTTATTTGTCACCTCATGTTTGATTGGAATTGCATCTAATTGTGAGATTTTCGTCGATATCCGTTACTTATAAGTTTTGTACGCTTTGGAACCGAAATTGTTATGATTTGTGTAAACTATGGATTGCTATGTTTGCTCTATATGTATCGTCTCCGTGTACCCTTATTCGGTCCTAGAATTTTCGTGAAGTGTTTGAGAACATTAGATCCTTTTAGTTTGATTATCTGCGACTAATTAGACCATTAGGATTAGTTCCGCTTATGCATATTATTGATCTCATTAGATATCTCGATAAGTTAGAATTGTCGCTTGATTTTCCGCATCTCATCCGTTATCCGCCATTACTTGATGTATATAGGATGCCTGTAAGTATTTGATTATTGTTTTGATTTTGTTCGAGATGCTACGTGTTTGTTTTAAATTTCCTCGAACTCGAACCGCATTTGTTTGCTTCGTCTGTTCGTCTTATCCAATTTCGAGACGAAATTTTCTTTTAGAGGGAGAGTTGTAAAACCTAAAATTATAAACGTATTGAAAGACTATTTTACCCTCACAATCAAAATTTTAAAATATGTAAAATATAATAACGTTCAATTAAAGAAACTAAAACTTAATCTATGAATATTTAAAACCCGACGCGTATATTAAGTAATCGACAATTGGTACAACGAAAATAAACGTCGCTGAGTATAAATAAAATTGAGTCGTTGTTCTTGTATAATCCGAATACCTTTGGGTCATTTTACTTTTATTTTGTGTGACCCGATTCCTATCAAGCCAAGTCGGCTTTGTTTCCTTTCTTGAGCCCAAGATGGGCGTTGTTCGTTCGGGGATAAAAGCCGAGAGCCTGGGCTTGTTTCCTGTTCGGTTTGAGTTAAGTCAAGCCCACACCCCTTCTCAATTTTTCACCACCTATATATACAAACTCATAAACATAATTTGGAACCCTAGTTTTGCCTCTTCTTTCTTTTTCTTTCTATTCGGCCGAAACCCTAATTTCCCTTGGTGTGAGAGTTTGTTTCAACGAGCTAAGGTATAACAACGCTCTATTCATCTCACTTTGATACGCCTAATGTTATTATATATCGTGTTTTGTTTTGAATCGAATCTTGTGTTTTTGGTCGAGCCGTATGAAACAAAAACAACAAATATGAATCGGATCTAATATAATTAGAGAGCATGTAATGTAATATGTATTATATGAATTTGTATTAATTATGTCGAGCCACTATGAAACCGAACCACATATAGATGTTATCATGCCTAATAAATTCAAAACCCTAATTGGAATGAAACCTAAGTGTAATTAATGGTCTAAGCATATAATTATGATGGTTTTAATAAACCCTAAACCGGACAGCATCATATGTCGAACTTGTGCGTGTCATAGATCGAATTTTATAAGTACAATAATCTGGGTTTTTGTGGGAAAAGTTTATTTTATGTCTTAGTTAAGTTTTCCAAGTGGTTTGGTCGAATTTGAGTTGTCTAAGTCGATTTTGAATTTTACAAGATCAAGTGTCAAAGCCGAGAAAACCGGTCCGAATTTAGTTGTATTGTTTGATTTTCATTTTAAAACCATAGGAATTGGGAGCTCTCCTTTACTGTGAGTGATATTTAGGATATAAATGAATTTGGAAGTTCCGGGATTTTCTAAGGTGTCTAAACAGGTCCAATAAGCGTAAACTTTAAGGTGTATTTTCCG
Organism: Chrysanthemum lavandulifolium; assembly: GCA_022545495.1. Taxonomy (NCBI): domain Eukaryota; kingdom Viridiplantae; phylum Streptophyta; class Magnoliopsida; order Asterales; family Asteraceae; genus Chrysanthemum; species Chrysanthemum lavandulifolium. The sequence goes on from CM040244.1 coordinate 145,745,717, forward strand.
ATTACTTTCTCGACAAGTCTGGACTTGTGATTTTCCAGGCCATTTGGCATAGATATAGAACCCACCAATTTTGGAGACTCTTTAACTTATATGGGAACCTCGGATTTTGCTTGATTTCATTTGAGCTAAGTAAGTATTTTATAAAATCACTAAAGTCTGGTCCGAATATGAGTTTAAGAAACTGAAAGATAAAATATGATATCAATAGGTAACACTTACAAATGCATAAAGCTTATAAAATGAGAATATACTTATAACTCTAAGAATGTTAATGCGATTAATCCGTTATAGCTTTAATGATGCTAATAAGTATTAAACAAATCATAATCCGTGTAGATTCGTTGAAGAAGACGCGACTACATCTTCGTGATTCGTCGCTTGTTTTCCTCTCAATTGCTTTAAGGTACGATATTCGACCTTTTCAAGAAAGGTTCCTTATGATGTTCCTTTCGTTAGCTTTCCTATTTTACTTATTAGGTTTCCGGCCATGCTATGAACCCTTTCCGATTGTTTGACCGTTGCTTATCCGAACTTATGTTTTATTGAACCATGCGATATCCGATTTGAACTTTATGTTAGGAAGACTTTGATATGCATATTTGTTGAACCTTGTTATATTTGAATATGAACCTTATGATATGAGTTATCTCGATATGTTATATGTTGAACTATATGATATGAAAACTTTGACTTTGAAAACATGATTTACTCTTCGATAAAGTATGATCTATGTCGGTTTGACATTCTAATTTGACCTAAGTTAGTTTGACACCCAAGCCAAAATAATAACTAGTCATGGGGTTCCATGTCCGTGTCGTTGATGCACCTCTCGACATGACTCTAGGGCGAGAGTGAAGTTCGCCACGCCCTTATCTGTTATTTGTTATGAGCTCATGTTATATTAAATTATCAATTTATGTTTGTGGGGCGATGGATGCATCCTAGATCCGATCTCATTATTCGATATGATTTATCTAGTGAATGATGTCGTGCACACGCCTTCATAAAACTCGGGAGCTAGCTACTCCGACTTATTTTGAGATTGTTTCTATATAGTTATGATGTTTTGATATGATATGCCGGGCTCGTGGTAGTTAACTAAATCTTTATTTGTTATTTCTATGTTAAGTATTCTGATTATGATTCGGTATGTTCAAGTGTTAATAATTATGTGCTCGCTTATTATATGTTATTATATGTGGTTATGCTTTTGCATGTTTATGTGACTACCGTCTACTATGCTAGGTTATGATTAATATGTTTAAATATGATTCGCATGTCATTATCCGATGTCATGTTAGTTATCGTCATGTGAATTCGTTGATCCGTGAGATGAATGTGCTAGTGTAAAGTGAGTATTCTATAAGTTTAGTATGTATAATTTGTTCGTTAATTTTGTGAACTTTGCCTACGTTAGTGTTTTTATCTCGCATATGACCCGCCATGTTTTAACTCACTGATGTTAGATTTGATCCGAGAACCGGTTTAGCTTATGATATCTCGTTTTGATAATTGCTAATGGTTATGCTATGTTTTGTTTGGTCTATTTAATTATAGTTTGTCTACTATGTTTCTATTTGCTTGTGACCGCCATGATTTGGACCGCTATTTCACGCCGCAATATTGAATTGTGTGTTGTGAAGGTTAATTAATTTGTTGAATGCCATGTTTATTTTTTAGAAAGTGTTCCGTAGCCTTAGACTTTTCGTTTTGGTTTATATGTAATCTATTTCTTCTTGATATGTTAAGTGTCCGGTTATTTTGATGTGGTCGTTGGAGTCATCAATATGCTATGTGTTTGTCCTTGATTGCTAATTTTTTTCGGATTTGCAATTGTGTTTGCGTAATCCTCAATGATTCATTATTCTCGCCCGCCACGATTTTGTTATTCGCTTCTTTGTTCAATTGTATTTATGTTTTTTTAGTTTTGTTTCAATATATGCTCACTGGGCTTTGTAAGCTCATGACTTTTCTTTTCCCCGCAGCAGTATTAAGCATTCAAGATGAGCTCTTGGGATAGTCGATCCGTTGAGAGAGATGAGAGCAAGATTTGACCATAGAGATCTTAGATTTATTTTGAAGTTTAGCTATTTATGTTTTCTTTTGAATATTTTGTAAAGGCTTTCGCTATTGTATAGTATTTAAAGTTCGATATGAAACCGTATTTATGATATCTTTACCCTTGTCGGTTGGGGTGTTACATGACCTATGAATAATATGCAACCTCCGACTTCAATAATCCTAATATGAACTAAATGATACAAAATTGACTACTAATTGGACTAGAACACAGATCAAAGCTTGATCCAAACACCTTTTAAGTTTCAAAATGCAAATTAACCTATGAAGCTTAATGAATAATAACTTAAACTAATTAGAAATGATCAAACAAACATGTAAACCAACATTTTAACGGATTGAAATTAGAAATTAAGCTTAAACCGACTTGACTTTTGTTTTGACTAAATTTGACTTATGTTGACTATTTTGCAAAAGACTTGAAATTAACAAATTAAATCACTAGTGAGCTTTAAGCTTTAATAAGCTTAAGTAAGCTCAAATGAATGTGATTTAAATGCTTAAAACAGATTTTAAATAATTAAAGCTTAGACAAGTAATTAAAAGGAAAAGGAAAATTGCATTAATGAAGATTGAAGTTACATTAGTGTTGCGCACCAACAAATAGCGATACACTTAGATCAGACAGCACGTGATGATCACAGGACCGCGATCTTATTGACAGGTCAAACGTCGTCAACGAGTCGCGTACGACAGAAATCGCCACGGCACGCAATTGACATTACGTCCAACATGAGCATGTAACCTAGCATAACATTAAGATCACCTCACAGATGTGATGCAGAGGCAAACGCATGATGTCGACTCACGTGACTTTACATGCGCCACTGCCAAATATGCATGCACAAGCACGCGAGCGTAGACGCTATCGGTCGCGGTCAGCATCCGAGTGACAGAAACGACAGGCAGTCAGACGATCGCGATGCTTCAGGATACGGAAAGCACATCGATCAACGGTAGCGGCGTGCGGATTGCAATGACGGTAGCGAGAACCGCCGTTGCTGCTGTTGTCGCAAGCACAGCACGATCGACGCACGTGCATAAAGACAAGATTGCAAGATATTTGGGAAATCTGTTAACAGCAAATGAAGGTCAATGCCAGCCTACGAAAACAAGGAAAATCCATAGTTAGTGAAAATCTAAGCTAGCTATGGATTTTCCTTGTTTTCATAGCTGCTGTTGACCTTTCCTATTTCACAGCTGCTTTTGGACCTTCCGTTTTCCCCAAATATGCTACAATCTTATCTTTATGCACATTGCATTCAGCCAATAGCATTCTTGCAGCATATTTTAACCTTAACTTGGCCAACTGATTCTCCTGCTTCTTACCATCATTTGCGAATCCGCACATCCACCTACCAATTGTTGATCCAGTATAAGCTTCCATGTGTCGCATCACAAAGACACCACAACAGTTCTGCTCGCAATCGCTTGCCAAGAAAACTGGATGAAAAATCTCGGCACGTTCAATGGCGTCTGCATTCCCATGTTTAACTTTCCGCATGTATTTGCCCAAATTTTGGGACTGCATGAAATAATAAATCCAAACATCATGTCATTTTAGCCTATAAAATCACATGTCAAATTTTATACGATATCAGATATGCTATTTATACTATACAATTCTCTTTTAAGACTATTAGCTATAAACTTTACATACCATAATAGCAGCCATCGTCATGTCATTTACACTGTTACATTTAACTTTTTAACATCGCCTTCCGTTTTTCCGACCTTATTGTTATCAATAAGGGTCACATTCGGATACTTCGTATTCACGATAGCACAAACTTGTGTTCTCCATTTCTAAAAGGTATAAAAGCCTGTAATTTTTTATTGTAGTCCGATAACACACAAACGCCAAATGTTATAACATAAACAACATATTTAATACATTAATAAACATTCATGTATATACCAGATACTCAATACACTTATTATTTCTTGTGTTCATTAATATATTCATAGCATGCATGATTTACAAAGTTATTTATTAAAAACATAGTTTACAACTTACAATGTCTACATTTTGAAGCATCCCATCCTTCCTCGCCAGGTACCCAACTTCTCCACATTCATAAGATACATATTCAGGCTAGCCGTTGCCTGCTTTCCATTAGTGAACGTCTTCTTATCCTTGTACACATATGTTATTCCAATAAACATCGATTTCTTTTTCCAAAGATATACAAATAGTAATCTACTAATACACTTACCACGACAAAAGTTGGAAAATAGAATCTTGAGTAAGAGTTTGGGTCTTTATACTTTTCCAGTGAATTCAGAAATGCAGACCAACCGTCCACCACACCATCTGCAATATTATGTCCAAGTACCAGAGTCCGCATTTCGTGCATACTTTTCATTACCCCATACGATGCTGTCTCAAATATTATTTCACTGTAATGAAAGCCGATAGATTATCAATTTATACGATATGATATATTAATGACCACTAAACACTGTTGTTATCTAAATGAAACTTAAATACGCTATATACCTTTCATCCTGCTTTTGTCGTGTGGTCGATATAATTCAACCGCTTTTCCTCTTTCGTGTACTTGCCATCAATTTCAAGAATTTTGTTATAGTATAGTGATACCATACATCTCGTTAGGCTCATACACGCCTAGCACGATTCTTGACCGGTTTTATAACTCTTAATGGAATCGATTCACCGGTTCCACGCCAAGCACTCTCGAACTACTTCTAGCTTTTAGTTGCACGCTCTTCCACTTACAACTTCCGCTTTTGTTATTTGTTTTAAAGTGCCTTCACCGCTTTTTCTCCACAAAGATTCTCGGGATGGTCGATTAACCCAAGACTAAAACTTGGCAACCCTTTCCCATTCTTTATCATCACCATGGAAGTTTGAAACAACCCTATCTACGGTCGTTAAAACCTCCGTTTGCGTTTGTGGTCCCATTTTGTAAGCAGGCGACTCCAAACTACCTCATACATTCTCAACATTTGTACCACTCGTCCCCTTTTCTTTAACAACTTCATTATCTTGCAACCCCATACTACCTTCTACATTCTCAGCATTTGTACCACTCGTCCCCTCATCACCTACATTTTTTAATATCAGATCTGCCCTATACTGTTGACTCAAGTCAGTCATCAGCAAGTTACCCGAGAACAGTTCCAAGTCCCGCGGCCAGAGTTTTTTCAAACGATGTACGATTCATTCGTATTGTCTCCACAATTTTGTTCAACTTACATATAAATCCCTAAACCAAATTACACACCATATTAGAAACAAAGGTGTATTTTTTTTAGAAACTGACTTGTTGAAAACATTTTACTAAACATCTCTGTTTTGTTAAAAAATAATTGTTTAAATACACCTTTTCCAGGTAAGCAATTTTTTAACAGGTATATGTATACGAACTAGCATCAATGTCTTACATTCAACTTAAATTACACACTATCTTATAAATGTAAGCGCATAATGCCGAAAGGCGTATCGCTATTCTTCATCATCGACATGGTATCTATGTTTTCTTCAATGTGCGGCCTTGCAACACCCATACCGAGACTTCCATTTGCAATTTCTTGTACTTCCTCTCTCTTAACAAATTTATTGTCCAAAAACTGATTGAGGTCTAACAAGAGGCACGTTGAACCCATCACAGATAGTAGCATCAACATACGACATCTGATTTCATACATGTTTTCAGTTAATATACCATTTATTACAAAATAGAACATTATACCTTGTGTATAATTAAATAAAAACAACAGCTCAAAAACTTACAGTTAAAAAAGTAATTTGCCCAAAAAAGAAACAGTTCGCCATGTCTCTCTTCCAACCTTCTTTGCATTTCTGTAGACATCGGCAAACATAGTCGAACCAATTTATCGAGGACAAATCTGTTCAACTAGTTATGTGATTTAGCACACTCTCATCACAAATTCCTTTTGTTTCACACAAATTTATTATCGACGTAAACAAAACAATGAAGTTCAACTTGAAATTCAAATCCGCAATTTCGACTCTACGAATCAACCTTAACATCACCGCAGATACATTAGCCGCATGTCCATACCGCCCTTCTAGTTTTTCAACATCTCGTCATCCTTTTCAACCTCTGCATCCATTATATCTATCCCCTCGCTTATACCTAGAATATCCAAATAAGGTCGCTTGTAATCACAATACTACCATTTCCTAGTTTTATTTCCATCTTTTCCGTGTTGAAATTGTCGATCACATAAAACCCCATCTTAGAAGGTATGTCATCTTACTTCATATCTAATATTCCCCCAAACCCCATTCTCTCGATCCATGATTTCTGAGCAGGTGTCATCGTTTGTATCGCATCAAATACCACCTTTGGACTATTTCTAGACCGAGCATACTGCAGCACTCTACTTTTTGAACTTTCAGCTTTTTTCTTTTTACCTTTATTAACAACTTCTTTTTCATCACCTATGATTAACAGGTATTACTTTAGTACACATACAACATTATGTGTTTGGCATACAAAACGATTACGTTTTCATTCTTTCGTAGAATATATATATAATTAAACTATGTAAAAAGAGACAAGATTTGATCATACTTTCAAACCCGAACAAATATACTTGAAAATATCATCATTATTTGTAATTAATTTATGAAATTAATTCACATTTTATAACCCTCGCGTATACGGGTTAAAATTTTAAAATACGGCTAAACTAAACTAATATAATTTTAAGACAAAAATTTGGATGCAAGGGATTCAAAATATTAAAACTACGAGCTTTCGTCCGTCCTCCACGGTGTTACTTAACTAACTACTTATAATAACTAAACGACTAAGACTACGAGCTTTAATGCTTACACATATTTGAGGTGACCGAAGTTTTTAACCTACTTGATTTACTAAATCCTAACAATCTCCCTATGGAGGTCACCTCAATTACAACCGATATTACATTTTGAGTTCGCATTCGATTACATCGCTCTTTGCTTTGTAGCTCGTAATCTTTGATTCTTCAAAGTCCCATGCTTTGTACTTTCAAAGGAGGTCTTTAATCGATCCATGACTCGTGATCTTTCGAGCTTTATTCGAGATCACCAACCATAGTAAATATCTCGAATTATCCTTTGTTATGTCGCCCATGTGATATTTATGACTTGAACCGACATGCTCACACTTTGTTGGATCATGATATTTTGTATCGAGTCATGAAGCATAGCTCGATGGTATCGAGCATAGAGATGAACTTATCATGATTTCTTTAAACGCGAGCGTGATGTGCGAGCATGTGGTTATGGATTGATTTCTTAATTTTGATCACCGCAACTGCTCGATGTTCCCGCAACAAAGATTTAGTTAATAAAACACACGAAAGTGTCTTTGTTCACTTTCTGAATAGGGTTGCAAGAACCATAGTTCCTAGTTGATCGAAGATAAATATTTCATGCATCGTAGAATTCCTAAGAATCTCCTCGATGTGGTTTTGCACTGATCTAGCCGTTTCAAACCAGGCGCCCAAATTAGACAACACGAAGGAGGAACCAAATGAATCGAGATTCACCGATCGATGAAAATTGATTTGAAAACAATCGCTTTGTCAATAGAGAGTTTTGCACACGATGAAAGTTTTATGAGAAAATCAAGTTTCAATCATAAATACTTTTTCTTTTAAAAATTAATGCGTAGTCGATGTGTTAGAAGAAATTGTAGATCACATCGAAAGGTTTTTGAAAAGTATTCACAATCCTTTCCCGGATCAAGGTTGATTTAAGAGTGAATCGCGCCATCGCTTCTATCCGCTTGTCATAAGTTTGATCTTTTGAAAGATCTCACAAGTCACCCACCAAGAGCTTTTTTGATTTTGGCCTGTATGATTTATCTTCATTGTGAATACTTTACGTATCACCGAATGTTCCGCAATACCACAAGGATAATGCGAGGACCTCAACATATATTCTTACTTTTCACATTGTGTGAAACATCAAGTCTTCATGAATGTGTGTCATAATGAGATTTATTGATGATCTTTTGGCTCTAGACTCAATAGCATTTTGGTTTCTCAAGCGAGACTGTAGTAGGTCTCATTCTTCAATATCAACTATCTCAAGAGAAAGTCGATAGATTATGTAGGTTCCCCGTGAGAATGAAACAAGTCCTTTTAAGAGAAGTTGAGTAGTCAAGTTTAGTGCAGAGTCACTGGTCCATGACGCCTTGTCTTCAATACCGCTGCATTTTAGTAACTATCAAGAGTATACGATTGAACCCGTCACGCCTCTCAAGGTTGGATTATTGAGAGCTATTTTTCCCCTTTCACTTTTTATTTCTTTTTCATTCTTCAACCCTTCAAGCTATCAAATCATTTAGCACTTGGAGGAAGGAGTGCTTGTTTGAATCATTAAAATCACCCTTTTATCAAATTTAATATTTAAATCACAATCTCTCCCCCGATCAAATCTAATATTTAAATACTTTTGAAAACATTTTGGGGGAAAGATGTGGTTTTCTTTTAAACTTTTACTGATAAGGAACATTTAATCGCTCCCCCTCAATATGTGCATCGATATTCGAAAGAGTTTAGCACATATTAGAGAGAACCTGCACTTTGATTCAAAACGATCGCCTTTTATCAGATTTTATATTTAAATCAGATTCTTTCCCCCGATCAAAAATTTCAAACCCTTTGAGATTTGTGATCCCAATTGATTTAAATCATTTAGAAAACTTTTTGGGGAAAGATGTGGCTTGATTAAAACTTAACTGATAAGGAACATATTTAAAAATATTTATTCACCACTTTATATCGTACAGTAAGTCATCTACAGTGCATAAGAAGCAAAACAAAATTTGATGAAATATCTCCGTACATTATATTGTATGTTTATTCACTTGTTAGGCATTTGACACTGAGAATGAATTCGGAATTATTTTGGTACCAATTATTTGAAAATATGAAGATTGAAATCACTCTCCCCCTCAATCAATGACCGTAGTTGTTGATTGAGTGACAAAAGTTTTGACAAAATGGAGTCCAGCTTGATTTTCAAAATTGAGTCCGATTTATTTTCAAACAATGTTATCACCATGTTAAAACAAATATTTTTCGTAAGAATCTTAAGAATGAAAACATTTGTGAGGAACATTTGTCTTTTGCATAAATTTTCTCGATTTTTTTAGGATAAGTGCTCGATATTTAAAGAAATCGATTTTGAACAAAACTTTCTTTCTTTAAAAGCGGGTTACAGTCTGAAATAACTGCAAGCCATGATTTTAAGCCCGGGTTACTGCCTGAAATGACAGCAAGCCATCGTTTGAGATATGTTTTGAAAATATTTACACCTTCTGCTCGAACTTCATGTAAAGTCCCGTGTTATTATTGAATGACATTTCTAAGACCGTAGATGTTGTCGATACATAGACATGTCATGAGAAAACAATATTTTTGGTATTTTTCAAAATTTCTGATTCTTATGGATTTTTCTTGATTTTATATTTTCTTTTTGCTGGTTTTATAATTTTGTATTTTGCTTTTTGAAAGACTATATTCAAAGAATAGGTGAAGAAATTCCTTTACTCCTCATCCTCTTCCTGAAGACGTTTAAGCGTTTTCGGCCGCAGACTCTTCATGCCGAGTCACGGTAGGATAAACTTAAACCGGTCTCTTGGAAGAGCTTTCATGAAGAAATGATGTTGAATGTCACACCTTTCTCTACTTGTTCCCTGATGAAATGATGTTGAATGTCAATGTGATTCGATCTTGAGTGTTCGACGTTGTTGCAGCAGAGAGCGATGGCACTTTTGTTGTCACAGTAAAGAGGAATCTTGTTAAATATAAAGCCATAGTCAGATAGTTGGGATCTGATCCATAAGATTTGAGCACAACATGATGACAAGTCAATGTATTCAGCCTCTGTAGAAGATATAGAAGTACTCATTTGCTTCTTTGATAACCAGCTCACTAATTTATCATCCAAAAACTGAGCACCTCCTGACGTACTTCGACGAGTATCTTGACACCCTGCATGGTCAACATCTACATAGGCTGTTAGTGACATAGCGGTGTCCTTCGGATACCAAAGTACCATGTTAATGGTTCCTTGGAGGTACCGAAAGACCCGTTTAACTTCTTCATGGTGCTTTTTAGTAGGCTTAGCCTGGTAGCGAGCACATGCATACAGTGGATAGAATGTCAGGTCTACTGGTAGTGAGGTAAATCAAGGATCCAATCATACTACGATATTTCGTTTGATCAACCGGGATCCCTGAGTGGTCCTCATCCAATTTTGTTTGTTCCATCATGGGAGTGTCAACAGGGTCACAAGAATCAAATCAAAATTTCTTTAATATTTTATTAGCATATTTAGATTGATTAATAAAAATGTCTCCTGGGTTTTGAGAAATTTGTAATCCTAAGAAAAATGACATTTGTCCCATCATTGACATTTGAAATTTAGAGCCAATCTCTTTTGAAAAACGGTCACATTCATTAGGGTCGGTCGAAGCAAAAATAATATCATCGTTAGGTCACTAGTTTTACAACACAAGCTTATAAGAGAAGAGATAAGGCGATTGAACAAGTAAACAAGCACACACACACAATAAGAGAGGCACGGTTAGAGGCGAGGTGAATGTGAAAAAGAAAACTTGAACAACCAACCCTCAAATGAGGGTTTACAAGAGTTTATATAGGCAAGGAGCTAGGGCAACACTCTCTCCTTCCCTATTCCTTATTGGGCTTGGACTGCTTATGGGCCTTCTACATAAGCTTGACCTTAAACAAACATAAAGGCCATAATAAAGCTACCTATTACATATGAAATATAAATACTTGAAATATCGCTAGAGTGATTCCAACAATCTCCCTCAAGTATATATGAATGTAAACGGTGAAGGCGTTGATGTAATAGTAGTCGTGACGCCTTCCGCATTCTTCTTCTTGTGAGAGGAATTGCCTTGATTCGAACAATCTCCCAAAGGTAGAGAGATAGTTATCTTCGAACGCTTATGCTTCGACGCCATCTTTAACTTTGTTCTTTGATCATTGTTCTTGTGGTGAAAGTGATAGTATGTTGTTGTCTCGCATCACCGCTTCAGTCTCGCTTCACGCTCCAAAGGTTCCACGCCATTCTTCAACATGCTCACACGCCTTTGACGGTGGAAATCAATATCGATGAAGTTCTTTAAGTCTTTGACTTTGTAGATTCTTTGATTTGATGAAGAATCATTCGACGGTTGTGTTGCTTTAGAATAGGACTCCATTAGTGTTGATGTTGGCGTGAGCATGAGAAGAATCAAGACGATCATCCCGCCCGAGCTTCCATAAGAAGAAAACATTTCAAACGGTTAGTAATAAGCTGTTTCCTAAGACTTACAAGTTTGAACTTCGAGAGTTAACAAAGATAGTGTGAAAACACAACTCTAATTTACAAAGGCCGCTCTCGAACCGGAGTCCCACAAGTGAGATAACGCGATGTACCAAGCACATCTACAGCTCGATGAGTCGCCGAGGTACACCAAGCATCACCTCACGATCAGACCGCTTGAGACACACCGCGTAATCCACGGGAGTTACCGGCGACCGCCGTGGTCGTTGATGTCGACCCCGCAGAGTTTCCATTCAATCACCGAGAATCACAGATGTGAACCTCTCATAAATGTTCTCGATGATTGCTAAGATCTCGTGAAGGACTCGATATGAACCATCGATGATCTTATTTGTTGATCATCAAGTGATTAAATGTCAAGTGTTCCTAAGAGATCTTTTGATGAATCTCGTGGCTCTAGACTCAATAGTGCTTTGGTTTTCCCGAGCGGAGACTAGGAGAGGGTCTCCTTCTTCAATACCAACGATCTCTAAGAGAAAGCCAATAGTTTATGTAGGTTCCCCGTGAGAATGAAACAAGCTTCGCTGAGAGAAACTTGAGTGGCTAAGAAGGTTTAGTGCATGCGCCACCGGGTCCATGACGACTTTTAATCTTCAATACCGGTGTCACTAAGTGACAACCAAGAGTATATGAATTGAACCCTGTCCGCCTCTAAGTTGAATAACTGAGGGCTATTTCTTTTCACCCTTTACTTTACATTTCTTTTGATTCTTCAACTCCTTCTTTCTCCGATTCTCATTTTCTCCTTTTATAAATCATTCCTAAGGACTTCTAACACTAACTAATGGTAGTGTCCTTGGTAGATCCTCCGGCTCAAGGATCATAGGACTGTTATTCCTAACCTTAGTCACCTTATAACTCCATGACTAACCTATGTTTGCCATTAAAACCATCGTATGTTAAAATCTCTCTCAAAGGGTTTGTTAATGAAAACATGTTCGAACCACAAATGAGAGATGAAGTTTTGCATAAATACCCCTCCACATGTGCTTAATAGTTTTAATGGTTAAATGCACAAAGGAGGAAAGAGCGCGACTTTTGAATTGATTCATCAAGATAGACAATCCTCGCGAGACACGGTTACGCTGTATAGTTAAAGAGTTACATTGTCGCCTTTTAGGTGACAACTAGCTCTAATAACTATCTTGAAGGTGTAGACAAACCTCGAAAGGTTGTCATACCCGCGAGTTCATGTCTATCAAGAGTTTCTAATGGTACTTTCTACTTGGACAAGTCCTTTATGAGACACGCTTACATCACTAGCGAACTAGCTTGAAATTATTACCCGTCCAGACAAGTCTTTTCGAGTTACTAACAGCTTAGTACCGCCAATTCAGAGGTTAAGTCCGAGGTACACGGATTCATTTGCATTTTGTACAACATATTTCTTATCACACAATTTTCTCCCTCAAAAATGGCATATAAAATGTTATTTTTGAACGCTTGAGAATAAATATGACCATTTTGAGTTTTATGGGAAGAGTGACCATCGTGAACAATTTAGAACAAAGTTTTAGTTCAAATACCCCTCAACTAGTGATATAAACGGTTGAGGTTTTAAAATCATATGGGAAGTATTGTCTTTTGAGCAAAACCTTGAAAATGAAAGGTTTGATAGGTTTTACTCAAAATAAGAAGCTGCCCTTTTATAAGGATTGTGGCACCGGGGCGCACTACGTGGTCCTTTCTTGACAATTACGGGTTGTACATCGTTATGTGTGCACAAGCCATTCACATATATAATCATACATCCAAAATCATATGAAGGAAACAATTCAAGGGGTACCAGAAGTGCAAGATATTCCTGTGAGTGCACATGTATGCTGAAAGCCGATGATGTTTCTCCCGAGTCGACCACCAACATAGCTTTCCAATCGCTCGAATCGATCCTTCGAACAACCGCTCATCAATCATGGTGATGATGCGCCTCACATCCCTCCCGCCCCGAGAATTCCAAATATTAGGATTCCCAACTTTCAGCGATATCCTTCAATGCAGACGCCAATCCATCCCTAACCATCTTCAAGGTATGATCCCGAATTTGTGGAGCTCACTACACGCCATTAAGCGCTTTCTTCGTTCACCGCGTAAACAACGCCAAAGGTTTGCCGATGAGCGAGTTGTTTAAGCCGGTTGATGCCGGGAAGATCAAGTCGTGGTGGAGTGAAGTTTACACGCTTCGATATGATTCAACAAACCATCCGATATCTTCGACACGCTCTTTGATCACGATGCGCCTAATGAAGATGAGAACCGACTTGATAAATTCACGTTGAACTTCACTGAGAATTGTCTCATACGACCGCACTTTGGCAAGATACATGTCTTCGATGTCGCTGAGGACAAGTTCTCAAAGTCGCCTCGAGAATCCATAGTCCTGCTCATCTTGTCGCTTGACTATGATATTCTTCAAGAATGTGTAGTCCCACTTAGACTTGAGATCAATGTGTTTGATGGCCACGATGTCCTTCGAGCTATACACTTCATGTTGAGACTTTTGAACCAGCAGCACCGTAGTAGATTCTTCGCGCTCGTGCCAATGATGAATCCCATACAATGCATCTTGGTCGATGCTTGCACGCTGTCGAAAACAAGTGAGTTGCACGCCTCGATAGCTATGCGCTAGAGTAAATGGTCACTGGAATGGAAGAGTCAATGATGTAGCGTATTTTCTCGAACCATCGCCACCATGGAGAAGAAATTCCGTGTCTTTGTTGAAGAAGTATCGAAGGGAATCCGTGGTTCGCCCGCTGCCAATGGTTGGTAGAGGTTTGGTCCAATCGGTAGTATGGAGGGTTGTCCCTTTGTGTGAAGTCAAGGTTTGCTTCCGGATTGAGCCAATCCATGTTGTTAGACATAGCTCGAGCGATGTTCTCAAGATGATATTCGACCGAGGGCGCTTTCAGAGTCGTTCGTCCAAGTTGGAATGCTTCATTCTTGATTCGCTTCAATTCGATTTCGCCATTTTCTTCACATGGAACTTTTCTTGCAACAGCTTTTGCATGCTCCAATGTTGAACCGCTCACCAATTCCCGACCTTCATCCGGTAGGAGTTTGATTGACAAGTGTGGAGAACCATTCAAACTCTTCGGTTTTATCGTCATCTAGCCATGATACAACCCAGTCGAGTCGCCTTCTTCTTCCTTTTAGAAGGCCTTGATGATGATACCGGTTTCGCACTTGTTCGGGTGAGGTGGGTTGTTGTCGGGCTCAAGGACCTCTTCATCGCCACCACCCGTATACTCAAAGTAGTCACCGCTTTATGAGTCGTGGTAACTCGAATCGTCCCGAGGTTTATCAAGAGAAGACCGAGGTGGAGGAGACTTTGTTGAGAAGAAGTCCGTGGTAGAGGAGGTGGCATAGATGTAGATTGACCGCATCGCTTCGACGCTTAGGTGCGAGTCCTTATCCTTATCATCGCCATCTCTTGGCCGTTGGGTTGATCGGTCGACTTTTGCATGATGAACCGAGTTGAAAAGCAAGTAGACCTTCAAAAATTTAGCTTCATCCGGTAAACGCCCCGCATCGCTTTGACATTTGCATCACTAGTTTAGCGATTAACCTGTATTCGTAGAGATCGCCTTTTGGCCATTGTATGTTTAACCAATGCGACGATGTTAGGGTGAGTTGTCCGAGAATACTTAGTCACACCGGGACAAGGTCGAGAAGAAACTTGTGGGTTTGATCTCTTGTCGACTTCTCCAGCCCTTTTGGACTTTAGGAACGATATCCTCAAGGTACTTTTGAGTGTAACCTTCAATCATTTCATTCGGCCTCCCCCGACGATGACTTTTCATGAATTCTCGAATAGCTTTCCTATCTTTCCGCATCTTGTCATTCTCATCATGTAAGTACCGCATTTGTTCAAAGATACCAATTAAGTTTTCTCGGAGCATGTCCTTCTTTCTAACTTGTTTGACAAATTTTCACAATTCTTGCATGTGTTTGAGAAATCCAAGATTTAGGTGGTTTCTTCACGGATTTGGATGATGATCCGTTGACTTCGTTGATGGTGGTGGTGATGAATGAGATGAAGAGTCTGATGATGAGGAGACATGAGGAGACTTCATGTCCTTAGGAGTTTCGAGGTTTTCCTTTGAGTGTGTTGGACCGCCTAGAAGAAACTTTGTATAATCATCCTCGCCATCTCTAGACTTTTCTTTCTCGCCACTGCTTTCAAAATCATACACAATAGTGTCCTCCACAGTCGCTAGTAGTTGCAAAGAGTGGTGGCACCAGCCCCTTATCGGGTTGATTAACCGCATCAGAGATGGTTTAGAGTGGCAAGACCACTTGAACCTCCGGCCACCCATTTGATCTTTAGCAAATTCTTCGCCTTTTGAAGGTGTCTCGACTTTGTGAAACTTCTTCCGTATGCTTGATCCAATTGCTCTTCTTCATCTTCGTAGCTTTCATCCCGAGGTACAAGTGCAGAGTCTTTCCTTTAATAGTTTGGGGACTTGGAGGTTTTGGTACCGAGGATTTTCATCCTTGCGCTTCGTAGTATGTGATCTCTTCATCTCGAGTCAAGAGCCTCGCAGTCCTCGCCCCGAGCCGCCTTTTGCGGTTCAAGTAAAAGGATCGGAGTGGCTTCCGAGAAGGAACTTTCTTCTTAGGGTGGGTTTCTCTTGAATAGGTTTCTTCTTTGGAACATTCCTTTGACTATCTCGTACTTGTGACACTTCCAAGACTTCCTTTTCTCGGTTCTCCTTACAGTGTACCGTAAGATTTTTCGTCGAGATGACCAACTTTGCCTTGTCTCGACCGCTTCCGATACCTTTTGTACGATTCGAGCTCGACATCTTCGCCAAGGAAATCGGCAAAGACAAAGACCTTGTTTCTTTGTAGACGCTTCCTTGATTCTCGACAGATAGAATAGGTTCCGCCAACATGTCGTGATTGTCGGGTCATTGAGCCTCTTGGGAATGTCGATGAAGTCCAAGTGCTCTCGATCAACAATTTAGTATATCCGATGTAGGGAATCTTTGAGCCAAGTTTGTTGAGAAATGACATCATGTCATCCCAAATCGAGCTTCGATAGCGATGTGTTTTTTGTTGACCAATGCCCGTAATATTTGCGCCCATGAGCTTAGGTGCTCATAGTCACCGTCACGACCGTAAATGACTTGGTGATGATCATGTAGAGTGTTCTCCATGGTTGAGGAATACTCTAAGCTCTACGCGAGAGTGCTTGTTGATTACCCCGTAGCCTCGCCATAACCGATATCGATTAAGAATTGAGAGTGAGCTCTTCAAAGTGAGGCATATAGTTTGGTTGGATCGACTTCAGAATTAGGAGAATGTTCTTAAGTCTCGCAGTGTAATGGTGACTTGTTTGTGATTCGTAGTCACCGCACGCAGCTTGTCCTTCGACCCTTTCCATAGTGTTCCGTAACTGCTGGATGTAGATCTCGTGAACAGCTTGCAGAGTGTGTAAGCATGTTCGACACGGATGAGTCCTCGTAATATCAATAGCAATAAGACATGAAGATTCGTAGCAAGTGAGGGTGTCAAAGTCAACACGGAGGTTATTCTTTCCTATCTTCATTGGATAGCCATGAGGATAGATATCAAGAATGGAGAGAACTTCGTGCATCCACATTCATTTGTTCACCATGTCGTGATCTCAAATAACATTAGCCAAAAGAACCAACATATCGAAGACATAATGTTAGTCAATGTAAGGTCTTATTGTCTAGTTATTGAATGTATAGTGATAATGATTGTTACGAGTCCTAAGTCACTTGTATGTTCAATAGTTCAATGATATCGTGAAATGTTTCATGAGTTAGTTAACTTTAAGTTTTAAAGTTTATTTTATCACTTATTGTTCACAATATATCAAACGATTTAAGTTTATTAGTGACATTTTTGGATTCGTGATGATATGATTAGTTTATTTACAAGTTTGTACAAGTAACAATTCATCATGAAGGTCAATCCGTGGTTGCGTAGTTTTGGCAAAGTTATGCGAGATGTGAATGATATATGCTTAGGCGAAACTTACGCCAGAATCCTAACTTACGCGTAAGAAATGTTACGCGAGGAAAAGGAGACCTTATGCGAGAGCTTATGCGTAGGCATATATTAACCTTACGCCGTAAGGCTACCGTAAGAGTTGACCTTATGCGAGAGGTCATCGCACGCATATCCTTCACAGATACGCCGTAGTCCATTGTAGAACCTTACGCGTAGTCATATGCGAGGATTTTCTTACGCAGAACATAACTACGCCGTAGGGTAATCCTTATGCGAGATAATCAAATGACCTTGATTCTCAATTCTAAGTGTAGCAACCAAATAAATTTATCAAATCATCAATATTAGCACACATATTCATTTCAATAACAATACATGGCATGAATCATGCATAAACCAACCACGCCAGAATCAGAAGGCAGAGGTCAAAACCCTAGGGTTATGACTTACGCGAAGTTTTCTAACCATGGATTTGCATCAAACAGATTCTCGTAGTTCTAACATGTTGTATGAGCTTATAGACCAAGTTATAACATCTAACTCATGGTGAATCAAAAATACCCAAACTTATGAACCTTAAACCCTAATTTCAAATTCAATAAATCGTTGTTTCGGTAGTTTTAGAGCAAGGATATAATCAATTCAACATCATATAAGCATAACCCAACAATCTTTTAGACCAAAACACTTCACATTTGAAAACCCAAATCGACTCATAAACCCTAGTTTTCAAAACTCATCAATTTTAGTTTCGGGTGGATTTTGATGGTTAAATGTTATCCTTGATGTTTAAGAAACGCTTTGAGACAAACCATTTTACCCCAAACATACACATTAATGATTGTGTGTTCATACGCTATGCGTAGAACACATAATCACGCCAAAACCGCTTTTAGCCGTAGGATTTGAATGAAATTAAAGACCTATGCTTAGAAACATGTTTTACTCAAGAAACAACTTACAAATTGATGATCAAAAGCACGGTTTTGTTGAGTGATTATTAGGCGTAGGATCTTTTTGAGGTTAAGAATGCAAATGAGAAGTGAAAGATTTAGGTGGAGAGGATTTTTATTAAAATAGACTTTATCATTTTGACAGTTTTGGTCCCTCCACCTTTTCCATTTTCATCCAAAGCTTTTTAACTTCCATTTTTGTTACCAAATGAAGATTTTAGGAAAGAAACATGACGACACTCCCCCTCGACTTGAGAAAATAATGAAAGGTTGTTAATTAAAGTCCGAGGAGTGTTTTTGAACCGGAAAATGTACCACCATTTGTAAAGGAATCAACCGAGATATGATAACATGCAAGTACATAAATGTTTTGAAACAAGCATAATAGATTATTTTCTCCCTCAACACTTGATCGGAAAATACCGAATTTTGAAAGATTAAAGTGTTGACGGAAGAAATGTACTTGCCATGTTGAAAGAAAGATAGATTAGGAGAATATTTTTGTTGTTTTATCGGATTTTATATTTTTGTATTTTGTTTTTGAAAATTTATTTACAAAAGATGTTTTGGTGTTTGATGTGTTTTAAGACTGCTTTTAAGAGGTCATCCAATTCCTCTTGAGTCAAACACCTCATACCAATTCGTGGACCAACTCATTAAACCTAGCGGAGGCAAGGCTTTGGTGAGCAGATCCGCCAATTGGTATTCAAGACCACAAAGTATAATTCAACGGCACTGCTCCACGCGGTCCTTGATGAAATGATAGCGAGATCGATGTGCTTTGATTTCGAAAATCGAATCGAGTTGCACGAGATTGCAATGGCACTGATTGTCGCAAAGACATCGATTCTCAAACACGTAACCATAGTCTTTGAGTTGTGTTCTCATCCAAATGACTTGAGCACAACACGCGACATGGCTACATATTCTCGCTTCGCTGATGACAACATGTACAATCCTCGCTTTGATTGCCAAGACACCGCTTATCACCGAGAAATTGTAGAGCTCCTCAAGTACTTTTCCTCGAGTCTAAGCATCCCGCGTGGTCGGCTCTAAAAGCGATTAGTTCAAAACCGTAATCCTTCTGATACCGTATCCCCAAGTTAATGGTTCCTTGATGTATCGGAGGATTCTTTAGCCTCGTAGAGGTGGGTTTCAGCTTGGTCGCGATCGATAACGGAGCATAGATAAACGGCAAAGACAATATCAGTCTCGCTAGTCGTTAGATACATGAGGGACCCAATAATACTTCGGATTTGGTAGGTCAACTAATTTCCCATGTAAATCAAAGATCTAATTTCTTGGTATGAGTCATTGGTGTGGCATAAGTATCACAGTGTTTTCATTCCAAATTTGTTTAACAATTCAAGGGCATATTTGATCGACTCAAAAAATACCACGGGTGATTGATGAACTTGCAATCCTAGAAAGAACGTAAGTTCACCCATCATGGACATTTCAAAATTTTTCTTCATTAGTTTTGCAAAAGCGATTGAAAACTTTTATGTGTAGACCCAAAATGATGTCATCCACGTAAATTTGAACAATTAAGATATGTGCCCCGTGATATTGTATAAAAGAGTTGGGTCAACCGAGCCTTTGGTGAAATTGTTGGCAATGAGGAAGGATGATAGCTTATCGCACTCATGCCCGAGGGGCTTGTTTGAGACCATAAAGAGCTTTGTTCGCTTTGTAGACATGGTTCGGGAACTCGTGATCAACGAATCCATCCGTTGGTCGACATAGACCGCTTTTAAGTTGCCCATTGAGAAACGCCGCTTTGACATCCATCCGATAGACCGTCATGTTCATATGAGCCGCGAACGCGAGAAATATCCGAACAAACCTCAAGACGAGCAACCGAGCAAAAGATTCTTCAAAGTCTATTCTTCTTCCCGACGATAACCCTTAGCAACTAGCCGTGACTTGTTTCGATAACATTCCCTTCAAAGATCCAATTTGTTTTTCCAAATCCATTTTAAACCAATGACGAGACTCTCGCTGGTCTTTCAACCGCCTCCCATACTTCAAGACGCTTGAATTGGTTGAGTTCTTCTTGCATGGATTCAATCCATTGTCTTTGTCATTGCATCTTTAATGTTTTTAGGTTCGATTGGCGACAAAGTGAGTGCATAAATGCAATGTTCACCATCCGAGCGAAGACGTTGTCTCGTAACGACCGTTGATTCGGGCTGCCAATAATGTTAGCCGAGGATGGTCTTTTGTCCATCTATGTGTAGAGGTTGATGTTGGTATACATTGTGCGATTCGAGAGATTCAAATGGTTTGTTGAAGATTCCGCGACATCCGTGCGCAGCCTCATTAGCAAACGGGTCAAGAACGATTTGGATCAAAATCGCAGCGGGGTACTTCATTCGTAATATCATCACCGTTCATCATTGTTGGAGGCGGTATGTTCAACTGCTGTGTTGGAGTCAATTGGTGTAGGTGCATCTTCAACAAGAGTTGTTGTAGCAGTGTATCGTATAGGAATATTATCGTTGTGCAATGGAACAATGGATACACCAGAGCACGCTCATCAATATCGCCACGTAACGTAGGAGCAAATAACCTTTCCATTTGTTGACGAGTTAGTGAGGGCTTTCTTCACCGATGATGGGGTTGAGGAAGTTTAAACGGTTGTGACCGGTTCTAAGTCATATACTCGTAAGCCATTTCCGTGAGTTCATCGAAATGAGCATGAATCGCTTCCATTACCTCCTTAGTTCGACGATTCCGATTCGAAACCTTTAGAATTGTCACAAGATCCAATAAAGACCCAATATCGCCTTTGGCTTTGAGCTTTCCAAAATCATCACGATCATTATTCGGATAGCAAAGGGATCCAAATACATGAAAGTGTTTGAGGTTCGGTTTATAGTTGCGACAAGCTCGAAGGTGTTTTGTTGTATGCTTTGTGATCATAGAACGGTTTGAGTATAGCATGCAGATACAACCGCCCATAAGTAACCGGAAGTTTAGCATTGATTAACATTGTTCTGCAGCCCCACTAACGCTCGGTTTCGCTTTCAACAACTCCGCTTTGTTCGTGTGTCCGCAATAGATGTTTGATGTCAATTCCACTTTCTCATAAAATTCACGAAGGGTTTTGTTAACAAATTCGGCCTTTGTCTGTCGATTATTCCCGACGGTGTTGCGGAGTCGAACTCAGATTTTTGTGAGAAAGGTGATGATCATTTGTGGAGCTTGGTCTTTGCTACGGGCGAAGTAGACCCAAGTCCATCGTGAGTAGTCATCAACAATTACTAAGATGTAGCGCTTGCCATTGATCGCTTGCACACGATCGGGCCACACAAATCCATGTGAAGAAGATGAAGCACATGTCGAGAGTCGGTTCCACCTTTGAAGGAAAATGAGCACGAGTGCTTTTCCCTTGTTCACAGTCGAGCAAAGGTGATCTTTGAATACCGGAATCGGGGAGTCCTTCAACTAGTTTGTGTCGAGCAAGGTTGGTGATGGTTTGAAAGTTTAGATGTGAGAGACGACGTGCCATAGCCGTGATTTTGTAGATGTTGCCTTTGAAAGTAAGCAAATGGGAGAGGAAGCAACCATGTCTTGCATAGAGATAGTGTAGAGACTAGAATTACGCGAGCCGACATAAGATCGCTTCCTTGTAGATCACGAATGAAACAAGTTTTCTCCCCGAAAGCAACCTCCAAATCTCCATCACAAAATTGACCCATCGAAAACAGACAGACCGAGGCCTTCCACATAGTAAACCCCGCCGATTTCGATGTTCCCATTAACATAATCTCCGTAGCCCATGATGGTCGCAAGTGATCGCTCCCGAACTGACAAAGCCAATGAACTTTGCAATAAAGTTTGATAACAGCTTAAGGTTGCTCGTCATGTGTCGGGAACATCCGCTATCAACAATCCAGAGAATGATCTCAGACACCGCATTACACATGCATTTACATACGATGGAATAGAAGTAGATGTGGAACCCAAATGTTAGAGGGTTCCAAGGTATATATTAGACATACACACATTGAGAATTTTAGGCATCCACTTAAATCCTAGTGTGTTATATATCCATTTCGCCATCCAGAATTACTCTTTGCTTTAGTCTTAGTGAAAGCACTAGGTGGTACTACATTCTTAGGAGGTGAAGCGGTAGCTACCGTGATAGCAATGGTTGCCTTAGAATCTAAAGAAGGTGGTTTACCAAGCACGCACTTAGAATGATTAGTGGGCCTAGAGGTATTCCGATTCTTAGGATTCCGTAATCTAGAGATTATAGCTTTAGCAACACATTTGTCATGACAATCGAATTCATACTCTTTCGACAAATAACACAAGGTGCATCGATCAATATCAAAAGTACTTAACGGTTTAGCATTCGTTACATCACTATTTCTATTACATTTGCCGACGTAACATCTATAGTGGAAGCAACATGATTTTTATTCGAGTCCTAGGGTGTTCTTCTACTTTAGCATTCCTTATTGATCTTTTCTTAGGTCGCAACTTCCTATTCTTCGATTGAGTGCTCCTAGGTCGTGAAGTGCGGACGCTTGGAAAAGATGCAACTATTCCTGCTTCAAGAGAGGAAACACATTAGCAACTTGTGATTTGGCAAGGGGAATTCTAGGTTCACGATTACTAAGTGTGACTGTGCTAATCTCTTAATCACAAGAGGCGGAGTTGTTCATACTTTCCTAACATTTCCGTAACTTAGAGATGGTGTGAATCGATCTTGATTTTCGTAACTAATATTACCAAAGAAAATTCATGACTTCTCTAGTGTGAGCAAGATAGTGATCAAGTTCATTAGATGCTTCATCTCGAGTCTTTTGAGTAAATCAAATATGACACCATATTCTGCTTAACTTTTAAAAGTTCTTGTTCATATTTTGAGATTTGACTTTTCAAAGACACGCTTTGATCATCCAGCTGCTCAATTTTAGGATCAAGATTTTGCACTCAATTGAGCGATTTTCTTTGAAAACTAAGTTGATGGTTGTGAATATCTTTTCACACCAATGAAGACGACGCTTTGCATTGTAAATTTCGTGTAATCGCTTATTTTCGCTTTTAAAGACTCGATCCAAGCACATTATCGGTGTTCTCAACAAGCTATAACAGCTTCAACAATATCGCAGAGATATGATCGATGCATATGGCAACGAATAGAATAGCACAACATTATGGATATCAAGACGATAACATCTTCCAAGAGTCGATCAACATCTTTTCTCAACAGCTTTTTATGCTTTGTGTTAGTAATAGATGTTTCGCTTTCTCGAAAACGCTTTTCATTACCCCAAGTTCCTTATGAAAATCCTTTTCCTGTGCAATTGCACAACTTTTCAAGTTTTTAACATTAGGTAAAAGATTTTTCCGAAAATGTCTCTTTGTTCTCGCGCCAGAGGCGATTGAAAATGTTCAACTTTGATTTCGTATCGATATTCTATCTCATGTTGTAAAATTTTGAGGTCACCATGAAAATGTCAAAATATCAAGAATTTTTCGATTTTCAAAGTTGTGAGTTTACTTCACTAATGGAAGGTAAAGGACCATAAGTTTGTGCAAAGACTGCTTTGGGATTAACAATAGAAGACTCGTGTGTTTTGATGATAACCCTTGGTGTGTTAGAAGAATCCGCAGTGACGAAGTGACCGCTTTTATAATTAAAAGGTTTGTTGTAAACAACGGTTTTTAATTTTGATCGACTCGCCTTCTCGCATCTAATTCCTCTTGACGATGATATTCAACAACACTCATGACAAGATTATCAATTTTGTATTCTCGACCGAAACTTCGTGAGTTGGTTTGAATGTTTTAGTGAAAGCTTTGGTTTGTAATCGCCTAGATTTTTCCATATCCATTTGGATTGGGTTTTAAGGTAAACTTTTCAATAGTCACATCGATTCACCATGTTTGTAAACAACAGCTTTAAACTCTTTAAGTTTGTTTTGCAAACCGAGAATTTCGCAAGAAGGTCATCTACCCGATTCGTTGAATGCTTTTTGTATGCGGAGAACTGCTTTTGACAATTTAACAACTCAAATTTTAGCTTTTTGATTTTCCAAGGTGAGAGCGTTAATTTGCTTTTTATGTTCATGTTTCAGCTTGTTCTAATTCGACAACAAAGCATTCTTCGAGGCGGCTAGATCACGATCCGTCTCTAAATATTTTTCGCTTTGATGAGATTTTGCAAAGCGGCTTCAAAACCTTTTTCACGGTTTTCTTGAGTTTTGAAAAGTTGAGTTGCATTTGTAAACATTCAAAATCCTTGGTTAACAAAGGCATTTTTACTTTTAAGGATTGATTTAATGCATAACATTCCTCCATTTTGATTTTATGGTCTTGAATTAACCGAGCAAAATCCGGATGAGGCAACAGATCATCTTGTTCAACGCGAGTCTCAACATGATCATTCTTTAGATCCTCGGCACGACCACGGAGTCAATTTGATTATCAAAGGAAACCATAAGGTCATCTTGATCGCCAAATGTAACTACAGTGGTTAACTTGAAAATCATCGTAAGAAGATGTAGAAGACTCATTTTGAATAACCGATCCGCGCGGATTCGATATTGGCGGAGATATTAGTTCGTATATGATGATGGTTTGTTCGGTACCGAGACAAGCCATCGTTGTCATACACTGGGCTCAGATTACCATGTGCACTCATGCATATTAGCCATCAACATAACAAATGATTAGCCGCAAGTCCTCCATATCATCATCTCGAGTCTCAGATCCGCCATAAAGCTCGTTTTGTCCGTGAGAGATCCACCACTTCATCCTTAAGAGCCAAAAGTAAGGCCTCTTTGAAATAAGCACCGCCCCTAGTCCTTGGCTTTGGGCATGCATTAGCCGTGTGTCCTTCTCATTGCGCTTGTAGCATCTAAGACCATTTAACCGATTCTCGAGCATTTCCTGCTCCACCACTTGAGCTCATTGTTATTCCTACCCACAAGATTAAACCCTTGACCACCGCCCATCCGACGACCATAATCACGATTCTCAACTTCAACACGCCCATTGTTCACAACAACTTGAGTCCGTGTGTTAGATGAGGAACGAATACGATTGTTGGATTTGTTGGTGTAACGCCAAAAGCATTAGCAATCATCACAAATCCTTGTTGCAATGCTTCAACGGATCTGCTTCCTCGCCGCTTCAACCGACATATGCTTGAGCATTGTTGCCGTATGGAACCAATTGATTTTGTTGAGGTTGTGATTGTGAAGGTGTGTTTGAAGCGCTTGGTTGAGTTGTCGGTCGAGAGGATAATTCGCTGAGCATACAAGGCAAGTTGTTGATTGTCCGGCCATGATCTGCTTAGCAATTTGAGCACGGAGAATCCTTTCCCGATCAACTTCCTTTTCATGAGGCTTCAAGTAATCGTACAACAATCCATAAGTAGAATGATGCATATTCTTCGCTTGACGGAGAAAATGACATACTTCTCCCATTCGACCAAGACTACTCAGAACTTAGTATTCACCGCAATTCTTGGCATGATGATGTTGTGTTTATCCAAATCATTGATGATATCCGAAAATCGATGATGATAGGACTCTAGTGTCTCTCCGTGTTCAATCATGAAGTGTTCATAAGCCAAGTAAATTTTGGATTCCAAATCCTCCCGATTGAGTATGATCCTTCCATAAGAAGACTAATATGATCCCACATTTTTGTGCGCTTTTGAGCATCAACACTACGAAGAATTGGGTTTGGTAATCCTAAGAGGATGTATTCCATTGCAAGTTCATCGCCTTCATAGTGTAGAAGTTCAGAGGATTTAAATCGCAACAAGAGCAATGTTGGTTTGTTCATCTCTCGGGAACAAAGCAGCTGATCTCCTGCACAATGACAAGAGGGCATCTCAAATGGACCTTCCAAGATAACCTTCTTTAAGAACTTTCCATGTGGCTTCTTCGCATCACGTAACCTAAAGAACCTTATCACCCATTGATCGTAGTTTCGGAGTGAGCATTGGAGGTCTATCAAGTGATCCACTTCATGAATTGATTGTTGGTCGCTTAAAGCTTCACACATCTTAGCAAACCAAGTGGGTTCCTTCATAGTGCTTCGTGATGGATGTTGATTGAAATCGTTTGTGTAGGGTAGAGCTTGAAGACTTGGTGGTGGTTGAACCATTTGTGGTTGTGGGATTGCACCAAGTTGTGGAGTATGTTGTCGATTAAATTGTTGTTGATAAATAGCTTGTTGTTGATTCCATTGTTGATGTTGTGGAGTTAATTGTTGTTGTTGTTGATGATTATAAGTGTGAGGAAATAGTTAGAGTATGGTGGTTGAGACATGATGATAAACTTGTGTGGTAAAGATGGATCTTTGTAGTCGAATGAACCTTTGTTGATGAAGTATCCTTAGGCGAGAAAAGACAAGAACCAAGTAGCACTTATGCGTAAAACACCAAAAGTTACGCGAACAATGAGGAGTTACGCTGAGGTTTTAGCTACGCGTAAGTAGGAAAACACTAAAGTTAAGCGAGACAAAAGTTAGGCGAGAAACGAGGCGAGGATTACCTTATGCGAGACCGTAGTTTACGCGTAGAAGTGAATCTTATGCGTAGAATTCTACGCGTAAGCTTATGCTTATGCGTAATTTTAGGTTTTTGCTCAAATGATCTTTTACACTTCACAAAGGCAAAAGATATCCAAAGTCGACGATTTTCGCACTTATCCAAGTAAGAAAACACGGATTAAACCGTAAAATTGAAGATCAAACCAAGGAACAATCTTACGCTGTAATTTTAGGGTTTTGATACGCGTAGGATTACTCGTAACTTTGATTCTCGCCCAAATGTGTTTCTAAACCGCTTTTTGTTATGGAATAGCTTCAATAGTACCAAAAGAGCACAAAAGTGTGAATTTTGATGTACCAAAATCGCTAAACAAAGTTACGCGTAGAACGACACCCACGAACAAAAACTAGCTTAAAACGAAATCCACGCCAGAAGTTTGAAACTTTTGCCAAAACAAGTATTTTAACACCTCAAAACATTGAAAGTACAAGAATCTTGGATTAAAAAGTGTAAAAACGAGTTTTTAAGATAACCAAAGAATGCGTTATCTCTACGCCAGAAGATCCAAAACCAAAACTTCAAAACAAACGAGTACACCCAACTATTTGGCGATTGATACCATCGTTAGGTCACTAGTTTTACAACACAAGCTTATAAGAGAAGAGATAAGGCGATTGAACAAGTAAACAAGCACACACACACAATAAGAGAGGCACGGTTAGGCGAGGTGAATGTGTGAAAAGAAAACTTGAACAACCAACCTCAAATGAGGGTTTACAAGAGTTTATATAGGCAAGGAGCTAGGCAACACCCTCTCCTTCCCTATTCCTTATTGGGCTTGGATCTGCTTATGGGCCTTCTACATAAGCTTGACCTTAAACAAACATAAAGGCCATAATAAAGCTACCTATTACATATGAAATATAAATACTTGAAATATCTGCTAGGAGTGATTCCAACCAACAAGAGATCCGGTTTTCTATTGTGCACTAATTCATATGGAGTTTTTCCATGAAGAGTATGTATTAGGAACGATTTTGAGTGTAACAAGCGGTGGCAATGGCTTTCGCCCGAGAAACATTGGAGCCTTTGAGAATATTAGCATAGTCCTAGCGACTTCCACAAGAGTACGACACGCCTTTCAACTACACCATTCTCACCGAGGAGTGCGAGGAACACTTTTCTCGATGACTAATTCCAATGCTTTCATAAAACTGAATGAGGTGTTTGTTTACAAATTCAGTTCCATTGTTTGTTCGGATGATTCTAACTGTTTTGTTAAGCCTAACCTGCAATTGTTTGATAAGCTTAATGATAACCTCGAGAGTTTCATCCTTAGTTCTCAAAAACTTTACCCAAGTAAACCGAGAGTAGTCGTCAATAACAACTAGCACATACTTCTTCCCATTAATACTTTGAACTCTCATGGGTCCGCATAGATCCATGTGAAGGGTATGAAGAACTTCCATTATGGTATTGGCAGGTTTGGGTTTGTGGGCATACTTTTTGCTTTTACCCAATTGGCATGCAGAACAGAGATGATCATTTTCATATTTTAACCGGGGTAAGCCTCTTACAAGGTCCTTTCTAGAAAGATCATTGATGGTACTAATTGATCGTCAATAGTATTATAATTCCAAAAGCAACACAAACGGTTAGGTTTGTGTCACCGGATCGTTCCCCAACGAAGGATGAATGGAGTTATAAACTCTCGTCGCGTTTACGGGATTTTGAATAGTGAAATAGGGCAAATATTGGGGATTTACGCTAAATTTATGAAACATAAACTAAAATAAACTCATAAGGCATGTAAATCAATAAAGCAAATCATTTATAACCTAAAACGTAAAGAAAATCCAAAAACGCACGTGCTCGTGGAAAACCCGAGCCTAAAAACGTAAAAATTATGAAATAACGACCCTAGGAATGTAAATCTAATTTTCCTACGTGCAAAATGACAAAACAAAAATTTAAGAAAAAGCGGAATATTTTTTTTGACTTTTTAATATTTATTATGAATTAAAAACTATAAAGTAAAAAATTAATTATTAAAAATATCTAAACTATTTGGAAAAATATGAAAATTTTATGGAAAATACTTTGAATTAAGCTACTTAAGAAAAATGAAAACTTTGAAAAGTAAGCACTAGATAAGCAGAAATAAGCTAAACAGTTTAAAAAACTTATAAGGGAAAAAAGTCTATAAGAGTATTAAAAGTATAAACCTAAACGTGACAAGACCCAAGGGCAAAGTGGTAGAGGGTGTTGGTGTGGAGCGTATGTGTGGGTGAACTGACCTGGGTTCGAATCCCAAGCAGTGTCCTCCTTTTCTTTTTATTTTATTTTGCAATTTTCTTTTAAAACAAACTAACTAATAAGCTAAATAATGAACTTTTAACAAAATCTAACTTTAAGAAAAACACTAATAAGCAGTTTTAAAGGCTTATTAAGGGGCAGAAATAAGCAAAGCTACATACTTCTAATAAGCACAACCAAACAGACCCTAAGGCTATGATAAGACTTCTAAAAGCTGTAGGGGTTATCTAATAAGCTAAAGAAGTAAAGTTGAAATCTAGATTAACTAAAAAGACCTAAAATGAGTACTCTAAATAAGCAACAAGCTAAATCAAAAAGGCAATAAGCACTAAATGTGTTGCTGTTCCAACAAACTCTAGGGGGAGGAAATGTAGTTTTGTTGATCCCTATTCACTATCTTAAAACCAGTTAAGTGTCTAAAATAAGTTAATAGTGAATCAATGACTGAAAAGATATAAGTAAAACACAAAGAGTAATTTTCAACATCATATTCTTATTAGAAATGAATCAAAGAATCGTTACCCTAGTACTTGCGGAGAAGATTACTAGGATTGAAATGACAAAGTGTTTGTAACTCCTCTAAGCTCAAAGCTAAGTCCGAGCACAACTACAAGTACCCACCGAGCTATCTCGTGATTGTTGATTCGAGGAGTGAAAGATGGCTCATGTATGTGTGTTTTACAATTCACAAGCTTAACCTTTCACTCCATCTCTTATGATATTTATACAAGTATGAGTTTTAACTCTTTCCTAAGTGACAACCGACACTTTGCGTAAGACAAAATATCGATGTATTTTGTCTCGCTACAAAGACTATATTAGGTAAAGGGACAAAATCACTTTCTTCATGTCAAGATCGATGTCGATACTAAAAGGGAAACTTTCGTGATAAGTACTCTGCCTTATTCGCTTCCAACGTAACCGCTTTATCCCGCCTATTCTTCGCCTTCATAGTCTTCGGCCATTTTGTCTTCGTTTGTAGTTGGTGAGAGTTTGAGGATTCAATGAGTTATTGTCATCACCACCGAATCCACCAACTTCTTCTTGACTCGCCTTCACCCTTTAAGTTCCGCTTCATCGAGTAGAGACTTCTTCATGTCTCATCGAGTGTCTCGAAGATGGCTCACTGAGAGACTATGCACTCAGTGACCTGTTAGTATTTAACGGTCTAAGCACTTAGGTTATTTTCTATTCAAATATTAGATTAAGGGGTTTGGGTATTTATTGAACCCAACAAGTTTGCAAGATAAAAATAAGCTTAAAGAAAAGCTCTAAAGTGATTCTAAGGGAAAGACAAATGAAGCTCAAACCTAAATCTACTAGAGGAAGCAAAAATCAAACAATAACATTAAAGGAATAAGCAGAAAAGCAGTTAAGAACTAGCTAACTAGGACAGAAAGTACTGTGGTGCAGGGGAGATATGGGCACACAACACCAACTTTGAGACTAATTTTAAAGCAGGAAATGAACTTGCAAATATGTAAGGACTGAAAACAGATCGAATATGCACTCCAAATTACCTAAAAAACAGATTTCAAACTTTTTCAAATCAATTTGACCCTATAAAAGTAGCACATATTAGATGTGCACAGAAATTTAAGAACACAGAACTTTGACTTTTTGAAAACTTGAGAATTTGACTTATATGAACTTAGGATGATTCTAATGGATGGAAACTGATTTACTAAGTTATATGAAAACTATATTAAGCTATCTAATCAACTTAATGAAAATGCACACTGAATCGACAGATTGATGTATAAAATGAAATCTAAAGTGGAATTTGACTTTTTTCTTCCAAATGACCTATGAATAATATGCAACCTATGACTTAAATAATCCTAATATGAACTAAATGAAACAAAATTGACTACTAATTTGGACTAGAACACAGGATCAAAGCTTGATCCAAACACCCTTTTAAGTTTCAAAAATGCAAATTAACCTATGAAGCTTAATGAATAGTGACTTAAACTAATTAGAAATGATCAAACACGTAAACCAACATTTTAACAGATTGAAATTAGAAATTAAGCTTAAAACTAACTTGACTTTTGTTTTGACTAAATTTGACTTTTGTTGACTATTTTGCAAAAGACTTGAAATTAACAAATTAAATCACTAGTGAGCTTACATAAGCTTTAATAAGCTTAAGTAAGCTCAAATGAACATCATTTAAATGCTTAAAACAGGATTTTAAATAATTAAAGCTTAAGACAAGTAATTAAAAAGGAAAAGGAAAATTGCATTAATGAAGATTGAAGTTACAAATTACAATGAACTCGAGTAATAAGCTACCAAAACAATTAAATTGACAAAAATAAACAAGTGGCAACAATTTCTAAAGCATGAGAAACGGGATGTTGATCTCGATGACCGAGGTCCTTTTATACATGAGCTCGTGGCATCTAGGTCGAGAAGACCGTCCGTAAGCTTTAATCTCGCCCATCCATCTTTAGCTTCATTCTAAAGCACAAATCTCATGCATTGATTATAAGTGCTCTTCTCTTCACACGGATTGCCAACGTGGCACCGACATGATGTCACCACGTGTCAAAGGCGCTTCTAGAAGAATTTTAGGAGGTACAGTGGGCAATTCAATCAAGGGATGATGAATAGTGTTGGGTGGCTTGGGAGGAAAGGTATACAGGGATTTTATTATTTGTTATTTTGATCGCAAGTGGATGTTCGACTGGTATAGGGGTATTTGGGAAGGTTTGACCGGGTTTTAATTTAGGAACGGGTTGGTAGGATGAATGGGTATACGGATTTATTGGGTTGGGCTTGTAGGGTAAAGGGTAAGATAGTTGTTTTGGATATAGACTTGGTTTATTTTGATGTAGCATCCGGATTTTAATAACCAAGGACCATTCATGTAATATTTTGTAATTTAAAGGACTAATGGTGTAAATTAGGGTGTAAATGGTATATTGGATAAATGAGGGGTTAAAGGGTAAAATTGGGTAAATGAGGGTGTGTATTGTAATTTTGGATAAGTTGAGGGTGTAAAGTGCAAATTTGGTAAAGGTTGAGGGTTTGTTGTGAGATTATCCCGAACATGTCCCGAGATCCGTAAAATGTAACGTTGAGCATTCAAGATCCATAAAATCCATAAAACTGCTTCCGGTTGCGGCTTTTGCTCTCTTCTCTTTCCCGTGCTCGGTTTTCCTCTGTTTTGTCTGTTTTGTGATATCCGTACCTGCACATGCATAAACTCAAGAAACAAACAAATGTTAGGCATTAACGGCTGATTTCGGTTTATTTGGGTCAGTTTTGATAAAGAAAAGGTATGTGTTTTCACACATACCAAAATCCCCCAAACTAACGGATTGCCGTGTCCTCATGCAATGTCATCAACTTACGCTTCTAAAACCAAAGATTCCAACCTCTTTCTACTAAAGCTATGAAAAGTAGCAAAGCTTCCTCAAAAGATATTAAGAAACCCTTAATTCTAAAAACGCCCCGTTTACCTTTTTATTTCACATATAGATATAACGTTTAAGCACTTTTCATTATTGTGACGGTTTGTTGAACTTTCATGTCAATCAATAACTCTCACATCTTTTTGAAAGACATTTTAGGATCACGGAGTAGGAAATACAACTTATAAAGAAGTGACCATACGGATAGAATTCATCGTCCTTGACTTTTGACGAGTTCCCAAATTAAGCTTAAAAACGAAATCACATCTAAATATGATTTTAGATGCTAACACTACCAGTAAAATGATAATTGTGTACGCGTAGCTACTTCTCGCTCCCATAATCCTAATTTATCTAAGGATTTTATTATGAATTTTTGATTTTTCTTATTTCACTATGATTAAGAACTTTATTATATAGAAGAAAACCCGGTTTAAACAATAATTAGTTTTCAAAACTTTCCTCAAGAATCCCTTTTGGTAAAACTTAAGGTCCACACTTAGATCCCGACTTAACACGATTTTTGGGATATCTTTTTTATTTCAACCGAAACAACTCATCTACGAGTCCAGAGACGAGGCTTTATTTAGATATCCCCGGATTCAAAGCTTGGCTTAACATTATTTCAGAACATTTGCA
Source organism: Chrysanthemum lavandulifolium (assembly GCA_022545495.1). NCBI lineage: Eukaryota > Viridiplantae > Streptophyta > Magnoliopsida > Asterales > Asteraceae > Chrysanthemum > Chrysanthemum lavandulifolium. The sequence continues at coordinate 145,778,978 of CM040244.1, forward strand.
TTTTTGCAATTTTAGCCCTTGGTCTTTTCAACCACCAATTCAACGGGATTACCGTTTCATTAGAAGCCTTATTATGACTTTGGAATTTTTCCTCCACCTTTTTGAAGTCCATGGCAATGAGGGTACCGTCAAACATAGAAAACTTTTATGGCTTTGGTTTTCTCATTTATACATTTGAGCTTTATTTCACATTAATTTTTGCCAAACTCTGAATCCCATGTACTTTAGAACTCACGGAACTACAGAAATCCAAGACCTCACCGCCTATTTTCGGAATAAAGGATCTAAGGTCCGTTACAACAGAGAGTTCCAAGACCTTACGCCTTTCAGAATTAAGGATCCAAGTGACGGTGTAAGAGGGTAGCCAAGACCTAAACGCCTATTTTCATAAGCGAAGATCCAAGGCGCAATTAACCGCAGCCTAAAGCACATGACACTGACACGATCTAAGTATGTACCCCAAGTTCCACAATCGGGGACCCTTGAGAAATGATTTAAAACTAAGAATTGTAAAAACCGTGAAACTCTATTTATTGAATATTATTTATTTTGCGTTTATTAATCTTGTGGGAGCAAGAAGCCACAATTATCTTTCACGAGCTCTAAAGAGAACCATCTACTCCACGCTTAGCATCTAAACTCATAAATAACTCTATCATTTCTTGATCTCCGCAAATTTAAAATCTCAAATAATGAGATCCGCGAATGCTTAGCCGATAATTTAATTATCAAAGGTTAAGGTAATAAGCTAGGGCTCAACACGCCCGGTCAAGTCAAAATTCTATTCCTATTCTAACCAGCGGAAAGTCAACAAGGTGTCAAAACATACATTTATTTTTGCAAATGCTTCGTCAAATAATCTCAAGTCTCGCATTTTTAAAATCACTTATTAGAAACTAGCAAATCTTTTCAAAGCTTCGCATATTTAAAATCACTTAGGAAAGCTTGCAAATTCTTGGCCTTGTGAGCTAGAATTCGCATTTTATAGCCTCTTGTCTAAGCAATTAGCAAAGACTTTTTCAAGAAAACGCATATTTAAAGTAACTTCTAAGAGACTCGCAAAGACTTTTCAATCATTAAACTAGCAAAAGCCTACAAAAGTTTTAATTTTTTCACTTTTTTCATCATTTTTTTCATTTTTTAGGAAAAATGGGGTTGCGAGAGTATAAGGCAAAAAAAAAGTGCGGTCAAATCAAATCGAAGATTCCCCCCCCCCCAAACTAAAACAAAACATTGTCCTCAATGTTTAAAGGCAAAGGTTCTCAACGGAAATCTAAAAGCCGTTTATTGATTATGCTAAAAGATAAACGTTAGTCAATAAGATTTAGGATATCGGATTTCCATAAGCATCGAAACATGAAACTCGAGTGGAGAAAAGACAAAACATCGAGCACGAGAGTCTTCATATATCGAGGAAATCCTGGACATAAACATCAAAAACACCAAACACGAGAAATCGAAGAGGCGAACCCCCTCACGTCAGTTATTAGAAAGAAAATATAAAGAAGATAGAAACGCTTGTTTTGTTATTTAGTCGTTAGCTTGACCCGCCCCGAATTCATTTGTCCTTGGGGGAGCAAGTGGAAGAGATAATCTCCATCGGACTTTCATTCAAGAGGTTTGGATAAACATTGAATCATAAGAAAGTTCCACTCTGACGAGATACCCACGGTTCTAAATAGTAAAAACTCTAAACGGTGATACCGGGGTCAAAGATGGTATCCTCACTCCCGCAAGAGTGAAGAAGACGAGAAGTCACATTATATGTGAGGAATGGAATAAATATTTTGATAAAATTTAGGATCCATTCTTCATCCTCAAAATTAAATTTCATATAATCCTTAATTTGATTTTGATCATTCAAGCTTGTTTGGTATTTTTATCAAAAACCTCGGGAGGAAGAGGCGGGGTGATGTCATCAATAACGAAATTCTTCTGAGAAAGCTGCTCTTCCCCCAAACTAAAATCTTCCTCAATATCAAAATAGAAATGATCATACTCCGGAGGAGATATGACATGAGAGAGTTCACCGGAGAACTCCTCAAAACGAAACGAATCATACTCGGGAAGAGAGAAATGAGCATGAGAAGTGGTGCTGCCACGGCTCGTCTCTTTCGTAGGATCGATATTAAAGTAAAACGACTCATAAGTCGTAAGAGAAAGATTGGGATGAGAAGTGGGATTGCCACTACTCTCTTCTACCGTATCAAAGATAAAATTCTCAAATTCGGGTACATAATCCTTGAGCTCAAGCTCCGAAGGATCTGACGGCTTAAGTTCAACAATTTCTTCAACGTTATCTTCCTTCAAGGAGAGAAAAGGTGACGGTTTATCGTATAACATCTTTTCTATAAAGGAACATCTCCCCCCGGATCGCAATCGGTTTCAACAATTTCTTGTGAAATTGGATCATCGAACTTTTCCAAAACGACGTCACTTCTCTCAACCGGCGTGAGTGAAGTGGAAGAGTCGGAAATGATAGGATCATAAATGGGAGTGGGATTGCCACTCGAAGAATCATTATAAGCGTCATCGATCTTTAAGTTCTCTTCTGGAAACGGTTCATCATCATCACTCTCGTCAGAATCTGAATAGTAAAAAGTGGGTGAATGACTCGGTCTTTGTTGATAATGGTGACTGATATATCTTTCTTGCTTGCCAAAGACGGCAATTTGTGCACTCATAACGTAAATTTTCTTGGAATAATGATCACTCAACATAGTGGTAGAGTCGTAAGGATCCCACGATAATGATGTTGTGTCAAAATCAAGATCCCATGAGATTTCGATAATGATGTTGTGTCAAAATCTTGATCAAATCATAAGCTTCTCATCTCTTCCCAAGAGGGTTTTCCGATGAGATTTCCACCACCGCCAACATGATTTTGTCTCGTTCAATCGTGAGTGATACCATGATAAAGGTTAAGATTTGATCAAGAAGCAAATTCGATGATCGGGCATTTAATAATAATTTTGAATCTTTCCCAAGCTTCAAACACGGATTCCTTGGGTATTTGTTGGAAATTAAGAATTTCTTTCCTCAGCTGCATCGTTTTTGAATATGGAAAGTATTTTGAAAGAAACTTGTGAAACATCTCTTCCCAAGTATGAATTGAATGTTTTTCAAGGGTATAAAACCAAGATTCAGCTTCGTGGGTTAAAGAGAACGGGAAGAGATTCAATCAGATGTTATCTTGAGAAACGCCGTTTTGCTTCACGGTTTGAGTGATAGATAAAAACTTATTCAAGTGCTCATTTGCATCTTCATCGCGAAATCCATTGAATTTACAATGTTGTCGAAGAAGACGAACCAAATGATTTTTTAATTTAAAATTATTTCCCGGAACGGATGTCGGAACGATCTGTCCTCCTCGACCGATAAGTGATGGACGATAAAAATCCTCCATGGTCCGAGGATCATGGGGATCAAATGGTGAAAAATCGAGCATTGTGAAGAATTAATCAATTTAGAGGATGAGGAGATAAGAATTAAACATTCAAGAGGATAACGAAGAGTATTTTTGGGTTTTTAAAGATAGAAAACATAAAAGGAAAACAAATTTTGAAAAGGAAAATATTTTTGGGTTTTTATTTAAGAAAACTTTGAAAGCACAATATTTTTGGCAACCGATTCGTCAATAGATAATCGTTTCTTTCAAGACTACTCGCAGAGTGGCGAAAGAGAAGAGTGGATCTCTCTTCGGTCTGCAATTTAATGTTAAGACCTCCTTAAACCCCGTGTATAGGTTCAACTCTAAAGGTGAGCCGATGTAACAATTGACGTTTCGATTTCTTTTGTTGGTTTTTTAATTTTTTTGGTGTTTTAAATACTTTAGGAAAAGTGTTTTGGTTTTTTTAATTTTTTTGGGTATTTATAAAAGATATATTCACAAAAAATTCAAACGGTAACTTCTCGGGGAAGGATCTTCAAAAACACGCGATAGGAACGGAATCAAAACTCACTTCAAGCCTTCACCGGCAGCGGTGCCAAAAACTAATTGATCGTCAATAGTATTATATTTTCAAAAGCAACACAAACGGTTAGGTTTGTGTCCCCGGATCGTTCCCCAACGAAGGATGAATGGAGTTATAAACTCTCGTCGCGTTTACGGGATTTTGAATAGTGAAATAGGACAAATAATGGGGATTTACGCTAAATTTATGAAACATAAACTAGAATAAACTCATAAGGCATGTAAATCAATAAATCAAAGCATTTATAACCTAAAACGTAAAGAAAATCCAAAAATGCACGTGCTCGGGGAAAACCTAAGCCTAAAACATAAAAATTATGAAATAACGACCCTAGGAATGTAAATCTAATTTTCCTACGTGAAAAATGACAAACAAAAATTTAGGAAAAAGCGGAATATTTTTTTTGACTTTTTAAATATTTATTATGAATTAAAAACTATAAAGTAAAAAATTAATTATTAAAAATATCTAAACTATTTGGAAAAATATGAAAATTTTATGGAAAATACTTTGAATTAAGCTAAACTTAAGAAAAATGAAAACATTGAAGAATAAGCACTAGATAAGCAGAAATAAGCTAAACAGTTTAAAAAACTTATAAGGGAAAAATGTCTATAAGAGTATTAAAAGTGCAAACCTAAACGTGACAAGACCCAAGGGCAAAGTGGTAGAGGGTGTTGGTGTGGAGCGTGTGTGTGGGTGAACTGACTTGGGTTCGAATCCCAGGTAGTGTCCTCTGTTTCTTTTTATTTTATTTTGCAATTCTTTTCTAAAACAAACTAACTAATAAGCTAAATAATGAACTTTTAACAAAATCTAACTTTAAGAAAAACACTAATAAGCAGTTTTAAAGGCTGATTAAGGGGCAGAAATAAGCAAAGCTACATACTTCTAATAAGCACAACCAAACAGACCCTAAGGCTATGATAAGACTTCTAAAAGTTGTAGGGGTTATCTAATAAGCTAAAGAAGTAAAGTTGAAATCTAGATTAACTAAAAAGACCTAAAATGAGTACTCTAAATAAGCAACAAGATAAATCAAAAAGGCAATAAGCACTAAATGAGTACTCTAGGGGGAGGAAAGGTAGTTTGCAAGCTAAAAATAAGCTTAAAGAAAAGCTCTAAAGTGATTCTAAGGGAAAGACAGATGAAGCTCAAACCTAAATCTACTAGAGGAAGCAAAAATCAAACAATAACATTAAAGGAATAAGCATAAAAGAAGTTAAGAACTAGCTAACTAGGACAGAAAGTACCTAAAAAACATATTTCAAACCAGGAAATGAACTTGGAAATATGTAAGGACTAAAAAGATCGAATATGCACTTCAAATTACCTAAAAACATATTTCAAACTTTTTCAAATCAATTTGACCCTATAAAAGTAGCACATATCAGATGTGCACAGAAACTTAAGAACACAGAACTTTGACTTTTTGAAAACTTGAGAATTTGACTTATATTAACTTAGGATGATTCTAATGGATGAAAATTGATTTACTAAGTTATATGAAAATTATATTAAGCTATCTAATCAACTTATGCAATCAACTTAATGAAAATGCACACTGAATCTACAGATTGATGCAGAAAATGAAATCCAAAGTGGAATTTGACTTTTTTTTTTCAAATGACCTGTAAAACCCTAAAAATTATAAATGTATTGAAAGACTATTTTACCCTCACAATCAAAATTTTTAAAATATGTAAAATATAATAACGTTCAATTAAAGAAACTAAAAACCTAATCTATGAATATTTAAAACCCGACGTGTATATTAAGTAATCGACAATTGGTACAACGAAAATAAACGTCATGAGTATAAATAAAATTGAGTCGTTGTTCTTGTATAATCCGAATACCTTTGGGTCATTTTACTTTTATTTTGTGTGACCCGATTCCTATCAAGCCAAGTCGGCTTTGTTTCCTTTCTTGGTGAGCCCAAGATGGGCGTTGTTTGTGTTCGGTTGGGATAAAAGCCGAGAGCCAGCTTGGGCTTGTTTCCTTGTTCGGTTTGAGTTAGGCCGAAGCCCACACCCCTTCTCAAAGCCCTAGAACCGAATTTTTCACCACCTATATATACAAACTCATAAACATAATTTGGAACCCTAGTTTTGCCTCTTCTTTCTTTTTCTTTCTATTCGGCCGAAACCCTAATTTCCCCTTGGTGTTGAGAGTTTGTTTCCAACGAGCTAAGGTATAACAACGTTCTATTCATCTCACTTTGATACGCCTAATGTTATTATATATTGTATCATGTTTTGTTTTGAATCGAATCTTGTGTTTTTGGTCGAGCCATATGAAAACAAAACAACTAATATGAATCGGATCTAATATAATTAGAGAGCATGTAATGTAATATGTATTATATGAATTTGTATTAATTATGTCGAGCCACTATGAAACCGAACCACATATATAGATGTTATCATGCCTAATAAATTCAAAACCCTAATTGAATGAAACCCTAAGTGTAATTAATGGTCTAAGCATGTAATTATGATGGTTTTAATAAACCCTAAAAGCTGGACAGCATCATATGTCGAACTTGTGCGTGTCATAGATCGAATTTTATAAGTACAATAATCTGGGTTTTGTGGGAAAAGTTTATTTTATGTCTTAGTTAAGTTTTCCAAGTGGTTTGGTCGAATTTGGAGTTGTCTAAGTCGTATTTTGAATTTTACAAGATCAAGTGTCAAAGCTGAGAAAACGGGTCTCGAAATTTAGTTGTATTGTTTGATTTTCATTTTCAAACCATAAGGAATTGGGAGCTCTCCTTTTACAGGAGTGATATTTAGGACATAAATGAATTTCGGGAGTTCTGGGATTTTTCTAAGGTGTCTAAACAGGTCCAATAAGCGTAAACTTTTAAGGTGTATTTTTGATTACTTTACGGGCAGTGTCTGGACTTGTGATTTTCCATAGGCCATTTGGCATAGATATAGAACCCACCAATTTTGGAGACTCTTTTAACTTATATGGGAACCTCTGGGATTTTGCTTGATTTCATTTGAGCTAAGTAAGTATTTTATAAAAATCACTAAAGTCTGGTCCGAATATGAGTTTAAGAAACTGAAAGATAAAATATGATATCAATAGGTAACACACTTACAAATGCATAAGAAGCTTATAAAATGAGAATATACTTATAACTCTAAGAATGTTAATGCGATTAATCCGTCATAGCTTTAATGATGCTAATAAGTATTAAACAAATCATAATCCGTGTAGATTCGTTGAAGAAGACGCGACGTTACGCCTTCGTGATTCACTGCTCGCTTGTTTTCCTCTCAATTGCTTTAAGGTACAGATATTCGACCTTTTCAAGAAGGTTCCTTATGATGTTCCTTTCGTTAGCTTTCCTATTTTACTTATTAGGGTTTCCGATGCCATTGCTATGAACCCTTTCCCGATTGTTTGACTGTTGCTTATCCGAACTTATGTTTTATTGAACCATGCGATATCCGATTTGAACTTTATGTTAGGAAGACTTTGATATGCATATTTGTTGAACCTTGTTATATTTGAATATGAACCTTATGATATGAGTTATCGATATGTTATATGTTGAACTATATGATATGAAAACTTTGACTTTGAAAACATGATTTACTCTTCGATAAAGTATGATCTATGTCGGTTTGACATTCTAATTTGACCTAAGTTAGTTTGACACCGAGCCAAAATAATAACTAGTCATGGGGTTCCATGTCCGTGTCGTTGATGCACCTCGACATGACTCTAGGGCGATGAGTGAAGTTCGCCACATCCCTTATCTCGTTATTTGTTATGAGCTCATGTTATATTAAATTATCAATTTATGTTTGTGGGCGTATGGATGCATCCTAGATCCGATCTGTTATTCGATATGATTTATCTAGGTGAATGATGTCGGTAATACGCTGCGTCTTCATAAAACTCGGGAGCTAGCTACTCCGACTTATTTTGAGATTGTTTCTATATAGTTATGATGTTTTGATATGATATGCTCTGGCTCGTGGTAGTTAACTAAATCTTTATTTGTTATTTCTATGTTAAGTATTCGATTATGATTCGGTATGTTCAAGTGTTAATAATTATGTGCTCGGCTTATTATATGTTATTATATGTGGTTATGCTTTTGCATGTTTATGTGACTACCGTCTACTATGCTAGGTTATGATTAATATGTTTAAATATGATTCGCATGCTGTCATCTGATGTCATGTTAGTTATCGTCATGTGAATTCGTTGATCTATGAGATGAATGTGCTAGTGTGAAAGTGAGTATTCTATAAGTTTAGTATGTATAATTTGTTCAGTTAATTTTGTGAACTTTGCCTATACGTTAGTGTTTTTATCTGCATATGTGACCTGCCATGTTTTAACTCTGCTGATGTTAGGATTTGATCTGAGAACTGGTTTAGCTTATGATATCTGTTTTGATAATTGCTAATGGTTATGCTATGTTTTGTTTGGTCTATTTAATTATAGTTTGTCTACTATGTTTCTATTTGCTTGTGAGACCGCCATGATTTGATCGCTATTTCATTCTTTGCAATATTGAATTAAGTGTGTTAAGTGAAGGTTAATTAATTTGTTGAATGCCATGTTTATTTTTAGAAAGTGTTTCCGTTAGCCTTAGACTTTTCGTTTGGTTTATATGTAATCTATTTCTTCTTGATATGTTAAGTGTCCGGTTATTTTGATGTGGTTGCGTTGGAGTCATCAATATGCTATGTGTTTGTCCTTGATTGCTAATTGTTTTTTTCGGATTACGTAATTGTGTTTCTGCAGAATCCTCAATGATTCATTATTCTCGTTCCGCTACGATTTTGTTATTCGTTTCTTTGTTCAATTCGTATTTATGTTTTTGTTTAGTTTTTGTTTCGTTTTATCTGTTCACTGGGCTTTGTAAGCTCAGCCGAACTTTTCTTTTCATGCGGCAGGTATTAAGCATTCAAGATGAGCTCTTGGGATAGCTGATCTGGGTTGAGAGTAGAGATGAGAGCAAGATTTGACCATAGAGATCTTAGATTTATTTTGAAGTTTAGCTATTTATGTTTTCTTTTTGAATATTTTGTAAAGGCTTTCGCTATTGTATAGTATTTAAAGTTCTGATATGAAACCGTATTTGCGATATCTTTACCCTTGTCGGGTTGGGGTGTTACAATTATGGTATCAGAGCTCTAGGTTTTAGGACCCTTAGAGCTTAGGCTATGACCTGTGAGGATTGGGTAGATCTTAGGTTTCGCCCGCTCGAGACATCTTTCGATTCCTTTTGGACCGCGTTGATTCGACTTGATATTCTTTTGTCTTCACCGAGTTGGCCCTCCTCTTTCGCATCGAATTTTGTTTTCGCCGTCCGCTTGTCGATCGTTAGATGGAGACTACCGTGGAGCCAAGAAGATGGTGCCGACCTGCTGTCGCAACTGCTCTCGTCTTTGAAGAGGTTCGTAGCGTAAGCCACACCGACCGCCGTCTTTGTTGGAGACATCGAGATGTCTTGGAGGAAGTCGGACGGACCAACCAAAGGCGCAAAATACGGAGATAAGATTCAACCGGTGGTGAGAAGGTTCATCTACTTCATATGATTTGGGCGCGACGTGTGTTACTCGATTCGCTTGTCACGCGCTTTGAGGCGGTTTGATATCTTGCTACGCGATTTTGATCGGCATTACTTTTCTCCGATTCGCTCGTAACTCGGTTTGAATCGTGAAGTTTTATCGTTTAGCATTCGGTATAACTCGCCTTTTCTTTCTGGATCGTCAGTAATGAGTCATGAGGAACTGTTTTGTGCATTGGTGGCCTTCTTTTGTTTTGTGGTATGGTAAGTTGTTTTGATGTCGTATATGTTGTATGTATGTGTATCTGGTCTGTTATAGTAGGTTACTTGCTATCTGTATGTTATCTGTATGTGATATGTTTGTTGTGATTCTGGTTATGTGGTTTGCCATGACCCGGGACAGAATATGATGACAATAAGAACTGGTTATGTGATGCAAGTATTATGACGCTTTGATCAACGTGATAATACCGAGATCATATAATTTGAACTTATTGAAATTATATGACGCCTGGGAAACGCCTTTATGGTTGATACGTGATTGGACTTTGACTTGTACCGTTATTTGTCACTCCTCATGTTTGATTGGAATTACGTACCTAATTGTGAGATTTTCGTCGATATCTCATTACTTATAAGTTTTGTACGCTTTGGAATCCAAATTGTTATGATTTGTGTAAACTATGGATTGCTATGTTTGCTCTATATGTGTGCGTCTCCGTGTACCCTTATTGCGGTCCTAGAATTTTCGTGAAGTGTTTGAGGAACATTAGATCCTTTTAGTTTGATTATCTGCGACTAATTAGACCATTAGGATTAGTTCCGTCTATGCATATTATTGATCTCGTCATTAGATATCTGATAAGTTAGAATTGTCGTTTGATTTTCTGCATCTCATCCGTTATCTGCCATTACTTGATGTATATAGGATAGTCTGTTGTAAGTATTTGATTATTGTTTTGATTCGTTTGTTCTGAGATGCGTTACGTGTTTGTTTTAAATTTCCTCGAACTCTGAAATCCGCATTTGTTTGCTGTCCTGTTCCGTCTTATCCAATTTCGAGGACGAAATTTTCTTTTTAGAAGGGGAGAGTTGTAAAAACCTAAAAATTATAAACGTATTGAAAGACTATTTTACCCTCACAATCAAAATTTTTAAAATATGTAAAATATAATAACGTTCAATTAAAGAAACTAAAAACTTAATCTATGAATATTTAAAAACCTGACGTGTATATTAAGTAATCGACAATTGGTACAACGAAAATAAACGTCGCGAGTATAAATAAAATTGAGTCGTTGTTCTTGTATAATCCGAATACCTTTGGGTCATTTTACTTTTATTTTGTGTGACCCGATTCCTATCAAGCCAAGTCGGCTTTGTTTCCTTTCTTGGTGAGCCCAAGATGGGCGTTGTTTGTGTTCGGTTGGGATAAAAGCCGAGAGCCAGCTTGGGCTTGTTTCCTTGTTCGGTTTGAGTTAGGTGAAGCCCACACCCTTCTCAAAGCCCTAGAACCGAATTTTTCACCACCTATATATACAAACTCATAAACATAATTTGGAACCCTAGTTTTGCCTCTTCTTTCTTTTTCTTTCTATTCGCCGAAACCCTAATTTCCCTTGGTGTTGAGAGTTTGTTTCAACGAGCTAAGGTATAACAACGTTCTATTCATCTCACTTTGATACGCCTAATGTTATTATATATTGTATCGTGTTTTGTTTTGAATCGAATCTTGTGTTTTTGGTCGAGCCGTATGAAAACAAAAACAACAAATATGAATCGGATCTAATATAATTAGAGAGCATGTAATGTAATATGTATTATATGAATTTGTATTAATTATGTCGAGCCACTATGAAACCGAACCACATATATAGATGTTATCATGCCTAATAAATTCAAAACCCTAATTGGAATGAAACCCTAAGTGTAATTAATGGTCTAAGCATATAATTATGATGGTTTTAATAAACCCTAAAACTGGACAGCATCATATGTCGAACTTGTGCGTGTCATAGATCGAATTTTATAAGTACAATAATCTGGGTTTTTGTGGGAAAAGTTTATTTTATGTCTTAGTTAAGTTTTCCAAGTGGTTTGGTCGAATTTGGAGTTGTCTAAGTCGTATTTTGAATTTTACAAGATCAAGTGTCAAAGCCGAGAAAACTCGGTCTCGAAATTTAGTTGTATTGTTTGATTTTTCATTTTAAAACCATAAGGAATTGGGAGCTCTCCTTTACGGAGTGATATTTAGGATATAAATGAATTTCTGGAAGTTCTGGGATTTTTCTAAGGTGTCTAAACAGGTCCAATAAGCGTAAACTTTTAAGGTGTATTTTCGATTACTTTACGGACAGTGCGGACTTGTGATTTTCCATAGGCCATTTGGCATAGATATAGAACCCACCAATTTTGGAGACTCTTTTAACTTATATGGGAACCTCTGGGATTTTGCTTGATTTCATTTGAGCTAAGTAAGTATTTTATAAAATCACTAAAGTCTGGTCCGAATATGAGTTTAAGAAACTGAAAGATAAAATATGATATCAATAGGTAACACACTTACAAATGCATAAAAGCTTATAAAATGAGAATATACTTATAACTCTAAGAATGTTAATGCGATTAATCCGTCATAGCTTTAATGATGCTAATAAGTATTAAACAAATCATAATCCGTGTAGATTCGTTGAAGAAGACGCGACGTTACATCTTCGTGATTCACTCGTTCGTTTGTTTTCCCTCTCAATTGCTTTAAGGTACAGATATTCGACCTTTTCAAGAAAGGTTCCTTATGATGTTCCTTTCGTTAGCTTTCCTATTTTACTTATTAGGGTTTCGATGCCATTGCTATGAACCCTTTCACGATTGTTTGACTGTTGCTTATCTCGAACTTATGTTTTATTGAACCATGCGATATCCGATTTGAACTTTATGTTAGGAAGACTTTGATATGCATATTTGTTGAACCTTGTTATATTTGAATATGAACCTTATGATATGAGTTATCTGATATGTTATATGTTGAACTATATGATATGAAAACTTTGACTTTGAAAACATGATTTACTCTTCGATAAAGTATGATCTATGTCAGTTTTGACATTCTAATTTGACCTAAGTTAGTTTGACACCCAAGCCAAAATAATAACTAGTCATGGGGGTTCCATGTCCGTGTCAGTGATGCACCTCGACATGACTCTAGGGCGATGAGTGAAGTTCGCCACGTCCTTATCTCGTTATTTGTTATGAGCTCATGTTATATTAAATTATCAATTTATGTTTGTGGGCGATGGATGCATCCTAGATCCGATCTGTTATTCGATATGATTTATCTAGGTGAATGATGTCGTGTATGCTGTCTGGCGTCTTCATAAAACTCGGGAGCTAGCTACTCCGACTTATTTTGAGATTGTTTCTATATAGTTATGATGTTTTGATATGATATGCTCGGGCTCGTGGTAGTTAACTAAATCTTTATTTGTTATTTCTATGTTAAGTATTCGATTATGATTCGGTATGTTCAAGTGTTAATAATTATGTGCTCGGCTTATTATATGTTATTATATGTGGTTATGCTTTTGCATGTTTATGTGACTACCGCTCTACTATGCTAGGTTATGATTAATATGTTTAAATATGATTCGCATGTCATCATCGATGTCATGTTAGTTATCGTCATGTGAATTCGTTGATCTGTGAGATGAATGTGCTAGTGTGAAAGTGAGTATTCTATAAGTTTAGTATGTATAATTTGTTCAGTTAATTTTGTGAACTTTGCCTATACGTTAGTGTTTTTATCTGCATATGTGACCCGCCATGTTTTAACTCTGCTGATGTTAGGATTTGATCTGAGAACTGGTTTAGCTTATGATATCTGTTTTGATAATTGCTAATGGTTATGCTATGTTTTGTTTGGTCTATTTAATTATAGTTTGTCTACTATGTTTCTATTTGCTTGTGAGGCCGCCATGATTTGGACCGCTATTTCATTTCGCAATATTGAATTAAGTGTGTTAAGTGAAGGTTAATTAATTTGTTGAATGCCATGTTTATTTTTTAGAAAGTGTTTCCGTTAGCCTTAGACTTTTCGTTTGGTTTATATGTAATCTATTTCTTCTTGATATGTTAAGTGTCCGGTTATTTTGATGTGGTTGCGTTGGAGTCATCAATATGCTATGTGTTTGTCCTTGATTGCTAATTGTTTTTTCGGATTGTGCAATTGTGTTTCGCAGAATCCTCAATGATTCATTATTCTCGTTCGCCACGATTTTGTTATTCGTTTCTTTGTTCAATTCGTATTTATGTTTTTGTTTAGTTTTGTTTCGTTATATCTGCTCACTGGGCTTTGTAAGCTCAAAGACTTTTCTTTTCCCCGCATGGTATTAAGCATTCAAGATGAGCTCTTGGGATAGGCGATCCGGGTTGAGAGTAGAGATGAGAGCAAGATTTGACCATAGAGATCTTAGATTTATTTTGAAGTTTAGCTATTTATGTTTTCTTTTGAATATTTTGTAAAGGCTTTCGCTATTGTATAGTATTTAAAGTTCTGATATGAAACCGTATTTGCGATATCTTTACCCTTGTCGGGTTGGGGTGTTACATGACCTATGAATAATATGCAACCTCTGACTTCAATAATCCTAATATGAACTAAATGATACAAAATTGACTACTAATTTGGACTAGAACACAGGATCAAAGCTTGATCCAAACACCCTTTTAAGTTTCAAAAATGCAAATTAACCTATGAAGCTTAATGAATAATAACTTAAACTAATTAGAAATGATCAAACAAACATGTAAACCAACATTTTAACGGATTGAAATTAGAAATTAAGCTTAAAACTGACTTGACTTTTGTTTTGACTAAATTTGACTTATGTTGACTATTTTGCAAAAGACTTGAAATTAACAAATTAAATCACTAGTGAGCTTACATAAGCTTTAATAAGCTTAAGTAAGCTCAAATGAACAGTATTTAAATGCTTAAAACAGGATTTTAAATAATTAAAGCTTAAGACAAGTAATTAAAAGGGAAAAGGGAAAATTGCATTAATGAAGATTGAAGTTACAAGTTACAATGAGCTGAGTAATAAGCTACTGAAAAACAATTAAATTGATAGAAAATAAATAAATGGAAACAATTTCTCTAAAGCATGAGAAACTGGACAGTGATCTTTGTGGACTGAGGGCCCTTTTATAGATGAGCTCAGGGCATCTAGGGTTGAGAAGAATGGTCCAGAAGCTTTAAACTCGTCCATCCATCTTTAGCTTCATTCTAAAGCACAAATCTCATGCATTGGATCATAAGTGCTCCTCTCTTCACATGGATTGCCAATGTGGCACTGACATGATGTCAGTCACGTGTCGAGGTGCTTCTAGAAGAATTTTAGGAGGGTACAGTGGGCAATTCAAGTAAAGGGGATGATGAATAGTGTTGGGTGGCTTTGGGAGAGAAAGGTATACAGGGGATTTTATTATTTGTTATTTTGACTGTGGGTGGGATGTTTGACCGGGTATAGGGGTATTTGGGAAGGTTTAACCCGGGTTTTAATTTAGGAACGGGTTGGTAGGATGAATGGGTATAAGGATTTATTGGGTTGGGCTTGTAGGGTAAAGGTAAGATAGTTGTTTTGGATATGGACTTGGTTTATTTTGATGTAGCATCCGGATTTTAATAACCAAGGACCATTCATGTAATAAACTCAAGAAACACACAAATGTTAGGCATTAACGGCTGATTTCCGGTTTATTTGGGTCAGTTTGATAAAGAAATGGTATGTGTTTTCACACATACCGGTACTGAAGTTCAAGTGATTGAGTCGATGATACCATAACCATGACTTGTTTTTAGATGCCTTAGACAACAAGCAAATAGGAGAAGACTTCATCATATCTTTGATAGAGATGGTGTACAAGTTTGTGCCACGAGATCCTTTTAGAAGCTCAACACCATCTAATTCTCTAACGAAGCATGTATGTTTTCTGAAGGCTACTTCAAGATCAGAATCACAAAATTGACCAACAGAGAACAGATTGTGCAAAATTCCTTCTACATAATATACCTGGGAGATAACACTATCACCAAAAACATAATCTCCATAACCCATAATTGCCCCAAAATGATCATTCCCAAATCTAACTATCCCGATGAACTTATTCACGAAGTTCTTGAGCCGTGAGCGATCCCCAGTTATATGTTTTGAGTAGCCTGAATCCAAATACCAAAGGACGATTTGTACGACCTGCATTTGAAAACAAACAAGAGTGGATAACTGGAAACATTATCCCCATGAGAATATGGGTTCTGATTGGTTAGTACAAGAAATCTATAGACCTACAACATTTCTAATTCTAAGAGCCATAATATTATTAGTGGGAGTTGCACTAGTAGAGGCAGTGGACCTAGTCACAGTGTGTTGAGTTTCTAAAGGTATGATTCTACCAGTGGGCTTCCATTTCTCATTAGGCACTGATCTAGACAATGAGGGACATAGTTCACTAATTTTGAACTTGCGGCCTATGGGATTCCATTAAAAACCCATACTAATAAACCTTTTCCTTTTGGGTTTCCAAGATTGCTTAACCTGTTTTGCATTATACATTGGGGATTTAACGAAATGCCTCAAATAAGACACAACACATTCATCATGATTACCAAAAATTAAACATTCATTACATGTTTTGCAAGCAGTAGCAGGATTCGAATTAATTATAGTACACTTATAGCTAATACTAGAATCAACACAATTCATTTTATTCAACTCAAACTTATTATTCCTATGGTGGCTTCTACTCTCTTCTCTTGATCACTTTTAGCTCGTGAGGTCCTATCTTGCTTTGTATTGCCTGAAGGCTTTTACCCGCTAGCCTTAGTGTCACTGCTTACTCCTGTAGAAAGAATGACAGGAATATTAGTTTGTTTCACTACTTTTTGCATTTCTGGCCTAGAAGTGTTAGGCTCTGAGATTTTAGAAGGCACATCAAAGGTAACATGCTTGATTTTAGGCATAGAAGTGGGTGCAACTATTCTATCTTGCCTAGTACCAGACTTAGGACATGTGGCAATGACATATTCTAAGAGTTCCTGAGATCGTTTGGCATGCATGCAAGCATATGCAACTCCACTATCAAGTGGTTTTTCTATTCTATCATCTTCTACGATCTCACGGAGACCCTCTAAACTATCCTTAAGGTACGAAAGATATGCTTGATATGCAAGTTCATTATTCCTAAGAGGAGGGGGAATATACAACACATCAATAGCATAGTTATTACAAGCAGAAACCTTTGGAACAACATAATTGCAAGTGGGAATCAGCAATTTCCCTTTTACCATACACTTCAGATTCTCAATTTCGTTAAGCAAAGAAGTTACCTTTTCAATGTGTTTTTCATGATTGACCTTGACTGAATCATATAACTCTTTGTTTTGCAATTTAACTTTTGAAATTTCTGCTTGAAAACATTCATTTTCTTTTTGCAATTTATTGATAATGTTTTGAAGTTGGAAATTATGAGAATCTAAAGGCGGAGGTATCTGAGTGCCAACCACTTCACTCATATTTCCCTTCAATTGGGAAATTTGAGCTTTCAACTTTCAAATCGTGTTGTATTGATCTTGAATCTGTTCATCACGCGTGTTTATTTCAAAATATGCATCAAACTCAGAAGCATCCGGAGATGTCTTGGCATTTTAGGTTTTGATTCTTTCTTCAAGATGTTGATATTTTAATTGTAAATCAAGATATTCAACTTCTAATTTATGAAAATGCCTGACCATGTTATCGTGATCATCCTTTTCGATTTTGTCATGCAATTTTGAATTCTCGGTCTCATGCTCATTGACCCGATCTTGGAAAACTTAAAATACAATTGATAAATCATGAAATTGAGAAGAAGTTATGGCATAATTAGTGACAGTATAAAACACATCCTGGGCAATGCATCTGGAAATAAAATTCTCATTAAGGATGTGAATATTCTTTCTCTCAATCTCATTTCTTTTAAGCTCATATGCATTAATTCTAACCTCGTTTTCCATTCCATTAAACATCTTTTTCATTTCTTTAACTTCAGTATCTAAGGCCTTTTGAATACCCTTGAATTGTTCTTTTAATTGTTTAAAGAATGAAATAACCTCTGTAAGATAACACTCTTTTGTTTGCTCAAAACCCCTTTCACCTTCAGTGATACATGTTGGTGTGATTCTCTTCTTACATGTTTTATCGAAATCAGCAAATAGTTGGTAAATTACGTATATGCTAATTAAGGTTTTGCTTTGAGTGGGAAGAGTTCTAGGCACTAAATGCATTGGTGTATTGGGAGGATACAATGTAGTTGCAGGAAATTTCCTAAGGAGATGATTATTTTCAACAAGTTCTTCTGCCTTTCTCTTATCCATATCTAACTTTCAAAAGACTTGTTCAGGAGTTAATTGAGTCTGAGGTTTAAACGTGGCTAAGAAGTTTTCTTTAGAATAATCGTGAGATTTGACATTTATTCTATGACTCACACACATATGTTCCTTCAATTTCTTAACCATTTTCTCTCTAGAGGCATTTTCTAACTCTATGTCCTCTTCAGTGTTCTCTACACAAGTTAGCTTTTGTTTGGGCTTAAGAATCTCACTACCATAATATATCACATCATGATACCTTTTGGCTTTCTTATGGAATACAGGATTTGGGTCTTCTACAAGGCCTATATTGTTTTTATCACTTTATACTCTATGCTTTGAAATCATGTGAGCAGTTTGAATGGTGTTGCCTTGTACGTACAACTTATTTTCAAGCTTGTTTTTTAAAGTCTTAAGGTTGGAAAAATCATTTAGGAGTTTTGATTCATTTTCTTTGAGTTCCTGTTTAAGCGTTTTTACATTTTTTTGAAGTTCTTTTTTTTGCTTAACAGTTTTATTAAGTTTCTCTTGTAAGGAATTTAACTCTTGTTTTAACGTTTCTTCCCTTAAATTACTTTTAGTGATGAATGTACGCATTTGGCTATCCATTTCCTGCTCACGGGTGGTCAACTCAAATTTAGCACGCTGTTCATAGATGGAAACTTGATCCTTATATATATTTAGCTTAGTAGTCATGGAGTCATCAGGCACATATTCAGTGTACTCATCAAACACATATTCATCATTAATGGCATAAGATGCATCACTTGGTACAACAAGACTTTCATAGTGCTTCACATATTGCTCATATGGGACAACATTGCTATTACCCATATTTACAATATCTGACTCAACGACTTCTGTTGGTTGTACTTTGTTGGGAATCTTTTGCTCATCAACCATATCATATAGTTTTAGTACCTCTGATATGATAGAAGCATTGGAGGGACTGGCTTGTTGAGGTGATGACACCATTGGAGAAATATTAGCCATGAAAATAGTCTGTACTGTTGGTTCATCATCAACATCAGAGTCAAAGGCATCACAGTGAGCAACGTGGAAGACATTGGGATTGTTCTGTGCCAAATCATATACTGGTTGTTCATTCACGTCAGCATCATATGTTTTGGCATTCCCATCAGCAAGAAACAACAACTCCTCCTCATGCAACACCGCTCCACTGTCTTGAGCCTGTATCAGCAGCATCTTATCCCTGAATTACTCAGCATTTTGTTGACGTTTAGGTTGAGTGCAGTTCCTAGCTATATGTCCCTCTCCTCCACAATTGTAACACTTAATCGGTTTACCTTGACCCTGAATAACAATCCTTCCTCTGTTCTGAGCACCCACATAACCAGCTTCAACATTCCCCCGTGCAACATTCCTTGGAATCACATTCTGCCTTCCTTACACATTTTGAACCACAACCCTTCCATCTTCCACTGTAGCTTGATTGTGCAGGTTATATAAGGTTCTAAGTTGGTTGTTGGTTAGGGGAAGTGAGGTTCTGGACTGTTGAACCAATAGAGCTACCTGGTTTGCAAGGTTCTCAATCAACAAGTCAGTTGGGGTAAACCTTGAGTCTGGTATGGTAATCTGATTCTGATTCTGAGAAGATGGTATGACTTGTGATGCTCGAGTGTTTAGCCTTACATTTGAAACAAATGCAATTGAGTCATTTGATGGGTTTGCTGCAGCAGTAGAATGGAATTTTCCAAGATCAAACGCTCAAATGTAGCATGCTACTCATGTTGAGTAAGGAGGCATACAACTGCTCATAGTTAGTGTTCCTCAATCCTTTGTTCAACTTCACATCAGTAACAAATCTGTGCCATTCAGGGTTCATGTTGTTTACGAACTTAGAATTGAGTTGGATATTTGGCATAGTTATGTTGATATTCCTCATATCATTCACAAGCTTGTGAAACCTCACATGATACTCTGTAATGCTCTCCACTGGGTTCATTTTGAAGTTCTCAAAGTCATCATAAAGCTATGACGCTCGATCTTCCTTAGTCAGTTCTGAGCCATATAGAAGCATCTTGACATTGTCCCAAACTGCTTTGGCCTTGGTATTGTGATTAATCAGCTTGTAAATGTCCTTGGGTAAACCTTGAAGTACGATGTTTGAGGCTCTAATGCCAACATCACATCTTTTCTTCTCCTTGTCATTAAGATCATCATAAGTTCTTGGTCTATCCATACCCAGAGTGACAGTACCATCTGCACCAGCTTTAAGTTGATCTCTTGTGGTGCCCATTTGGAAAGGTCCTTCATCAATTGACTGAAGAATGTTAAGACCATTCTCTTTGCCCAAGCAATATAACCTGATTCTCTGTGCCCAAGAGTCATAATCAGTTCTATCCAGCATATGAGGGCGGGTATCGGACCCAACAGCTTGAACGTCATCTGAAATAGTAGACATGATTACTAAGTATACGGGATTTTACTACTCTTTGATTTAACCGAGAAATATAATCTTTCGCGGGATTTTACAAAACCAAGAGGAAACCGTAGAACTCAAGTCACAAGTGTCAAATCTCAAAAGACAAAACGCAACAACCAAGTCAAATCTTAGAGAAATCAAAACGCATGAGCACAAGTCGCAGATTATCCAAAACACACCCTGTAAAAACGCAACTTAACAAAACGGAGAGGACAAAACGCAACACTTGACAAAACGCAACACTATCGAAAATGCAACATGTTAAAACGCAGAATACCAAAATGCAGTTCACAAATCGCACTACTTGTCCTTTTGTCCTTTCCTAACAAAACGCAGCTCAAAATATTAATATTTTATTCAAATCGCATCCAGAAGGAGTCAAATCGCAGCCATAACCAATCAAGTCGCAGCCAGAATCAGTCAAAACGCAAGCCTAACAAAGACAAAACGCAACCAACAGAACACAAGTCGCAGTCAAGAACTAACAAAACGCAGCCTAGAACACAAATACCGTGAGTCAAAAAGCATCCAAGAACACTTTCAAAAACCTTACTTTTTCAATAAAAACACCACAACCAAGATGAATCGATCCTTCCAAACCCAAAACTAAACAAATATGATGATCCTAAACATAAAAGTACAACCAAAATTCAAACTTTACCACTAAATAAGATCAAAAGAGTGGAAAAATCTCTAAACTCATTCAAACCATAAACTTATGAATAACCAATCAAGAATCCAAGAACACACAAAGTAGATGATCAAACCATGGCTCTTGATACCAATTGTAATATATTGGTTATCATAAACATACAAACACACTTATGATGATTCGAACTTAGGATGAGTTTAGAGAGATAAAGTGGAGAGAATGGGAACTTCTAGTGAGAGAAAGTAAATGTATATTATGAAGATCCAACCTTCTACCTTGGGAGGTAGAAGGTATTTATAGTTTTTACAATAAACGCCACCTACGGGCTGTGGATCAGGTATACAGCTGGGTAAAGACCCGTCCTTCCTCCACGGTGTTACTTAACTAACTACTTATAATAACTAAACGACTAAGACTACGAGCTTTCTAATGCTTACACATACTTGAGGTGACCGAGTCTTTAACTTACGAATTTACTAAATCCTAACACTGCTCCTTCCAGTTTTTCAACATCTCGTCATCCTTTTCAACCTCCGCATCCATGATATCTATCCCCTCGTTTCTTATACCTAGAATATCTGAAATAAACTCTTTTGTAATCACAATACTACCATTTCCTAATTTTATTTCCATCTTTTCCGGGTTGAAATTGTCGACTACATAAAAGCCCATCTTATAAGGTATGCCATCTAACTTCATATTTAATATTCCCCAAACCTCATTCTCTCGATCTATGATTTCTGAGCAGGTGTTAGTATTTAACAACTTCTTTTTCATCACCTATGATTAAGAGATATTACTTTAGTACACGTACAACATTAATGAAATATGATTCATAGTATACGTTAGACTTACCCTTTTTATCAACCATTTCCTTCTTGATGCTTTTGCTTGGACCGGCACATGTAACATATATGAATTTCTTATAATATACATCATTAACACCTTTTTAAATTTTATTCTTCCTATATATGCATTCTTATTAAAATATACACAAACACTTACCATGTTGCCACCGGATGGTGCTTTTTTCTCACAGACAGCCTCAAATTCCACTTTCCTTTTCTTTCGCCCACTTCTTCTGACACCGGAAACGTACACATCCAACAGTTGTATAACATCTTTGTACCATGAAAAATTGTGCAACTACTTACTAAACAAACTACTAACTGAATCATAATCCAACATAACTGTCCTATAACTAATGAAACTTTTTTCAAATATGCGTTACAAAACCAACGATTTATGAGACTCACCTGCATTATTCCAGTCTGCATTAACGAAGTCGTCATCTAAATCCTCTTCGTCTATGTTTATATCGTCAGCAATGTGATTGACATCTGCAATAGGTTCCTTTTCTATGCTCCTTCCTTTCCTCTTCAAACCTAATATTCATTAAATATAAAAATAACGTTATATATCTGGTAACAACAATAACGTACTATCAACACATGAATACCCAACCAACTATATATGCTACATCAGTCACTTCAAACACCCCTATAGTTAATTGCATTCCTAAACACACATACAAACACCCTTATAACTACTAGCATTCCTAAACTCACATCCTAAACACACATCCAAACACCTTTGTAACTACTATTATTCCTAAACATACATGTTTGTACAACCTGTAACAAATTCAAACACAAATCCAAACACCCCTGTAATAAATCCAAACGCATATGTAAGTACTATTATTCCTAAACACATATCTTTTGTACAACCTGCACCTACCAAATACAAATCCAAACACCCCTGTAACAAATCCAAACACATATGTAACTACTATTATTCCTAAACACATATCTTTAGTACAACCTGCACCTACCAAATACAAATCCAAACACCCCTGTAATTAGTTTTATTCCTAAACACACATCGAAACAGTTTCTTTAATATTCTTCATACCAAATACAAATACCAAACATTTTGTAACAACCTTTGTACAACCTGTAACTTCCAATTTTCGAAACCAAACACCCCTATAACATGAAAAACACCCCTGTAACTATTTTTATTCCTAACACACATGCAAATATTTTATTGCATCTTAGAAATACCAAAATACAAATAACACTCACAATATAACATCATTGTACAACCTAGGTACCTACCATATTCGATTAACTGAGAAAAACCATAAAAAAACAACAATACAGTTACAGAAAACATGGATGTTGGTCGATTAAACATTTTATTCAAAAAAAGCTTTAATAAAAATGAATAAAAATTTTCAAAACGTATAATTAACCATTCAAAACATACCTTTATTCTCAGTTGGTTCTTTTTTGTTAAGAAATTAGTCTTCATTTTTGGTTAATTCACGAATCAAAGCCGCAATGAGATTTGGGTTTTAGGGTTTCAATCACTGATCGTCTGTGTTTTTAGGTGAGATAATGATCGTGTGCGTTTTTAGGTGTGTTTAATTAGATTTATTTTAAGGAATTATAAAATATGATCATTACATTGATGTTAATATCCCGAATATAAAGCATGCAGTTATCAGAATTTATAAAAGTAAAATACCATTTATACCCTTTTATTAATATTTCCAGGGAAATCAAGTTTCACTTATTTACAAAAATGACATTGTACAATCTCAACCATAGATCAAGTTAATCCGATGGTAGAAGGAGGGTTCTCGCAATTCTCGCACTTATGATGTTATAAAAATAAAGGCCCTATATATATATATATATATATATATATATATATATATATATATATATAGATAAGCGCTCAAATGAGAAGTCTATTTTTGTGAGAACGTGAGAAGAGATCTGGACCGTTAGATCAAGTGAATCTCATCTTCATATCAATTTGGGCGGAATGGCATTTTTGTAATTTTTGGCAAAAAATTAGAGGGGTCTAAGTGTATTATTGTCATTCCTTCCCACCCCAAAAACTTATCCCTTTTTTTCTCTCTACATAAACCAAACGCATTCTTAAACAAACACCTCTTCTTCATCTCCCTGGTTTTTGATCACACATCTGCTTCATCTCGCCAACTGTCATCTCCGTCATCTCTTTGCCGCCAATAATCTCTGGCGTTGACTTCAACGTTGACTTTTTAATTGATTGTTTTCTCATTCAATTGGGTATAAATTTTAACTTTTCAACAATTTTCTTAATCATTTGAAACAGTGTTATGTGAATTTGAATGCTAATATTGGTAATTATTTTTAACTAATGAATGTTTTTACTATTTGTAGTTATAAAATATGTGTTTGTACTTCTTATCTATTGCGTCACATGTCAATATGATATATGATGCTTTGTGTAATTGATTGATTGATTGTATGCGACTATGCGTAGAGTAAGTGTTTGGAAAAATGCATTACTATGTTGTGGATTGCATGTGTAGACCAAGTGTTCGACGAAATGCCTTACTTTGTTATGTGTATTTTTGGCTAAAATTTTCATGGATGTATGTGTAGACCAAGTATACGATGAAATGCCTTACTTAGTTATGTGTATTTTTGGTTGAAATTTTCATTGATATATATGTAGACCGACTGTTCGACGAAATGCCTTACTTAGTTATGTGTAATTTTGGCTAAAATTTTCATGGATATATGTAGAACAAGTGTTCGACCACTAGTATCATTTCATTTCATTTCACAAAATCTTTCTTTTTTAGTCAAATTTGGTTCATTTTTTAGAGAATAGTGTACTCTAGTGTTGATTTAGAGGCAATTATTTAAGTTTAGTAACAATATCTTCACTTGTGAAGAAAATCATCTAGGAATGAGTTAGTTTGCGTAAAAGATAGATTATGAGAATAGTGTACTCTAGTGTTTATTTAGAGGTGATTATTTAAGTTTAAGAACAATATCTTCACTTGTGAAGAAAATCATCTAGGATTGAGTTAGTTTGCGTAAAAGATAGATTATGAGAATAGTGCACTCTAGTGTTGATTTAGAGGCGATTATTTAAGTTAGAAACAATATCTTAACTTGTGAAGAAAATCATCTAGGATTGAGTTAGTTTGCGTAAAAGATAGATTATGAGAATAGTGTACTCTAGTGTTGATTTAGAGGCGATTATTTAAGTTAGAAACAATATCTTCACTTGTGAAGAAAATCATCTAGGATTGAGTTAGTTTGCGTAAAAGATAGATTATGAGAATAGTGTACTCTAGTGTTGATTTAGAGGCGATTATTTAAGTTAGAAACAATATCTTCACTTGTGAAGAAAATCGTCTAGGATTGAGTTAGTTTGCGTAAAAGATAGATTATGAGAATAGTGTACTCTAGTGTTGATTTTGAGGCGATTATTTAAGTTTAGAAACAATATCTTCACTTGTGAAGAAAATCATCTAGGATTGAGTTAGTTTGCGTAAAAGATAGATTATGAGAATAGTGCACTCTAGTGTTGATTTAGAGGCGATTATTTAAGTTTAGAAACGATAATCAATCAGAGACAAAAATTAGCTGATCAAATTGCTGAGTTAGCCTGCCAGCTTTCTTCTAGTGGTATCGAGCTTCGGGCATGTGTAGAAATAATCAAACCATTTGGTGATGGTCCACGTCCACATACACTACTCCTTAACTCACATCACCACAAGTTACAATCTAAAATCCAAGGTATTCAAACATCAGGCTCAACATATGAAGTAGCTTAGACAGCTGCACTCTCACAGCTCGTATTTTCAATTATAGCTCAGGCATCAAGTGATTCTTTAGCTATATTTGATGGTTAACCATTGTACACATATGAGCTTTTAACATGGTCTGTCAAACAAACCAACACATTCGCACATCTCATGAAGAGGCACGTCATTGCTTCACCCTCTCGCCTCCAAGAAATCGAGAACCGTAATGAGTGTGTTCGATTTCCATGGGTCATTGTTATCTGTTAGAATCTCATGGACCGCACTCGGCCTGTCCTTCTTAGACATTTTAGGCCTTTTGTTGAACAAGTACTCAATGCTAACTTGAAAAGGATTGAGCAAAGTACCGCTGCTTTATCAGCTACAGTGATTGGTCACTTAATTTCCCACCTGTTGGTTCAACGATATCCCAACCAAAGCTTTCGAGTAGCGCCTATAGATTTAATGTGATGGTCAGGAAATGTGTGAGGATATTGGACTCCTGAGGTCGTCATTGTTTTCAAACCGGGCAATGGAAGGTCTTGTACAAGTTTTTAACTCATGTGTTAACATGCTAGTAAACACATTTCCTGGTTCATCAAAAACTGAAAACTTAGAAGGTAAAATTGTGAGGATATCAGATGATGAAATGCAACAAATAACACTGCTAGCTAATGTGTTATTGCTATCAGAGGAGCTGCTACCACGAGCGACCATAGATTTGTTGCCTTTAAAATAGTGTCTTCCCACTGAAAGCCCAAGGAAAGTTTCAGACAGACAACTGCGTACTCCAGAGCAAAGAGAATTGAAGAAACGGCTTCAAAGATTTGTTGATCAGTTGAGAGATAGCTTTTGTAGAAAACATGCACTTGATCTCATCTTTACAGAAGATGGAGTTGCCCGTCTCAATGCACAAATGTACTTGATTATGGATGATAATTTACAAGAACCAGAATGGTTCCAATCTCCAGTATATCAGGTAACCAATTCTTACATTCCACAGAAGTTGCGCCACTTTTAACTTTTAAGGTCAAGAAAATATTCTAATTAAATTGAAAAACCATCGGATCTAACTATGAAATCTGAATTTAGCATGTTTGAGTAGGAAATCTGATATAGGTTTCTCATTGATTTAACATGAACTGTTTATAAAGTTGTGTAAGGTCTCAAGCTTAGCATCGGACATGTTTGTGGGAAGAGAAAGGTTTACCACTCTTCTTTTGGTTATACTCACAGAAACAGTAAGATTATGGCTTTCTGATGAACAAAGTTTTTGGGAAGAGATTGAACGGGCAAAAGCCTCTTGGCCCTTTTGGACTTAGACAGGTTTCTTCTTACTTTCATCTACAAATTTCTATATTCCAAGTCCATACAGTTATGCAATTTAACAAGGGTTTTTATTGGTCTGCAGTTTTATCTAGATTTGCAGTTTGTTATACTGTTTGCTTCCCAAGGGCGTTACTTATCAAGAAATCTCCATCAAGTTATTAAGAATATCATCTCAAGGGTTATGGACTCGGTTGCTTCTATCAATATAGATCCTCACAGGTATTGTTTCCTTCCTAAAGCCATTATCTTACCAGGATTTGTTTTTAAAAGATTTGTGTTTGATTAAGCAGCTTGTTGCCGGAGGTTGAATGGTTTACTAATATTGGTCAAATTGCAATCGATATGTTGACTGGAAAGGACACCTCGGAGAATGTAGAAGTTACTAGTCCGACAGCTTCTATGTCAGCTGTATCTCAAGGGAGTAACTAGTGCGCCTTCAACCACATAAAGCATCCTTACAAACAACTTGTATCAAACGGTTTTGCCTATCTCAAGTAATTATATTGACGGCAAGAGCTAGAGGTGACAACTCACGGGTTGAGCTGGTTGGGTAACAAATCAAACTGAGTTTTGGGTCCGGTTGGGTAATAAGTCAAATTGAGTTTTGGTTAAAAACGGATAATGTTAAGTATAGATCAAAGCGAGTCGTGTTAACAGTTGGCACCCGCTAACAGTTTTTTATCCATTGCTTTTAGTAGACTATACATAGTTAAACTATCCATTATATACATAAACTATATCATTAAAATTTATCTAATTTCTATCGAAAAAATATTTAGGAGTTTGTAAGCCTTTGATTACACCATAGGAAACTTACAACCAATCCGACTTGTTTTCTTTACTGTATAATTATACTTGACATTTTTTCCTGTAACATTATTTCTCCATAATGGGTTAGAATTGTTAAATTCAATAGGAAACATTATCTGATTAAACCATATTATGGGGAAAAAAATTCAAAAACAAGATACCATTTTTGCACTAAGAATCAGTTTTAGACAAACTGTAAAATACAATTAAGAAAAAACTTATCACTTTGAAATTTTGTCTGAAATCATTCATTTCCGTATACATTACTGACTGGAATCTTGCATTATTAAGGGGATCGGGGCTCTTGATTTAACTCGAGCATATGATAATTCATGTAATCAATACAATTTAACCTCAGACAACACAATATTTCCTCTTGTAACTCCTCTTCTTTATTACCCTACATTACAGTCAAAACAAAAACATTATTAACAGCTTCCTGAGCTTGAAACCTATAGACTCTGTCCTACAATATCTAGAAGAAAAAAAAATACAGTCGTCTATTTGTTTTGAGGTAAATAATTTTTTTACCTGAATCGTGAGGCCAATATCCAAGACGCAGTCCTTGATTCTATCCTGAAATGCTTCAAAACCTTTCTTGGAGATGCAACTAAATCTGTGTATATCTACATCTATATCTCCATATAGATTTGGACATAACGAGGCTGTCAAGGGCACATAAGATGTCTTTTGTTTTACCGCGTACTAAGGCTATTTTTTCTGGTACAAAGATTGTTTACAGGGACATTACAACTACATTCCCAAGCTTTGTATTTCATTCAAGAGTCGAATATATGTGAAGGAGCTTCAGCGTTTGTGCATATGGTTAAGCCATAACAGTAATACGTAATGAGAATTTATTTCCATGTTTTTTATGCCACAAGCTAATTCGTGACTTGATTTTTCTTATTAACAGCATAAGAATTTTGTTCACTGAAATTTGTTAAATCATTAGTCAAGAAGTAAGATTTTGTTTTCCTATTGTGGCTTTGTGTGCTATAATACATTCAGGCCCTATGAATAAGTGCTTATTGCAATATAAAGAACGAGTAACAATTCAAAAAACATTAAACATCGTTGATGCTTAAAATAAAGATCACGAAGAACAAGTTAATTATAATAACCACTAGGCAAAACACTTTAAAACTTACTAGTGATAAAGTTTATTCACACATGAACAAGTTAATTATAATAATTACTTGCATTAACTAGTAAAAAAAGAAAAAAATAATATGCTCATTTATAAATGTATATTCTAAAAGAAGGCGAGAGTTAATTGCACTAATGACAACAGGCACTCAAACTTAACTTCGTTCATGTGACATTTTTGTACCCGTTTAGATGACTGGAATACTTATGGAAACATGTCTAATTGAGCCATTTAGATGACTGGTACTTTTCCATTTCCTAAAAAACATAAAAAAGATAAAAAATAATCTTCCTCAACCCCAACCTTAGCGTAGTAACTCCTCACTAGCATTCATATTCCCCTAGAGAACGATATCAATTCCGTGGCTTACCCTAATACTACACTACAACGATTAGGTTCAACGCTTAGGGTGTTGAAAAACTTGCTCATTTAAAAGGAAGTTCCTTTGACCCCGAGCGAGCGCGTGTAGCGTTATCAACAACATTAATGTATATTACCCACTTAAAAATGTTTTTAGCAAGCTATAACAATAACTTTTGACCCATTAATCCAATGTGGTCACTTAAAGGGGTGTTTGGCAAACTGTAACAACAATTATTTTGACCCGTTAACCTACTGTGACCACTTAAAGGGGTGTTTGGAAAACTGTAACAACAACAATTTGGAACTGTTATGTTGTCTCCAAGGATTTGAACCTATCAACTGCACCCATTTGCTTCCATTGGCAGGTACTAGAACCCCACTTCTACTTGTAGTTAACCGCCGTAGTTATCCACAATCGGCATGTCACTACAAAGACTTTTAACCTCATGTTTCTGCAAGTAGTTTTTCTTCAGGGAATTGTGAAGAAAATGAGCAGAAGTGATAGCTAGCTTGCGGTCACTACTGATTGAAGACCTAAGATCCTTGGCATAATCATACACATTGAAAAATTTAACATTGACCTCATCTTTTAACCACTTATTTAGAAGTTGCTCCTTTGAACATAGTCGTACAACATATTGCTTCAATAAGTTCTCTATCAGCTTGACTCTCAATACGGAGCCTATGATTTTGATGAAATTCTTGGATATCTCCAGATAAAAAAGCCAAAAGTATCAGGCCATAAAGTTCAGCTTGAATCTGCAATTGAAAAATGAATAGTTTGTTATAATTGTTAATAAACGGAGTGAAAACAGAGGACCGCATACAAAGTGTAACAACACTATTAGTAAAATTTGGCGAGGAGATGCAAAAAACAGTACGGGAGCATAAGTAACTCACATTTGTATCAGTTACAATTGGCTTTAGCAACTTCAAACGTCAAGACAGGGGCATTGTACTGCTATTCTGCTGAGAATTTCTAACATCTGAGCGAATGTCATCTTGAAGTTGTATAAAAGTCACCCAGACATTACTACTCCAAGCTTCAATTTTGTCCTCAAATGACCGCAAAGTATTAGCCACTATCAGTGTTTCATCGAGATCAAATACGATACCAAGACACCTAAGGTTCAACATGACAAGGCATTATTCGTAAAGTCCTGGTTGAACTATGAATCCCCAAGAACACAGAAACAAACCATTTCTTCTAGAACGCATAGCTACCAAGTGCAGCTCCTCACCACCAAGTGAGGCAACAACAGTCTGCAGATGAGGGCATATAGTTAACGACACATTAAAGGATAAAATCAGAACCAAACAACACCACTAATTGCATAGGATACTATTAACTCCCACTCAAGATTAAATCTCAAGATACATAGAAGTTAAGACAAAACAATAAATGTATAAGATCACAGAGCATGCGCAGAAAAAACATAATGTACACAGGTCATTGTGAAACTGTTATTAATGACTGGTTTAAAGAACAAGTAATTACAACGCTTCCTGTTATATTCTTATTGTTGTGCTACACCGCTATCACCAAGTTCCATTAAACCAATAGTTAGATTTACTGTAATTACGGTTATGCTCATGAAAAAATATCATAAATTTACTTCTATTGAGTCAAGTAAGATTAAATCTGGCAAGAAATTTTGATATTGAGTACTTTAATCAAACGAAATCTGAACTACAAAACAAACAAGTAAACCTCACTTTTCGCTAATCAAGTTGACTAAATTTCTTTGGTAGAAAATGCTATGCAAAAACTAGTTCTGTCACTTTAAACATTTGATTGCTAACAAAACAAAACCATTTCAAGAGATATTTTATTATTCAACGAAAGAAAGAAGAACATAAGATTTTGACTAATGTTGCGAGTAAAGTAAGGTGTGGACTTCCTGAACTGATGGAATGGCTGGAATTGCACCATTTTGTGGTGGTGGTGATGACTCCACAAGCACATGAGTATCTTATTATTTCTTTCAACTTTGCTTCATCCTGCATTTCAGCATGATTATTTATCAACTTGAGATATAGTTTAAAGGTAGCCATACGGGCTAGGTAGGAACAAGTTGATTCAAAAAACTTTTTACTCAAATGATATATTTGTTTTAGAGATTATTAGTTTAAAAAGATTCATTATGATTTATGCATACAACAACTACTGCCCCGTGTCTTTTTAAAGCTTGTTCATCAGTAGGAAACATAATCCAAATTAACTCATTTATAATTAATGGGTCAGAATTGGCAACTTATATATGTGTAAGTAAGTTGAATCAAACGTGAAAATGTGGTTACCTGTAGCACAGATTGGTCATTGACGATCTTAGTTAGGAGGGCACCAACAAAAGAATCGCCCGCACCTGTTATGTCAACTACTTTCACTGGGAATGCACCTACCGATCCATGTAAATCCTACGATCATAAGGATTTACAATCAAATATATAAGAAGGTATAATGATATCACATAAAACCAAAATTATAATTTAGTCTTGTACTAGTAGTTTGCGTATACAGATTTAGGACACAACCTAATCAATAAAAAAAATTGGATAGAGAGTATTTCTGGTCAAGCCAGTTCCATTTTACCACCATACCAACCAGTCAACTTTGACAAATACAAGAAATACTAAGGTTAGCAGACGGCGGTTATCCGTTTTGGAAGCTATAGAGCTCAAAAGACTAAAGTTAACAGACGGCGGTTATCCATTTTGGAGGAGATTGCATCCCAAATCGTTCTGCATGACCTCTCATGGAGGAGAAACAGTCATACAATGAGTGCTCGAGTCTCCATTCATGATTAACAGAAACTTCATAAAGTTATTATACATTATTATACTTCAGTTGTTGAATGCATTTAGTAACAGATTTTTCTAAGGGACTGCAAGGTACAAGTAAAATAAATATGTCAGTTTCAACCTAGAACTATGAAAACGGGTCATTCTGGGTTATACCGGTTTGCTAACAGGTCAACTTGGGTTATATCCATTTGCTTATGGTTTTCTAGTTTATTGATTTCAAGCTTAAAGGATCATAGCTAGAATGAACTAATCAAAGTAACACTTTTTTAACGTTATTACCTTGATACATTCTTTTTCTATTTGGTCATTATCAACAACATCATCCATAAATCTGCCCACAACAACAGTGACAGAAAGATCATATTTCGTCTGAGTTGGCCTGCAAAGTTGAGTTATACGACCATGAACACCTAGAAAAAGACATCTAAGAGCCTCAATCGCTTGTGACAAGTTTGCATCCCTATCATTTTCATGTTTATCAGCCTTCAATTCACATAACATTCACGTAACTGATTCTCCAATTCACTTATTTTTGCCCTCATCATATTTTTCTCTGCACAAGTAAAACGAGTATTAGTAATATTCTTGCAACTCTAGTTAAAGTTGTCAAATCAGTTACTTGGAATCTCATGTGCCCTAGCTAGAAATTTAATTAAAACGAAACCAAAGCATACTATGTAATTTCCATTTCGCAAGCACAATCAGCTACAAATCCTGTGGCGGGGTCAAGTGCAACCTACACATATTCGATTGTTACATTTGAAAGTATAAGTGTTGTAGTTTTGTCAAGCAGCTTTTGCATACGAATCTTGATTAAACGGTAAATAGATAATTAATGATTGATAACTAATAAAACGGACTTAAGAGGACTATTGTGTGCTTATTTGGCTGACCTACATCGAATGTGAAATCTTATTAGTATCCCTTTCCAATATTTTGAAGCATTTGTAAGTAATAATTGTAATATGACCACAGGTATATAGGATTACTTATGTGAAAAAACCTATATAACTAAAGGTGGGTACGGATGAGCAGATGCAGTAATGGATCAAAACAAGCTTCGATTGAAATGGGGGTCAGGGTTTCTTGACCTTTAAATACTTGAAAAGACATGGGAAGACATAGGATGAAAAGACACAGCAGTAAGTATGAAATGATCCTAAATCGCATAAGTAAAAGCGAAAAAAATCAAACAACCGATCGAAATGACACGACTATCTATGAAAATGCTAATTTTATGTATGAAAATGCTAATTTTATGTATCGAATCATTGCATTTAAATATGACATCAGATTTTATATAGAAATACTAAGTTGGTGTTTGCATTTTCCTTTATCGGTGATATTCAATATCATGACTTAATTTTACGCAAGGCATGACCCGACCCAATATATGTATACCCTCACACTCAATTTACCTTACGACTAATTGCTCATTGCCCAATCCGCTGACTCACCGGTTTAACGACCTCTATATTAATCATGAAAAGCAAAGTATATGTAACTAACTTGGCTAGAACTTCTCATTAGGTTCGGTGGCTATCAACAAGTCTTCTAAGAGCACCCATTTTCAAGTACTTTAAAATTCCTAGATCATACGTGCTACGCTTTGCAAAATCAACGTGTCTCTTTTGCAATGTTGGTTGATAAACCTGAAAACCGTTGCACAATATCTCTAGTTTTCACACTCTCGGAATACAAGTATAGTGTAGATACCTTAATTGAGTCGGGATAGCAATTATCACCGATAAAGGCGTTATGCAACTAGTAGTGAAATAGATAGAATGAGAGCTAGTAAAACGTGTGTCTTCCAGAAGTTGAATGAAGGATTTGCCGGAATTGGACAACTATAAATGGAAGCAAAGATACAGCCATTATCATTGCAAAATAGCTTGTCCAATTATCAATACTCACACCAGACCCTGCACCACATTACAAAGAATGTCATTTATACATCATAAGTACTCCAAAAACTCTCTAGAATTATGATCCTTAGGGATATCGATGTTGTATATTTTTTTTTCATTTTGCCAAAAGTGTTAGTAAGCCCAAGCCTATATCTGAAGGAGGATTAAGAAAGGGTTAATGGCTATGTTCGTGTTTTCTCAGAAGTTACTTATGCATGCAGCCTAACTTTTTGTTCACATTTATGTAATGTCATTCTAAAATAGTGTTCCAAATTATAAAAGATACTATCTTTTCTCTTTTAAGTTACATTTTATTCGGAAAAAGCAAATTTTAATAAGCTCACTTTATTTTATCACAGACGGGCTTATTCAACTTTTTGCTTATTTTACACGTATAAGCCTATTCAAACATTTTAGCTTATTAGCTCATAAGAATATTATCAAACTCATCAATGCAACAAAGTCCACCATCCGCTAACACAAGGGCCCCAGCTTCTAGCATCCATTCACCTACAATTTCAATAAAGCACCTTATCTTTATTATCATACATAATTCAGAGTGTAACTGTGTAAGCAAATTATGCAAATTCCTAACTGGGAAAATGATGTATATAAGTTGATAAAAAGACATAATTGGGATACTAGCAGACGATCAGGTCTCACCTCCATCCTTGACCGCAGTGACTGTCAATCCAGCACTAGTGCTTCCCAGCCCAGTAGTGATAACAGATCGTTTGCTCAATTTAGCAGCAAATTTCAAGAACTGGGATTTCCCTGTACCTGAAAACTTAGATAATTTGGAAGTTGATCAATCTTTATGCCAATGATATCCTTTTAAAATAATGAGATAATCACCCCCCCCCTCCCTCCCCAAAAAACTAATTTGGAGTTAAAAGGCTTTCCAATCAGTACGATTGTAGAGGAATGGTGTGATAAATATATCTTACCATAAAAACTGATGAGAATGTTTTAGATTGTTTTATGAATCTTATCAGAGAGCATGTTAACGCATCCGTTCATATATTTTCCACATTTATAGTATGGACATGTATAGAATAGCATTACCTTGATCGCCAACAAGAAGAAGATGAGACTCGCCTCTGACTTTTGTCCCAGAAGCATCAACATGTTGTACTCCTCCGATAAGTGTCAATGCAACTACATTGGAAGAATAATTGCATTCATAACAAACAAATTTGTAAATTGATCTTTGAATCTAGCAATGCAAAATCAAATTTAAAGATGAGGGAAATTTAGAGCAAAAGCTACCGCTAATTTCACGATGAAGAGACCGTATACTTGTGGACAAATGGCACTAAGAATGGCATTCCTACCAGTAGATTTAATACGTTGCAAATTTATCTATATTAAACTCAAATAGAATATAATAAATGTACCATCAAATCTTACATTCTCACCTTTCAAAGGTATGTCTTTAAATTCGACCAAAATTCTCAAACTGGCGGCGAATGTCATCGAGATTTCTATATCGACTTTATCTCATTGATTCGCCTAGAAAACAAAATCGAAAGTTAAGGAAAAAGTAAAGAAGAAGAATATATGTGACAGGAGAGAACCAATTATCAAGTATTTATTGCAGGTTGCATTGTTTTACACTTGCGATGGTTATTATTTCTTTAACGACTTTAGCATCATATATATATTATCAATCAAACAACCCTCTCGACTGTTTTTATCAGGTCAACGAGTGGTAATTGCAGACATGTTCATCTCCCTTTAAAAATTCTTGCTCAATTTCACTTGTGTTCATTATAGATCCTTTGAGAGATGAGAGTAAGCTATAGAATACCTCACATAGTTAGCCACCGATACAGGTTCAAGGTCACAGCGAACATCTTTCAAATCTGGAGACCATTTAGCTGTCAAAACTCATGTGACAATCACCTCATCTGCAGATGATTTTACAAAGAGTTAGCCTCCCGGCTTCAAAGATGAAGAAAGCTTTCATAGGGTGACAGTAGCATTTATGTACATTAAAAAAATACAAATTTGGAAGCATTGCTACTTATTAACTTAACACATTGGCTAACAATACTATGGTACCTCCAGCTTTAACAACATCAACAAGATCATCCTGCAAAATAACAGGAATTGAGCGTGGGATTGCCCCAACACCTAAAACCTAAGTGCTTTCTTGGATCTTTATCTCCTGGTAATCATGACATACTTGATTGCCCTCTAGCAGCTGGAAGCTGGTGCTTTCACAGTATTTGGACTTCTGTTGTGAGTGAATAACAAATCTTGTCAACATCTAGAATAGCACCACAAAGATAAAAAAAACAAACTACGACTTGAAACCATAGATATTGAAGAAATGGAGTACATGAAAACACAAATCTTCATATGAGATTTACACATGTTTCCCCACTGTCTAAGTTATTTCTCTTTCTTCTTAAGAACGTACATGAACACTCTAACATGTTCCCATATAAGTCATCGTAACTTTCCCCGCTTCAAAGAATACCTGCTTTGCTGATGTCAACTCAAGCCCATATTTCTTAAGCGGATCTTCATAACCCCTGAATCTTCATATGTGAAGATAATATAACTAAACTTATATGCACTTATAAGCTCAAAAATCCATTACTTACGGATAATTTTCACATGTGATGATAATGTAATCTAAACTTAAATCCGCTAATTTCATCAAAGCTTCATTCCTAACTGATAATCTTCACATGTGAAGATAATATAACTAAGCTTATATGCGCTTATAAGCTAAAAATCCATTACTTACTAATAATTTTCACACGTGAAGATAATGTAATCCAAACTTAAATCCGCTAATTGCATCAAAACTTCATTCCAGACTGATAATATTCACATGTGAAGATAATATAACTAAACTTGTATGCACTTATAAGCTCAAAAATCCATTAGTTACGGATAATTTTCACATGTGAAGATAATGTAATCCAAACTTAAATCCGCTATTCAAAGCTTCATTCCTAACTGATAATCTTCACATGTGAAGATAATATAACTAAACTTATATGCACTTATAAGCTAAAAAATCCATTGTAATCCTGACACGTGAAAATAATGTAATCCAAACTTAAATCCGCTAATTGCATCAAAGCTTCATTCCTAACTGATAAGCTTCACATGTGAAGATAATATAACTAAGCTTATATGCACTTATAAGCTAAAAAATCCATGACTTACGGATAATTTTCACACGTGAAGATAATGTAATCCAAACTTAAATTCGCTAATTGCATCAAAGCTTCATTCCTAACTGATAATCTTCACATGTGAAGATAATATAACTAAGCTTATATGCACTTATAAGATAAAAAATCCATTACTTACTGATAATTTTCACACGTGAAGATAATGTAATCCAAACTCAAATCCGCTAATTGCATCAAAGCTTCATTCCTAACTGATAATCTTCACATGTTAAGATAATATAACTAAGCTTATATGCACTTATAAGCTAAAAAAATCCATGACTTACGGATAATTTTCACACGTGAAGATAATGTGATCCAAACTTAAATTCGCTAATTGCATCAAAGCTTCATTCCTAACTGATAATCTTCACATGTGAAGATAATATAACTAAGCTTATATGCACTTATAAGATAAAAAAATCCATTACTTACTGATAATTTTCACACGTGAAGATAATGTAATCCAAACTTAAATCAGCTAATTGCATCAAAGCTTTATTCCTAACTGATAATCTTCACATGTGAAGATAATATAACTAAGCTTATATGCATTTATAAGCTCAAAAATATACTTACTCATATGTTTCACACGCGAAGATAATGTAATCCAAACTTAAAATCCGCTAATTGCATCAAAACTTCATTACTAACTTCCTAACTGATAATCTTCACATGCGAAGATGCTCTAACTAAAACTAATTACACTAATACAATAATATAATTAAAATCAGTTCACATGTGAAGATTCTCTAACTAAACTTAAATCTGCTAATAATTTTCACAATTCAAAACAATTATTTATAAAAATTAATTAAATAATAATAAATTATGATAATTACTTGATATCTTTTTGTATTCCGGTGATATCACTGATTTCAGTTTCTTCTGGTTCAGAGTCATCTAGATCCATATCTTCTTCATTAATATTCCTTTGATTATTGTGGTTGAACGACAGTGATATACAACGGTTGAACGGCAGTTGATCGGCGGTTTAACGACGGTGATGATTAATATTCCGGTGAACGAAGGTGGAAGAAGGTTGTAGAGGTGAAGAGGTGAAGCGATAATTGTGGAAGAGTGATTTGGTGGTTCGATTTGGCGGTGAAGCAGTTGGATTGGAGAGGATCTATTGATTTTCACCTTATGAGCGTGTGATATGTGTGTTTTTTTTTAATACTTATCTCCCAAGATAAGAGATATCCAATATCATGAGCCATAAATAACTCAGGTATGGGCCTTCGTGAGCCCAAATTGTTATCGGATTAGCCCAGTCGTGCTGGGCTCGCTATTATTGGTTAGTGGTCGGGTCCGTGACACGAATGTAGACTATACGTCATCATGTCCCCCCAGTCTTGTATGCGCAGGGGCCACCTGCGGATGCTAGACTAATAGCTGTACACCATAAACTCTTTTTAGCATATCGGAGAAGCTAGAAGGACTGCAGACGGTGAATCTAGACAAAACATGTCAAATGTATATCTCGGTAAATGTGGGAAAGTAACTGACAACGTGTCGTGTTAACCGATCCTATCCACACACGTATAGATAGTGGGGTCCACGTGTCGTTCATCGCGTGGATGTAGCGACTTATATAACCTACCGCCTCTTATTACTGTGTTTATCGTAGTAAAAACATTTCCACCATTGTTATAAAAGCTTCAAACATTCCAACAAGAAAACCTTAATACGTCAAAGGTAACCGCATGTGCGCCTTTAAAAATTACACCATGGTCCGTGTATTATCTGACTTCACCTCCGATCTGACCGAAGATGAACTCCGTGAGTTCACCTCGGAGTATTATATTCCGATGGCGCTGCATCCGGTGGTTCCGGATGCGCAAGCGTCCATAGCGGATTTCCCCGAAGGGAAGGTTGGGGTATACACACGTTTCTTCGAATTTGCGAATCGGCGTGTGCCCATATCCTTATTCCTGTGCGACGTGTTAAATTATTACCGTCTATCCCAGCTGCACTGCATAGGTGCAGCCAAAATAACAAACTTCGAGGTGAATTGTCGTCTACTAGCAATTAACCCAATGATCCAACTATTCCGTGCAGTTTACCACACAACGTGGTCAAATGGGTGGGTATCGTTCGCTAAGCATGCTGGAAGACTGCAGTGTTACACTGAAAAGTTAGACGCGCTTAGGAACTGGAGGGAAGCGTTTTTCTGGGTTGATGAAGCGTGTTTCCCATGGCGCTTCGACTTCTACACCCAGGTTTCACTGACAAAGGATGAGCGCCCACTCCCTGGATCCTACAGCGCATAAGCCGGAATTATTTTGGTAGACCTGATGAGGTGCCAATCTTCTCAGGCGTGGATGGCCAGGGTGGGTGCTCGTCCTTTTCGCAACCCTTGTGCTTTATTAATGTGAGGCTTTCCTTTCATCTTTATAATTTTTGTAACCTGTTTGTTGTGTGTTTTTTGTTGCGCAGAGATGGATCTGTTCAGGGTTGTTCAGTTAGCGAAGCCGCGCCAGGCCACAGTAGGGGCGCGCCCGCTGAGCGAAGGGGAAGAGCCCATTCTGGCAGCAACTGCCGGGCGTGTCATGGAGCTGAACCTGGAAGAGGCTGGGAGCAGTGGTCCCCCTGCTTTGGAAGCCACCCCTCTGCAGAGTGTGCCGAGCCCCAGGGTGCCTTCTCCGTTGGTGGAGCCGTCACACGTAGATATGGAAGAGGAGGAGGAGGAAGTAAGCCAAAGATTGGAGCGTAAGAGAACGCGTGGTGGCGACGGCGCAAGCACCTCCAGGAAGAAGCGTCCTGTCATTCTTACTGTGGAGTCGTCGTCAAGCGATGTTGCATCTCCTCCCCCTTCCGCTGATACTGCTATTCCCTAGTAAGTGTTATTTGCAAAGTCTTTGTCGCATTCCTTCTGATGTTATGAAATAATCGCTAATCCGATTGTATGTGTGCAACAGTGAGCACTCCGTAGAGTCGCCCCCCCAGACTAGTCCGGTGCGTGCTGAATCTACTGGGCCAAAGAGCCAAAGTGTTGAGCCGTTGGCCTCGGGGGATGCGCCAATGGATAAGCTAGTTGAAGATCTGGAACTGGCTACTACACACCAAGCTAAGTTGGTTGCAACTAAGGGCTAAGTACTCGGGAGAAAGTAGCCAGAGCGCGCAAAAGGACCAACACATTGTGTCGCTGGAGGCTCGTTTAGCTAGTGCCCAAGCTGAGATAGAAGCGGCAAATGCTTATTCCCAGAAGCTTGCGAGAGAGAAAATGTCCTTACTGACCCAAATAAGCCAGGAGCGTGCTGCAGCAGTAGAGTACAAGGCTTCGTGTAGCTGGGCCCTTAAATATCTGGAACAGGGTAAGGAAGAGTTGCTCTCGCAGCTAGGGGATTTTGGTGCCACTGTGGGCAGTTCATTGGAAGTGCAGGAGATGAAGTTGCGTAAGCTCAGCCTGGAGTATGATGAGGAGTTATATCCCCAACTCCTGTCTACTATCACTGAGCGCAGGTGGCTCATAGGCCATGGTCTGCGACTTGCTGCACTCAGCACCTTGGAGTCGCAAGAATTGGTGGATGCTTTCGGGGGAGTGGTTCAGTGCGCATTGGCGCGGGGTAAGGCAGAAGCTGTTGAGGAGCTTCATGAGGCGGATATTTTGAAGGTGCCTGCTGATAAGGTACCTGGATATAACGCTAATGCGTATGATGATCTGGTCGCAGCAATGGAGAAGATGAAGCTATTGGAGCTGCCACTAATTGCTGAGTTGGAGCGCGACCAAGATTATCCCATAGGGGTAATAATGGAGGGGCTAACCTTGGCTCGGCATCGTTCTGAAAATGCGGAGGCGCAACAGGATTATTTTTTGAAACCCAATGAGTCCCAGCTGCAGGTGATTGTGTTTGTTCGTCCTCACGATATCTTGAATCCGTTTGCCTTGGAGAAGGAAGTTCCATTGAAACAAGTCTTGGAAGCTCATGCTACAAGGCTCGCCAAGAAGAAAGGTATTAAGGGCAAGGCCATTTTGTGCGGTGTTGGCGCAGCTCATCTCCCTAGGTCTGACGGGGTGCCGGTTAGCGTTGCCACGGTATCCCGCCAAGACTCCGACTTGTTGAAGAAGTTAAGTGAGGTTAAGGATGCAGCAAGTCGTGCGGGGAGCTCCTCTTTTAAGCGTTGTAATAGTTTGTAGATTGTAACCTGTGTTTACATCATTTTGTAAGAACTTGTAGTCCTTAATAAAATTCTCCTTTTGTTGAATGCGTGTTGATATTATTGCAGCTTGTAATGTTTGTACTCAGTTATTCGTCTTTGCGTAAAAAACGTATATGTTGTCTAAGGATCAGACTGTTACATAAGCGCGAATAATATAGAAAATTCATAGTCATGTATGAAAATCACGGTATACTTAAAACATAATTTCTAAGCAGTTGTATCATAGTCGTGTATGGTGTGATATGCAGCGTACTGTAAATATCATATCAAGGAGTCAAGTGTCTTAATTCCTAAGTTGTTAAACGCGCACAATATGCATAGTTGCGCACCCGTCGTGGGATGCGCTCCGAACTTATTCCAACGTCTTGAGAACAAGGTGTTTAATAAGGATACGTGATCCAATGTTGATGGGTTTGCAACCCTCTTACTCAACGAGTTATTTAGTAGGTTTACTCATCCTTTTACTATCGTGGGTGTTTTAAATGCATGCGCGCCATGTAGGCAAAAGATAAGAAATGTTAAGACATAAAGTATATAGAAATAACAAATTGGAATGTGTCACGGAGTTAGCTAGAAACCGCGACGTGTTATTAAGACTTGCAAGTTTTTGTAAAAGAAAATAAATAAGATATTGCCTAAGTAAAACAAAATGTAAATACACGGATAATTATTGGGGGACCTCACTAAAGTGCGAGAATGTCCGTGTGCTGGGCCGTAGCCATTCTTAGAGATAACACCACTTAAGATTGCAAATGTTCCATGTACGTGGTAGTTCACAACCATCCATATCTCGTAGCTTGTACGCGCCTGTTCCTAATGCTTCGGTAACCTCATTGGGTCCTTCCCACTCGGGTCCAAGTTTACATGGTCTTCTGCGTGGCTCGCATCATTGGCGCGGTATACGAAATCACCGGTCTCGAATGAAACACTTCGCACTTTAGCATCGTAGTATCCTTCATTTTGACTTCGATCTTGCTTCACATATATACCGCGTCTTTCTTTCAATGTGTCTAAGTCGACACGTCATGCGTCATCATTGGTTGCAACATTGACTTCAAGAAGGCGAATAGTTGGCATCCCAATTTTAAATGGTATGACTACCTCTGTCCCATAGACTAAAGAAAAGGGAGTGTCTCCCGTGCTAGTTTTGATTGAAGTGCGGTGCGCCCACAGAACATGCGATAATTCTTCTACCCACCTTCCTTTGTGCTTGTCCAGACGTGCCTTAATTCCTTCACCTAGACTTCGGTTTGCACGCTCTACTAAGCCATTGGTTTGCGGGTGTTTAATCGACGCGAAGTGCTGTGTGATATTCAACTTCTCGCACCAGTCCTTGAAGGGGTTGTCACAAAATTGTTTCCCGTTGTCCGAGATGATTTCCCCAGGTAGTCCGAAGCGGCATACAATGCTTTCCCAAACAAAACGTTTGACATGATTGCCAGTAATTGTTACGACTGCCTTTGCTTCGATCCACTTGGTGAAGTAGTCTATGGCCACTATGAGAAACTTCAATCCTCCAGCTGCAACGGGGAAGGGACCTGCAATGTCGATACCCCACTTGTAGAATGGCCATGGCGCCGTGATAGGCGTTAGCTCCTGTTGTGGTTGACGCGGAACGGGTCTATGAACCTGACAATCGTCGCATTTTCTTGTTAATTCCCGCGCATCACGGTGCAAGGTGGGCCAATAGTATCCTGACCGTAAGACGCGTGCCACCACGGATCGTGGTCCTGAATGCATGCTGCATGAACCTGCATGGATTTTCCTGAGTACATAATTTGCTTGTAGGGGGCCGACGCAGCGGAGCCATGGTTGCAGAAAGGAGCGTCGATATAGCACATCGTCTCGAAGTTCAAACCTCATCGTCGCACCATATTCTTCGGCTTCTTCATTCTTGGGGCAATACGCCTGCTTATGAATTCCATTATTGGTGTCATCCACGAGGACCTTCCTCCTCTATTATCAGAGATATTTCCATCTCCGAGATGGATTTGCTCTTCAACGTTTCCAC
Source organism: Chrysanthemum lavandulifolium (assembly GCA_022545495.1). NCBI lineage: Eukaryota > Viridiplantae > Streptophyta > Magnoliopsida > Asterales > Asteraceae > Chrysanthemum > Chrysanthemum lavandulifolium. The sequence goes on from CM040244.1 coordinate 145,822,323, forward strand.
CAACACTGCTTTGGACAGTGTGCAAAGCTTGTGGATGCAATCTTGCTTAGTGCATCTAACTTTCGATTTTCTCCTCTAGAACCTCGCTGATGGTAAACCCGTCAAAGCCTTGGATTAGTGATTTGGTCTTGTCTAGGTATTGGATCATGTTTTCTTCTTTAGCCACGCACTCGCCCACACATGGTTATTACCAGCCGGAATCCACATTTGCTTCCGTGTTGCGTACCCATTCGGGCTTCAATGCGTAGTCCGGCGATTAGGGCTTCATACTCTGCTTCATTGTTTGTCGTAGTGAATTCAAAACGCAGTACGTAAGTGAATTCTATCCCTTCTGGGCTTGTAAGTATAAGGCCTGCTCCTGACCCATCTATGCATGAAGATCCGTCCGTAAACAAGACCCATGGTTCTTATAGTGCCACCTTGCCTTGTGAAGGTAAGTCTTCAGTATCCGGTTTTTCGATAATGAAGTCTGCTAGTATTCGCCTTTAACCGCAAAGACGTGGTCTCAGAAGATGTTATGCTCACCTAGCAACACACTCCACTGCAATCGTCCCGACGTGTCGGGTTTGAGATTATTTGTTTTATCGGTTGGTCTCATATCACCGCTATGGGGTGCGCTGGAAGTACTGCGTAGCCATTTGGCGGCGAACACTAACGCCAGGACCAACTTCTCCATTCTTGTCAGTAATTAATCTCCGTTTTCTTTAGCGCTTTGCTTACAAAGTACACAGTGTTTGTAATCGAGTTCTATCCGTCGCCAGACTACCGGCGGCTCCATGAGTCGCAGATAAGTACATAATTAATTCTTACCGCTGGTTGGGGTGCGACTAGTGTCGGAGCGTTGCCGGATGTTGTTTAAGTTGTGTAAAGGCTTCTTATGCCTCCGTAGTCCAAATAAAATCTCCTTCTTTATACACTTCTTGAGTGTTTTGAAGAGAGGTAATGACTTGTCACGACTTAGACAAGAATCTATTTAGACCGCCATCTTTCCATTGAGATTGGACTTCCTTCAACGCGCTTGTGAAGGAAGTTCGATGACGCCCTTTAGTTTTCTCTCGACACGGTTTTATGCCATCGTGTTCTATCGGTATCCTAGAAACATGCCTTCAGAGGCGCCAAAAGTGCATTTTTTAGATTTAGCTTCATGTTGATCTTTTGAGTGTCCTAAATGTTTCCTCAATGTCGCGCACCAATTCATCCTCGTGATGGCTTTTTATGACCAGTCGTCCACGTAAACCTTTAGGTTGCGGCCCACTGCTTTTTCGAATGCATTATCTACTAACCACGATAGTGGCGCTGCGTTCTTCAAGCCAAAGGGCATTTTGGTATAGCAGACGCCTTGGCTTGTATGAAAGGGCCTTTTTCTCCTCATCTTCTTTAGCCATTTGGATTTGGTGGTATCCTTTGTATGCGTCTAGGAAGCATTTAAGTAGGTATCCATACAAAGACTCTACCTTCCGCCTATCTCCTGTGAGCGGGTAGCAGCTTGTGGACATGCCTTGTTGAGATCTGTGAAGTCCACACACATCCGCCACCACCGTCGCTCTTCTTCACCATTCTTGGGTTGGAAAGCCACCGTAGTAGACTTCTCGCATGATACCGCCTCACAAGTTTGTGTACCTCTGCCAGATTGCTTGTGCGCGCTTTGGAGCTTGGTCGCGCTCTTACGGCATATTGGTGAGTATCCTTGTCGGATTCTCGGCCAGGTTTTGTGATCGAGCGTGGCACTCCAGTCATGTGCTTTGTTCGCACGCGAAGATATCCGTGTTCTTTGCGGGAGTGCGCACACGGCTGCCTTGCCATTATCTAACAAATGATCCTCCGATCGATACTTTGTTCGGGTAATCGGGGTGAATTGCAACCTTCGTGTTTGGAACTTTGGTTGCGCATCGCTCGAATGGGTGCCGCCTCACATGTAATCGTGTTACATTCTATGTGTGGTACAAGAGCGTTGTAGAGAGTAACAATACCACCTTCCACCGAATTTAAGCATCCCATGTCTTTGTAGAGATTCTGCAACGCAGATGGCCGATATCCACGGTCTTCCGATAATGCCATTGTATGGCGACAAGGATTTAATCACCATAAAATTCATCCAGTCGTCGCGAGTGTTCTTTATTACCCACATTGACTAGTAGGCGATTGCGCCATATAGCCATACCTTTTCTCCTCAGAAACCGCAATATTTGTCATGGCCGGCTTAACCGATCACAGATCTCGTGTCGCGATCGCTTGAAACAAAGTGTTTGTACATTATGTCTACGATGCTCCTCCATCAACATACATGCGGTGGATATCACGACCCCGCATTAATTTCAATGGTGAGCGGCTCTACCACTGCGTTGTCCGCAAATAAGGCGGGAAAGAGATTTCACTTCCACGAAAATTTTGGCTAACCTTCCGCTTAGTTACTCGGCGCCATGATTGTATCATGTAGATGGTGTCACCTTATCTTTGGGTGCTTTTTCTTGTTCCCGCCTTACGCCTATCTTTCCTTCCTTGATGGTTTTGACCAAATGGTCCAATCGCCTCTTCACTAGTTTATCAATGAGTTGGCGCGAGTTGGACACATTCGTTCAGTGGTGTGGCCCTTATGTCCGTGATAGTCATAGTATCCACTCCCTACGCGCCAATCCTCCTGGGTGCGCATTGGTGGGGTCTTGGGAAGTTCGCGCTTACATTGCGAATATCTCCTTTGAGTCTTGGTCACGGGTATACTCATTATCCCGTCCACTCCGACCGCGATAGTTCTTGTTACTGTTGTTACTCCGTCGATGGATTGTCTCCTAGGTTGTTCCCGTGACCGATAGTTCGAGTAACCTTTCTTACTATCCGCCGCGGCAACTTCCCCTTGGATGAAGGACCTCGTGCGTTTCATAAGTTCATCAAAGGCTTGGGAATCTTGTCGCTCAACCTTTGATGAGTTCTGGTATTGATTCCATTCATGAACCACAGAGATTTTTAGCACTTCGGGCATGCCTTAACCTGTATGCACTCATCTTTGAAGCGCTCCACATAAGCGCTTGTAGATTCCCTCACTGCTTTGTTTGACCTGGCGAGTTCGACAGATTTTTAGCGCACTTTTTCCGTTGAGTGAAATTTAGGCGAACGCCTTTCTCAACTCTTCAAAGCCATCAATGCTTCCGTGAAGCTTCTCGAACCGCCTCGCTTCCCACTAGTGTGGAATTGAACATGTGAACCACACGGTGTGGCCAATTTTCAAGGGTGGCGGCCGATTCAAAATTTTGAGGTGATCATCGTGATCACTGCTCCATCATAGGTTTTACATTAGCGGGCATCGCCTTTTTGTCTCTAAGAAATTACCGACACGTCGAGTGAACGCATCCACCTTTTGGCGGCGCCACGGAAGAGACATGTCTTCCTCCTCCCCAGTCACGATATTTCTTCCGGACTTCCAGTGTCCTGCTTCGCTATCCTCGTTGTCTGAGGAATTACCAGAGACGAATTTTCCTTCTTGGCTTTACCGACCGTCCTCGAACCGCACTTGAAGGGCATTCACTTGGGGAGTACCGTCGCCCAAGTCATCACCTGACCTCAACGGCTACCAAGCCTGGCGTGGACATTGGTACGGCGTTCATCCTCTTCGCTTCCTTCTAGATGCTGCGAGTTAGCTGTCTCATCATTCTCAACTATCCTCCCAATTCTGTTAAACACTGGGGGTCGGCGGCTATCCCTTCCGCGCTTCTCTTTCTGATGACGCGACGAAGATGTCTCGTATTCCGTATTGAAGTTAAATCGGGGCATGCAGGCTTCGACTCGACCTCTTTTTTGCTTCTTCTTGCATGAGAGCAGCCAAAGTTTCGTAATTTTGAGACACGAAATCTCCTAAGATTAGTTCTCGTGCGACCCCTCTAGAGTGAGTGTCCGCTTTCCACCGGGCCCTTGTTTCGCATCGGTGCATCCGGTGCCTTCGAGAGGTCGGGCTTAACACCGATTGGAGGGAGTGGTAAAAAAGGTCAGTGATCTCCTCCTACCGGTGGTGGTTGTAGTGGCTGGGTTGTCCCAGCGTTGTTCCACCGTAGGGAAGATGGGCTCGATCCTTGGTTTTAGCGACACCGGTTGTTCCGTAAGTCTCGCTTAGAGATCCGCTTTGCGACTTCTTTCCCGTAGGGTCTGTTTGCGATCGCGATTTCGTGTACTTGGCATTCTAGTTCTTAGTTCTTGGTGATGGTCCCACGGATGGCGCCACTTGTTGATACAAAGTTGGGCGTTCTTGTTTGGACTCCTGCCTCCGTATCAATTGGATCTTAATGCTTGAGACACGCTAAGAAAGCAGAGAACACCGTTAGGCTTATCGTGGATTGTCTCCCACGATTATCCTCCGGCGTGAGTAAGTAATCGGTTTAGGGTTATTATCGAGAATTGGGTTCTAGATCGTACCTTTCATGATGGCTCGGATATCCTTTATATACACATGAAACCTAATTGATTTCGTGTTCCTCAAGAATCGGCGTATCCCGCCTAAATCGGTCTTGAATACTTATCTCCCAAGATAAGATATCCAATATCATGAGCCATAAATAACTCAGGTCTGGGCCTTCGTGAGCCCAAATTGTTATCGGATTAGCCCATCGTGCTGGGCTCGCTATTATTGGTTGGTGGTCGGGTCCGCGGACCGAATTAGACTATACGTCATCATTACCCGTGATTTTTAGCTTTAAAATAGTATAGATAGTGCAATGGTGCTCAATCTAAGCCATTAGATCTAAAAATGAGGGATTAAATGGAGGTTAGGATTTCTTCTCGCTCTCATAAAAATTAGACTTCTCACAAGAAACCCTATATATATATATATATATATATATATATATATATATATATATATATATATATATATATATATATATATATATATATATATATATATATATATATATATATATATATATATATATATATATATATATATAGAATCCCTATATAGAATCTAGATCAAATAAGATCAAACTTAAAGTTGTTAAAATGAGATCCAACTAAAATTTGACAAGTCGACACTCTCCTTACAACAAAAATAAACTTTTTATTAACTACAATTAAAAATTTTAAAGTTTTGATAGATTTCTTTTTAAAATTTATGAAACCTAAGTGATACACTTTGATTAGAAGTGTAATGTATCGAGTTTTTGTATGTGTATCGATTTTGGAATATTTATTAATGTAATGTGACGGATGTATCATCAATCCAAACTCATGTATCATTTGGTTATTAGTTTCAAAAATGTTAATTTGTATTAAAATATTATTTTTATGCGTATTATTGTTAAAATTGTTATTTATAAATGTTTTAGTGGTTTTAGACTTGATATTATTTTTACAACTTTAAGTTTGATGTTAACTCTCCATATATATATTTATATATATATATATATATATATATATATATATATATATATATATATATATATATATATATATATATATATATATATATATATATATATATATATATATATATATATATAATTTTAAATAAAAGAAACTTTCAAAATGCACCCTTAACCTATCAAATACTTTAAAAATTATCCTAAAGTTTTTAAAACTACAAGGGTCAAATACATTACAACTTTATAAAAGTTTATATATAATTCTTTATATATATATATATAACAAAGTTTATTTACTAAATATCTGCCTATTTCGTTAAGAAAAAAAACTATACGGCGAGAAGGCCTCCGCATTACAAACAAAACGAGTCCATTATTGATATACTTTTGACATGCGTGCGATTTTATAAAACATGTTGAAGTTTAGCATATATTTTTTCTAGAAAAAATTGTTATTGCTTACCATTTCAAAAGACTTGATAAAAAAGATTATGCGAACAAATGTAAAGTATTATTATCTGTCTTAGAAAAAATGCAAAAGCCCAAACACAAAAAAAATTCCGCTATGAGTTTCCCACAACAACAAAGATAAAAAAACGATACACATGCCCTCGCAGCAACGTGCGGACGCACTCCAACTCGTTTGATATACATTAGTCAAATTCAATGAATTATAAATATTTATATGTTATAATTAATCTCGTGCGATATACATAACGCGTGCTTTATCTTGATATTTATAAGACGTGCGATAAATATACATGGGGTATTTGAATTCGCGTGCATAAATATTTTAGTATTACGATAAATTTAACAGTAATAACAATTGCTAGTTTTTTTTTTTTTTTTTTTTTTTTTTTTTTTTATGTACATGGGGTATTTGAATATATAAATTTCTTAAAATTTATGAAATTTGAGGATTTTACACTTAAATCCATAAAATTAAATTTAAGATTGATTATTTTTTAAAAGTTTAAAGTGTGATTTTAAATCCTATTAACCAATTAGAATATAACATTTATTTATATTTAAGTCGAAAATTAAAAATAAGTAGATGATAATGCCAGTGTATTTTTATTTTATTTTTTCTCCACCAAATTACTCCCTAGATTTATCAAAATTTTGACCAAAACAAATCTATTTTGACATTAGTTAGTTAGTAAGAGAGCTCGATTTTGCAATTGAACTTTCATACTAGTCGATAAAAAGATTAATTGCTATAAAACATTTTTCTCTTATTATATAAAGATTGTCAATTTTTGCATCTTATGTTTACCTTTTTCGGTAATTTGTCCTAACTAATGCAGATTAGGCCTATTTCAGTCAGATCGAAAATACTCCAAGGTTACTTCAGCTTCAACTACTAACATTTGGGAGGATAGTTGATAGTTCTGCAAAAGACATTGACCTCGTCTCGATGGTGTTAGATTTACTGTATTTATTAATTGTTTAACAAGTCTTTTATTTATTTTTTATTCTTTTATGTTGGCATGAATTTTGAAGTTGTTTTAAATTATAAATAGCTTAAACAAAGTCATCAAGCTATGCTCAATAAAACAAAATCTATTTGCATTTTGCTGGCTTGAATAACTGGAAAATAATCAAATTCTCGAACCTCCTTTAATTTCGAGTCTGATTGATTTTTTCTCTTGGGCTGATGGTATTCGGATATCGACTAGTAAGAGATCAATCGTTGAAGTCATCATTGGTACTGCTTTTTGGTCTTTGTGGAGCTTTAATAACGAGATGATTTTTGGTAAAGATCCGTCGAAACGTAGTTTATTATTTGATAAGATTGTTGATTTCTCTTTTAGGTGGTATTCTTCTAGATGTAAATCGCATTCTATTACATGGAATAACTGAATTCAAAACCCGTTAGTGGTTTATTCCTTGTAACTTTCTAGCATCTTGCTAGTTTTCTTAATAAAATTCTGCCGTTCAAAAAAAAAAATTAGAGACCACGTCTACTTGTTGATTGATCCATATTTAACGTTTTGCAAAACTAGATCGATATCTATTTACAGCATTTATAGGGTCGACGTGTGTTATCATACATATTGGAAGCTAAATAGAACATACGAGCTTTGATGTATATTAAAGTGTTTCCGACGAGACTTTCCTACGATTATGACGTTAATATGAAAACTTTTCATCTTTGTCTCCAAGATCCCATCAATCAAAAAACCATATTAATTTATTGTCAAACTTGATTATGATATCATACATCATCGTTGATAGAGTCTTAAGGCTCTTTTAGGCTACCCCCAATGATGCTAATCCCCTGTCGATCGTGGTTTGATTCGATCGTCCTTGTTGTGGACAAATCGATCGAGGGGCATGAAGGTCGTGTTGCCGATCGAATTCAAACCATATTTCAAATGAAAACGTTTGTTTGCAATGGTTTAAAAAAAAAAAAAAAAAATCCTACCTTATAAATACACAATACAAACACACTTCAATCCACAAATCTATTTCACACAATTCAAACTCAAAATACTTCTCAACACAAGATATTCAAATTGAAATGGCTTTGCCGCTCCCCATTCCGTTGAAGATATGCAACAGTCGTTCAAAATCAATGCAATATCGACGATGAGGCTCGAAAAACCGCTATTATAAGCGTCATCGAATTGTTTGATCGCGAATGCGGAGAAGGAACAAATGAGACAAAACTACCGAGTTGAACGACATTACCCCGGAAAGAAAAGCTGTGATCGACAATTTTTGAAAGATCGCCACGCAGATCGCGAGGTTCTTGACAAGTTGTGGAAAGTTGTTTCGATGATAACTAACAACATCAAGACCAAAATCAATTGGAGCTATCGGAGAACAAAGACGATGGTGTAGACGAGGAAGATTTGGCGCGCTCGAGGGATTGCTTGCTCGACTCCTCGTATGACTCTACATGGGAGCATTCTGATTAGATTTATGATTCATGTATTTCAGATCGCTTTTATTTATGTAACGTTTAATATGATTAATGAAATTTTATTTTGTGTTAAAAGGTTTTTTTTTTTTTTTAATATATGAACGTGATCGCCTTTCTTTCTAATCGCTCGAAGGTCATTTGGAGAGAGAAGTTCGGCGTACGGGAAAAATGAAGGAGATTGGGGTATATCATTGGGGCTAGCCTTATACAGTATTTGAATGTGATATTTGATATGATTTGTTAAAGTAAATATTTTGAGAAGATATTTTATTCTGACAGCAATTTGGTTTCATTTTCAGAACCATAAAAATAAAAATAACATGGTTTATTAACCATTATTAAGTTTTTCATAAAATTTATTTTAGTTGATTAAAATTCTTACTCCGTATTTAGAAAAGCAAAGTATTCATGACCGTATATCACATGACATCTCACACAAACTTACATGTTGTATTTAGGGCTAATCATTACAGATCGCGGATCGAACCAGAATAAAAAAATCCGATCGACTGAGCCGGACCTGGCTGAACATATTTTGGTCCGTTTTTCGGTCCACCATTTTCCTCGTATTCGGTATTTGGTCCAGTCTGATCCGGTTTAATCTTACATAAAACCGGCCATTATGCTTTGTTAGGCTTGACCGAACCGAATAATTGAACCGAACCGACCCGGACCGGACCGAAGACCTGAACCGAAAATTTCAGTTCGGTGTTTTGTGCTAAATCGGTTTTCGGTCTGATCTGGTCTTGAATGGTCAGTTCTGATTTTTGAACGATGATCAGCCCTGATTGTATATAAGACGGAGATAGAGTAGAAGGTGAACCTAGTAACAAAGAAACGTCATCGTGGTTACTGATTAGTATGTGTCGTTCTAATTTAATAGTCATATTCGTGGTTTCATTGTTCAATTTGTTTTCTTCGTAATGTTAAATTTGGGTTCGAGTTATTTTACTGTGTTCTCAAGTCCTTTTTTGAAAAAAAAAGAAAGAAAGAAAAGAAAAGAAAAATAGAGAAAAGTGAAGTGATGAAAGAAAGTAAATAAAAATATTTGTGTTTTTAAGTTAAAATGAAAATGAAAGAAACCGAAAAACTCTTTCATGTTTTCAAGTTGGATGGGAAATGAAAGAAAGTTTACATAATTACAATAGTGCCATTTGTATACACTCTATCATACAAATATTGAATTATAAAAAGGTAATTTTATATTTCTCTCTTTTTTATTTTCTCACTTTCAACCTAAAATTGGGGTGAAAGTTTTGAAAGAAAAAACCTCCCTCTTTCACCTCTTTGCTTTCATTTTCTTTACTAGAAAAAACTTAAGAACGTGAGTTTTTTTATATCCTTTCACTTTCATTTTTTTTCCACCTTTTACTCAACTTTAGAACATAGTGAAAGACTTTAAGCTCATGGATGGAATGTTATCAACTTATTATTACGGAGTAACATTTTTCTCTCTTTTCTTTAGGCTGGTTCCAGTAAGGTCGATCGAGCAAGGGTCGATCGATTCATGATTCGGTCGTCCTTGTTGTGGCCATTCGATCAGATGAGGGAAGTGATTGTGTACACGACCGATAGTCACTCTCCTTTCTCTTTATTTTATTTTTTATTTTTTAATTTCGTGTGTGTATTTTAGGTTGAAGATAAAGTTATATATATATATGATCATGGTCGACTTTTATCGCAAGACGCCATCGTCTGCGAAGGTCATTTGGAGAGAGAAATGGCGGCGTGGGAGAAATGGAATGACTGAGATTCTTACCTTAAACCTTAGAGCACAGTATTCATTAAAGCACTAGCAAAAAGTAAAGTACTTTTTTTAATTACACATAAAAGGTAAATGTAGTATTTTTTTTTTTTTTTTTTTTTTTATTTTTTTTGTCAATACTTTTGAATACTTAATCAAATAGTGTTTAATCAAGCTTAAACATAAACACCATAGGGTTTGTCATTTTGATATTTTCTTATATATCCCCTATAAACCAAAACTATTTAACATGTTAATTACTTTACGATTCCAATAGAATTCTTTAGATTTTGTAACATTGATCCGATGAAATAAGCGACAGATGGGTCAACATTTGGGAGGTTCGATTTAGTCATACCCATAAATTTCCGTGCTTCAAAACTTGCCCCCTTATCACATGACAATATTGGTAGCAAACTCCCATGAAAAGATTAGGATCTTCTAATGTTCAAAATGAACATGATAGGTAATGTTAGTTTGTTGTGAGTGAATATTTTGATTTAAAATAATGCAAAAGTCTCACAATAAATTTAACATGACCAGAGGATCCTAGTCCCCCATGAAATTCTATTTCTTGTTAAAAAGTACAAATTTATTTAAGGCCTCTTGATCCCTCGCATCTCACATTTCTAGTTAAAAGAAAGGTGATACTCACATCACATCTTTTGATGCATTTATTACAATTTGTGCATTACAGTATTGTACATACATCAAAAGATATGATATAAGGCTATGCACAATGGCGAACTAGTTACGCGCGGTCACATCGCCTTTCTCTCCGACGACCGACTCGACGCACCCAATTTGCCATGCAGGTAAAGTTTTAAAAAATGTTTTTTTTTTAGTTGAAACGCTTTTAATGTTTGTGTGTTGAACTCGGTTGCCAGTCGAACTAGGTTGGCATTTTGTTGATGCTCAACCGAACACAACCTTTCCTCCACAGTGGGTGCAACCTTAGGCAACCCATCATAACCGAACATGGCAACCGATCCACTGCGCATAGCCTAAGTATCAATTCCCTAGTTAAAATGGCCATAGTTTTGCAAGACTAGTTATCACTTATCAGTTTCAACTATATTTCTTTAACACGTTCTTTGCCTAGGCAATCAATTAGTATATGGATAGCAAACTAACAAAGAAGTTAAGAAACATAGCGACACTCAAATGATAATATTATCCCGATTAAACAATCTTAAAGCTTTACGATCCTGAAAATTACAACACACTGATTACTCGAACCACACAACCTTAAAAGCCCTAGGTAAAATAACGCCCCAACGACGTTAAGGCTGAGGTGGCCGGCATCGAGGTTGCGTTATTCCCCAAGTTACTACAATAACGTATAATGAAACGCACATAAGAATAAAATATATTTATACAAAACACCCCTCATTGCAAGTCTGCAACGGCCATGTTGGTTTAATTTTAATTTTAATTTTTTTTTTAAAAAAAGAAAAAAAACCCCTCACCCCTTAATGTTTTGGTGCAACAGCTAGCTAAAAAAAATAAAATATTTATAAATACCCACCTTCACATATTTTTTACACACTTCCACAACTCAAATACTTTCATTCTCAAAAAAAAATGTCAAGAAATCGTGACAAGAGTTTTTTGAACCTACTCGGTTTTTGAAATCCGAACGCGGCTTCATCAAACCTGAACCAAACGTGTCTTCATCCGGTTTCCCTAACCCACTTGGCTTAACACCCGAGCAACTTCATCAACAACAACAAATGTATATGATGTGGTAACAAAATTTCCAAATTTTTTTAACAAAACCCACCACTATTCGACCAAAAAACCCAACCGCAAACCCAATTCTTATATTCTCAAGTCGACCCCGAAGCTACTTTTCCACGAAAGCCCAAAAGTCGAGGTAAACGTATTTAAAAAATTAAAGAACCCGACTACTATGTTGAAAGAAATCCCGACGTGACCGGGACTACATTACGTTGGTCACCGGTCGAAGAAATACTACTTGGCTCGTGTTGGGTGGCCGTTTCCGAGGATCCAAATGTCAGAGTTTAACAAAAGTGCGCCACGTTTTGGTATCGGGTTATGAACGAGTTCAGTAAGAAAAAATTTCAACCACGCAACAAGGATATGATAGCAAGCAAGTGGCATACGGTGAACGGAAATTGCCAAAAGTTCAACGCGATTTTCAAACGTGCTAAACCTTTGGCAAAAAGTGGTGAAAATGAAATGGATAATATGAAATGGACTATAAATATGTTTCGTTTCGTCAAGAGGAAGCGTGGGAAATTTTGAAATCCCATGCAAAATGGGACGCGCCGGAACCGTTTGATTTAACCGGAGACGTCCCGAGGAAAGCCACGGGGAGCTATTTCGGTGATGATGCACGACCACGTCCTGCCGGCAAACGACGTGCCCAAAAACAAAAATCCAATATCACGACGAGCATCAAGGGAAGTTCGTCAAGCCAATTCGAGGACTTTATGTCATCCGAGCTTCATATCTCGGGAAGCGGCACAAGAGGCGCATGAGGCTGCTAAAGAGAATGACCGTACGATAATGCGTTTGAAAGAGTTTAAATTTCTCGTTCTTAGCACGAAGGAGATGGATTCGGATGTTGTGTATTGGATTGAAACGGAAAGAATCCAAGCAAAATATAATTTGTAAAAGCCCGAGAATTTTAATTTTATTTCCCGTATTTTCAATTGGTAACTTTTTGAGAATTTTTATTTTATTTCTCGTATTTTTATTTGGTAACTTTTTTTATATACTCGTAGGGGTTTTTCATTTCGTAGAATTTTTTCCTAAAGTTTTTATGTCGTGTTTTTTTTTTTAATTTATAATGTTTTTATTTCATATTGTAATTTTTAATTTTATTAATGAAGTATTAGGTTGTTTAATGAATCAAATTGTTGAGGGTATAATTTATAAATTGTAAAATTTTAAAATATGAGTCTCAAAAAGCTTGTGTTATTTTAAAACGTGAGTCTCAAAAAGGCTAACATGGCGGCATTTTTTTGAGTGTTAACATGTTATTACACCTTGCCTTCTAAAAGTCTAAAACTATTATATTCTACAAAAGTAAATTCTGTATGTGTTGCTAAAATTTGGATAAACACAAATGATTAAAAGAGAAGTTTTACACAAACACTGGTAACTATATAAGGTTAACAATAAGCGATAAATACCACTTGAAAGTTTATTTTATTAGAAATGATCAAACTATAGTTATTAAGATCTCATACTTGATTTTATATCTTACGATTTTACGATTCTACAAAGTAAAAATGATCTGGATTTTATGTAGGATCTTAATAAGCTTAAGATATTATAGGATCCCGATCTTGACTATAGGATCTTAAGATCTACTCTGATCCGATCGTACTTTTCTAGAACCACAAACTAAAAAACTACAAATTTATGGTTTATGTTTTTATATAATTTAAAAAACAACATGTGATTTTTCTTAAACATTTCATATTCATAATTTATAATTTAGGACAACATTTTCATGAAACATTCATGTAATTTCGTGTTTATAATATATAATAATTTGTAGATTTGAATAATATTACGAAGATTATTATAAAAAATGACATTATTGTAGGATCTTAGGATCCCGATCCGATCTTACGATCACGATCTTGCAAAGACGAAAATGATCCTAGATAGGATCCCGATCTTAAAAACCTTGGATCAAACAACTACAAGAATAGTTATAGATTATATACCAATTGAATGACAAATGAAACTTTCATAGATCTAAACTAAAATCCTACTCCTTCCGTCTTAAATAAATGTCTATTTTCAATTTGCACAAAGTTTACTTTCCACCAATCAAGTATCATCCCTACCTACTAAAACCTCTTTTAATTGGTTGAAACACAAAGTATACGTTTATTTTGGGACAACCCAAATAGAAAGGTTGACATTTATTTTGGGACGTAGGAAGTAGTTTAAGTTTATAAGTGAACATCACAAGCATATTTTTTCTTCATGTATACCAACGCTTTTGTGAAGTCCCTGTCATAATTCTTGTCCGACTCAAATGTTGTTTCAATTGGGTACTTTACTAGTTGATACTGCATCAGTGACATAAAGTGCATACTCAAATGGCATTCGACGTCCCTGAAGCTAGTTGTTCATAATGTTTCATACAGAACTTGTTGATTTCATATCAGCGAGTAAACTTAACTTACGTTATGTTATGATTAAATATTTTCGGAAAAAATTGAGCAAATTTCTAGACTAACGTTATGAAATGGAGCACCAAACTTATAGGTTGTGGGTTCAAACTCCGCTGAACGCATTTGTGAGACATATTATAAAATAGTTGGTGTAAGGTGTGATTTTTTTTTTGTTAAAAACAGTTGTATCCTGTCTTTTAATGCAGTAAATAGAAAATTAAATAACAAAACTACCAAAATCTACTCCTATTAAATATAATAACCAAAATCGACACTATTTATTCCCATTACCAAAATCTACTCCGCGCCAAACCTATTTGCTCGTTGTCTTCATTTGCTCGCTCTGTAACACGTGTCACCTTATATTCAATGGCTAATTAATTTTTTCATTATAAAATTAGGTGTGCAAATAGGCTTCCTCGCCCTCTTATTTTGCTCGCTAAGATGACGGGTAAGGGAAAAAACACTTGTCTTAGGTAGTTGAATTCATTTACTTTAAAATACTCTCAATGCTTTACTCATTTACATTTTATATTTTTCTTCATGTTCAAATTGGAGAGTGAGCAAAAAAATTTGCTTGCACTTCCACATGTCAGCACCTAGGGCCATCTTTTAAATAATTAGAAGGCACTAATAGAAGGGTGAGCAAACTTGTTTTGCTTGGACTGCCAAATGTCAACACAATAGGCTATCTTCCTAATTAAGTATTGTGCCCAAATGAGAAGGTTAGCAAAGTAGTTATGTTTGTACTTTCATGTGTCACAATCTTTTTCAATCTAGACAACAAAAAATGGGTACGTGTATGTGTTAATACAAATATCGTCATTAAACGTTATTTATATTTTATGATCTTTACTTAAGTTTTGTTAACGACAAAAGTAAATTTAATTTTTGTAAAGCATAAAGCTTATCAAGATTAATAGATATTAAAACAAGCTTTCCTTGAATAAAATCTTCATCACTCAAGCATTTACATTTTGATTAGTCATATATCAATTAACTTTGATATCCTTCTAAACCATAATGTATGTCAACATTTTTAGATCAAGTATGTTTTAGTTTCTTAAAACAAAACATTAAATATGTATTTACATTTAACATATTATTTCTAAAAATAGAAAACAACATAGGACATCATGTGGTACATCATTGAAATCTCTAGAGGATTTCATAAGATATTTTATGTAGATTTGGACTCTACGTATCTTACATGATCTTGGTTAGATTTGGTTGACTTTGGTAATCTTGGTAATCTTGTCATCGAGACCGACTCAAGACAAAATTGTTACACGGGCGGAACCAATATTTTGGTTCTGTGGTCCGTCGTGACAGCATAATGTTTTGGCTATAAATAGCAAGCCAACCCAAGTTGTTTTCTGATCTCTTTCTAGCATAATCACATACATTCCTTCTCTCTATTATTTCTAACTCAGTTTTATATCATTATAGTGATCCTCTTTTGTAGCAAAAAAGATCAAGGCATAATCAAGCTTCAACAAATAGTTGGAAGTCTTGTCTGTTTTGTTGTTGTATGATCTAGTCTTGTTCATACATCATTATTGTACCAAACCATCTTTTATACTTCTGAGTATGAGTGGTTAGTATTTTAGTCCTTAAAATACATAGTGTGTGGGAGTGGTTGTACCCGTGTTAATGAACTCGACATCTAGCTTTGTGTCAAAAATAGTGTGTAAGCGAAGTGTAAAGGTTTCTCCGCCGGTTAAAGGAGCTTGTTGACTAGTGAAGTTAAACTCTCGAGTTGGAGACACGGAGAGTGGAGTAGGGCAAGGAAAAAGAGTCATTGTAAACCGAACCACTATAAACAACTTGTCATGGTTTGATTGTTTCTTTCCTTATCTACTCTTTATATATTGCTTGCATATTGTCTATTACTCACTAACATATCTTTGATCATTATCAATTGATCATTACAATAAGTTTCAAAACAAATATTTTAATCGGTAAACTATTCAACCCCCATTCTAGTTTTCCACAATTGGTACCAGAGCCTCTGTGGAAAACTAGAAGGGGGGGTTAAATAGTTTTACCGATTAAAACTTCGTTTTAAAATATTTAGATCGACTTATGTCAATCTATTTAGATGTGTATGTTGGACGTTGATAGATAGATATGAAAGTATGTAATGTAAAGGTAAATAGTAAGAAACACAAAACCACAACACAAGTATTTATAGTGGTTTGGCTACAAGGACACCTTCCTTGCCCTACTCTACTCCCTGATTCACCTACTCGAGAGTTCGTAATCACTACATGACACAACTCCTTATGGCGGAGAAGCCTTCACAACGTCGCCTACTCTTTTTCCGGTATAAGGCTAGACACCGGGTTCTTTCACAAGGTAGAACCACACCGACTATCACAATGTCGCCTACACTTTATCCAGTACAAGGCTAGATACCGAGTTCCATTATAAAAAGGAAGAAAGAACTACTACCCAACACTACACAACACCTATCCCAAAGGAGACCCACTCCTTATTATAGCATCATCAAGGATATCAATATTCGTGGAAACACCTTATCTCTATTTGTACATCGATACACCATATCGATTGTACACCCTTGGCCTCTTTCACTAATGCCTTTGACTTGACCCTTTTTGGCACTTTACTAATGCCTTTGATCCTTTCACTAATGCCTTCGTCTTGACTTTTTGGCATCTTTCACAATGCCTTTGACACGGACGTTAAGCACCTTTCACTAATGCCTCACTCTTTCGGCTTCCTTCAATGCTTTGACACAACACCTCTAGAGGAAGAAAGAACTATCAACAAGACCATAGTATTATTGATGATGAAGAAGCTTTGGACTTGAGCTTGCTCGACTTCAAGAGGTGGTGATCTCGCCTTTACCTAGAGAATCACACGAAAAAACACAAACTACATAGCCTCTAAAATATGATTAAAGACTAAAATACCCTTGAATCGAAATTTATAAAATACGTGAAATACATTTATATCATTTAACAAAATTAAAACTAAACTTATGACGTTGGGCGCGTTTGCATTGTTTCGTATGGATCAAGAGCCGAGAGCCCAAGTATGGTGTTTGTTTTGTGTTCGGTTGGGCCAAGCCGAAACCCAAGCCCCTTCTCAAAAGCCCTAAACTAAAAATGATACCACCTATATATACACTACATTTACAAGAAATTGAAACCCTAGTTTTGTTGCTCTCTCTTTCTTTTCTTCCATTCAACCCTAGACTTGGTGTCGAGAGCTTTGTTTCCAATTTCTTTGTTACACCTTAAGTTATTATATTGTAGCTAGTTTGTTTTTGTCGACTTGTGTTTTCTTTTTCTTTGTGTCTATGAAACCAAACAAAGGCAAACCATATGATTTAAACCTTATAAGTATTAAAGAGTATGTTACTTAAGTATTATTGAATCGGATCATGAATAAGTCGAGTATATAAGGACCGAACCACATGCATGTGAACCGAACCATGTGTATGTTTCGCCAAGGTATAAAACATGATAACCGTTGAGTTAAGGTATTGCTTAAAACCTATTAGCCAAAACCCTAGGTTTGAACCGAACCATATAAGAATTTTGAATGTGTATTAAACGAGTAAAGATCATGTGAAACCTAAACCTAAATGATTTGTGAACCATTAAGCATTATAAGTCAAGTGAGCTTATGGATATGTAAACGTAGTACGTGGTCATATCTATCGGAAGTTATAGTGCACGATAACATATATGAGTAACATATGATTAAGACATAAACGTGTTGAGTAAATAACAAGAGTAATGAGTCATTAAATGACGTAACATATAAAGTAAATGCACGTGGACATGATATTAAAAGAATGAGAAAACCCTAGAACATAAATGGGAATCGATTAGAGTTTGAAGCTAAGTATATTAATTCGTTATTTCATGTGTGAGTTATGACGTTTAAACTATTTTCACATTTAACCCTAAACTTTAATAAATGACATAATGAACCTTAATCTACGATATTGTTTATAAAACACTTAAGTCTTATTTAATTATAAAACCCTAAAGTATTAAGATCTCTTATTAAAAGATCATTTCGACAATTATGGAATCATAAATAACATGTACGACCAGTTAATGTGTATAGGTTACGTGAATAAGGAGTAATCCTTTGCTTTTCGTGTTTACGCCGATCATTTGCTTTGGAATAAGGTACGAGATATTCGACCTTTTCGAAAGGTTCTAACGCTTTTCGTTAGCTTTATATTAGGATTTCCTAAGCCTTTGCTATGAACCCTATTTTGTTTGTTTGAATGAACTTTGATTTTGGATTATAAAACAATTGATTTGAACTACATGATATAAAAACTTTGATTTTGAAACATGATTAAATCTTTGATAAAGTATGATCTCGTATGGGTTATGACATTCTTATTTGACCTAAGATAGTTTGACACCCAGCCAAAATAATAACTAGTCATGGGGTTCCATGTCCGTGTCGTGATGCATGACTCTAGGGCGATGAGTGAAGTTCTCACCACGCCCCTTATCTATTATCTCGTTATGAGCTCACAATATATGTTTGTGGGGCGATGGGTGCATCCTAGATCCGTTATCTTATCTTATGGGTTATATGGAATGATTGATGCTATGTGCATGCACTTCATAACTCCGTAACAAATATTGCCTTGTGTGAATATGAATATGATTATGTTCGGATATATGTGTGTGCGGGCTCGAGGTAGTTAACTATAAAACTTATTCTATTATTATGATTTATATATTGAAATGATGACGATTTTACTATCTTTCTTTCACTTTATTTCGTATTCGTTGCATGGCAACTCATGGAAGCTCGAGCTTTCTTTTCTTCCGCGGTATCTAAGCATTGACTTTTTGCTTTGGGATGAGTGCTGAGTGGACTTACCTTAGAGATATTTAGCTTTGATCTTATGATGCCATTTAAGACTTATTATTTCGGATATTTTATTTGAGTTTATTTTTCCATTGACCTATGTATTGAAGTCATTTTGACTTGAATTATTTTAGTATTTATGCTAAGATTTCATATTTATGTTTGCTTTGAAACACCATTACTAGAGACCCTTGTCGGGTCTTACATAGAGATCCTTTGGATCTGAGGTTAGAAAGTTTACAATACTATGTGAAAGTATGTGTAGGAGTGGCAACCCAAAATGAAGAAATAGATCACTATTTATAGAATAAAATAGACTACTGTTCCACGGATCCCACGGATCCCTTACTTGAGGGATTCATCCAGTGTAAACTGGGGGAACCGTGGGACGCTCCTCATTGCCCATGGGTTTTGGGTCATGGGTCATGGGTATTAGACTTTGGACCATGGGTATTAGACTTTGGACCATGGGTATCTAGTAGATGCAATGCATCTAGTCCATGGGTCATGGGTTAGCTCCATGGGTCATGGATAATACCCATTATGACTTATGCATGATGTCATGCAATGGGTTATGGGTTATGCTCCATGGGTATGGCTCATGGACTTTGGGTTTTACCCAACTACATTCACTGTATTTAGTCAACGGGTCAAATACTTAAACTTCTACCCATTATATTACCCATTATAACACATACTAATTATGTATATATCTACCCAATATGTAAACACTAGTTACTAAATCATGAAAACACTATTACTTGTTTGGTATTTTATGTGAAAACGTAAGTGTGTTAGTAAACTATTGGCTCAAACCATTTACGTATTTTATTTGTTTCGTTAAAATGATTTTACGTTTGTTATCGACAAAACATTAGAAGATCGTAAAATATAAATAAACGTTTTTACAGCTTATAACAGCCTCGTTGCTCAAGAATTTCTAAAATATATTGTATTTTATAAACTTGAAACGATTCATGGATTCCGAAAACTTTAAAGAAGGGCAATCTATGCAAAGACCACCACTCTTTGAAACCAATGGATTTATCTATTAGAAAAACCGTTTTGAAACATATGTAAAGTCAAAAGATATAGATCTTTGGTTTATTATCATTAAAGGAGACTTTAGTCCTACAAAAAAAAGATATTTCAAGCGACGATCAAAAGAAACTAATAGCTAAAAATAATGAAGCTAAAAAGATGCTTTATAATGCTTTGCCTAGAAAAGAATATGAAGAATTTTTATGTGTGAAACCGCAAAAGAGATTTGAGAATCTTTAATTATTACACATCAAGGAAATTCACAAGTCAAGGATAACAAAATTGATCTTCTTGTTCAACAATATGAATAATTTGTTATCCCTGAAGATGAAACCATTGATTGTTGATTTGCTCGCTTTAATACTATTATTACTTCTCTTAAAGCACTTGATGAAACTTTTCGTAGTAGGAACTTTGTCAGGAAATTTCTTAGAGCACTCCATCCGAAGTGGAGAGCAAAAGTAACGGCTATTGAGGAATCAAAAGATCTCTCAATAATATCACTTGATGAGCTAATTGGAAATCTCAAAGTACATGAAATGGTGATGGGGAAAGATTCGGATATCATCAAAGGAAAAAGAGAGAAAGTCAAACCCGTTGCTCTAAAGGCAAGAACGGAATCTAGTGATGATGAAGAATCTTGCTCGGGTGGTGAAGATGAGGAGTATGCTATGGCCATTAGAGATTTCAAAAAGTTCTTTAGAAGAAGAGGAAAGTTCGTAAGGCAACCCCGAGATGAAAAGAAACCATTCCGAAAAGACCGAGATGACAAAAAGGGAAAATGTGAAAGGAAGTGCTTTAGATGCGGTGATACAAGTCATATAATAAGAGATTGCCCCAAGCCACCTAAAAGCAAAACTCAACGAGATTTTGTAAGTGGTGCTTGGAGTTATAGTGAGGATGATAAAGAATCAAGCAAGGATGAGATCGCTCTAATGGCACATGAATCAAACAAGGTACATTCTGACTCATCTTACTCTTCTATTGATGATGAAACTTTGCAAAAATAATATAATCAATTGTTTGAGCTTAGCTTAAAAATGATAACTATAAACAAGTTTTTAAAGAATAAAAAGGAATTTTTAGAAAACGAAATTTATGAGTTAAAAGAAAAGGCAAAACGATTAGAAAAAGGGAAAGCAAATGACGATGGTTGCAAATCATGTTAAGAGCTTAGTCTTGAAATAGAAAAGCTAAAACTCACACTAGAAGTTCTCATTGAACATAACTCTAAATTTAAAAGATTTAACAAAAAAATTTCTTGTGCAGATGAAATTGTAAGAATTCAAAAAGTACTAGGAAACACAAGTGGATTAGGTTTTAATGAAGTACACATTCCAAATAGTCAAACCAAAATGACTGAAAAAGACAAACAAAATGTCACATCCTGTCAGAGACATGTCACACCCCAAATTACTGCTTTTGCTGCCGGAATGGAATTTCGGGATTGATCATAGCATCACAATCACAGTTATATTGAACGACCTAAAGTGTCGTTTGAAAAATACATCGCTTGATTTAATAAAACATTCGAGTTACAAAGATAGGTCCCAAATGAAAGTTACTAAGTGCGGAAATAAGTTTGGTACAAGTCAAACGATATTTTAAAGTGTATAAATCCCATGTGAGACGCGTCGTCACCGCGACTCTATGATATGTCCACATGCATGCCATGAAGTGAATGTCTTAGTTACCTGAAAATACATTGCTAAAAGTGTCAACACAAAGGTTGAGAGAGTTCATAGAGTCATTGAAAATGTTAAATACGACTACCACAAGTATATATGATGTATGACAATGTTGCCACAAAAATGATACAATTGCTATAAGTCCATGACACGAACTCGATCGATGTTCGCCCAACAGAGTGTTTGCCAAACAACTCAAATAATGATTAAGAAATGAAATGCATCCAGATGACTAGTTGGGATCCACCAACCCGGATGGAGGTGTCACCTCGATAGATCTATCCACCACCCCGCTTCTATGAAATTAACTGCTCATGTTCGTGAAATGGGGACATTTAACGGCAATGAGGTAACTTAAGCAATGTAATGAATTTGATATACTTGGTATCGTGAATAAAATGATGTACAATGTATTCTCCCCGTAGGTTTGAAATAAGTAAAACTTTGAATAAATCGGGCTATGAAAACTCACTGTTGCAATGATAATGATGAAATAATGGCAATATCGAAATGAGGAGCAACCTCGACCATGACCTATTATGAATGATATGTTCTAATGTAAATCATGAAACAATGTCGTGCATGCAAACTCATATGAAATCCATACCACTTGTACATTTGAAAATAATGTTTATCGTCGAAATATATGTTTATGACATCTCGTCATGTTATAAAATACTTTACAAGTATTTACGTTGAAATGATATCTTACGATAGTCATTTAATGATTTATGATGAAATTATAACTTTTCGTCTTAAAATAATGTCGTTGAAATTTTCATGAAAGTGACTAAAATGGCCTCTAAAAGCTAGTCGTGAAATGGTGCACGTCGAGCGTTAGGAAACGAACTCAACGGTTTTAGGAAGCTTGTATCAATATCTCAAAGTTTTAGTGTTTAAGTTTTTATCATAGAGGTCTCGATCATGGAGAAAAACATAGGTGAGTAGGGTACTTGTACCCAAAATGTTGTCAAGGTAACTTTCGCAAAGTTTGAGTGACCGATTTTACTCGTTACAACTCCGTTTGACGAACGGTTTGACATTTTGGAAAATAGGCTCGGTGAACTTATTTTACTAGAAGACATCTCTTTATAAAAAGTATCCCATCTATGTTAAAACGCCTCAACATGGTCATTTCTTGACCCGCTTGGAGAACAAACTTGAAAAGAAATTTGAGAACTAATTTTGGAGAACAAATTTGGAGAACAAACTTGGAAAAATCATATCTTTTTAACCAGAAATCATCACGGTCGAGCCACCATTCATTTCAAGGTAATTGAGTCTAGTTTCATGTAAAAAATACTTTCAAGGGTCAGTTTGTTATAAAATTTTATCAGTTCAACGATTTGTAACAGCAGTCGGTTTTTCCGAAAATAGTTTCGTCGTTAAACTTGAAAATAGCATAACTTCTTCGTTATAACTCCGCTTTAACCCGTTCAAGCGCCACGTTGCTTTAAAGTATATTTTCCAAATATCTAGCCCAAAATATTTTACAAACTGTCGGATTTTCCAGATTTCATAAATAAGATCAGACCACTATATATAGTTGTCGAAATGAGTTTTTATCAAGCAAAACCTATTCCAACCAATTCAAAACAACTCCGGTTAATCAAATCCTACCATACACCTTCTTAGGGTGTCATGGGTTCCTAAATATCACCAAAAGTGATATGTTTCAAGGATAATTATTTGGATAATTAAAACTCATTACATGTACTAAAAACCAATAAAAGTGGTATGGATCATGGAATTCATGAAATTCATGCATGTTTTTTGCAAAAATAATGAAACAACATAAATATGAATATGAAAGAGTAATAAAATCATGAAATGCTTACTAGTGATATGATGAGGTTTAAGGACAAAAGGGTTTTCCTAATCACTTGAGGTTCAGACATACAAAACCTTTGCAACAAATGATACTAGTGTTTAATTAAACTTGTCTTGAAAACTTGGAGATGATCCTCCTTTTGGTCCCTTGCTGCCGAATACTTAGAGAGAAGAGAAGAAATTTTGATCTTGTTTTGTATACAAATGAAAGAATGAAGTGAAAGTAGTGAAATGATATTGTATATTACTTTTACTTGAGATATTTAGCAAATATTATTATGACTCATCCCCTTGTCGACAAGGGGGGTTTGTCATTCACTTTAATATGTTTTTTTTTTCTTTTCTAAATTGTATAAGTGTAAGAATTGTGGATTTAAATGAGTTAAATGGTAAGTTGTAGTCATTTGTATATATTTAGGGTAGCGTTGGATAAAAATAAATTTTCACGGGTCAAGATAAAATATATTTAGGTCATAAAAATTATAAAAATACATTTCTTGCAAAAATTGAGTGAATAAATATTTATCGGATTGAATTTACGAAAACCGTCGTAATTATATAAACATAACAATTTATATACTAAATAAATTGAAAACATCGGGTAAATTGATAATATAATTTTATAGTCTAAAATGAGTATAAAATATATTAAGATTATTTTTGGAAGTGTCGGATCAATGTTTCAAAATAATGTTTACGCGATAGCGCTTATTTAATAGGAAAATAAACGCTTAATGAATAAATGCAAACCATGCATGAACTAATATGATGACAATGATGTTAATGAAATGTAGACTAAACTTAGTCTATATGAAATGACCTCGATGGTATGATCATGAATTCACAGCTAAACCATTACTTACGTGATTTGATGCTCGTAAACCTAGTTCACGATAAATGATAAATAATGAAGCATGAGTAATGTTTTGAGAATGACTCAAATACTAATTGTCACATTCGCCAAACCAAAAGGAATTCAATTCACAATTCAGTCCATGTTAGGTTCTACGATGTTACTTGTGAAAAGATGAAGGTATTTGAGTCGCATTGGGTCATCCAATGTTTTTCTAAATCGTACCACGCCCTTCCAAGACGGGAATTCAAACATAAATTTATTGCCAACTTGAAATTCTAATGGTTTGCGACTTATGGAACATACTTCCAATATTTTGCGTCGTACATCGACGTAGCTTATCTAGCCATATGTTGTTATTTGTAACTGATTTTTGATATGTACGATCACTTTGTTGTTTCATGAATGAGTCATTGACTAGTGAGTTGGAATTTCCTGATTTTGACCAGTGAATAAGTGATTGACACCTCAACCTTAGAGTGTCTCAATTGGTGTAGTCAATATGTTCATGTGTTGACTATTGTTGTAAAGCAAATTGGTTCGATGAAGAATGATTTACCTAATCATTTCTAGAATATCACACATGCTTTGAGCATATGATGGTTGCAACTAGCAAGAAATCATGTACTATGTCGAAGAATGTTTGTTCTAATTTCACTTGTAGATGGATAGTCATTGATTGTCCAATATGTTCAAACTGTTGCATCTCTTGATGTGAAGTGAAGTTATCCATAATTTCTAGAGAACACAATGCCTTAGGGAAAGTTTATATCGACAAATTTAAATTTAACCAATTTTTCCTCTAAGGAAAACTCATTGTAGGGAAATTCACATATTGTTAAGGCCATGTTTAATGAAATGTTTTGTAGTCTTGATTAGAAGACTTGGTTTGTCCCTGTAGTGTTGCTTAGTGTGTATTCGCTTCGTACTAAATTTTGTAACTCGGTCTAGCTAGTACTCTTGAAATGATAGAGTTTGGATTCTAATCCAAATTAGTGATTCAAAATGTCTCGTGATGTCTTAAGATTTTTGTTGAGTTTTGAAACGTCTTACTATATACTTCTAGTCCTTGTTGGTAGTCCTAGATTGCTTTCATTGTTTTCTTGTATCGAGGAATCCTCCTCACAGATGGTATAGGAAGCCCTTCCTAAGAAAAGTAACTCGTCAAATTCTAACTTATCGGTTGAGTGAGGGATGAATGGCCTGAGCATCGATAGAGTGTTAACAAAAAGAAATGTTTATGAACAATTTATCTGATTACAAAGCTTTACTTTTGAATGAAGGATGTCTTAAGAAATTTGAAATGATACTTGTTTCTTTCATGACATAATTCTTCCTGAATTATACATTGGTGATCAGGCCATGTATAATTGAGGACAAATGATGTGATGCTTGGTTTTGTTGAAATGGTATTATGTTCCTCCGAAGTTTTAGATGGTATTCAATGTTTTGTTTTGTAAGATAATGGCTCATTGATTTTTCAGAGTAACATGAAAATCGTTTCGCATGATGATATTAAATCGTTGATAAAATGACTGAAAACCAATTGATAAGTTGGTAATAAAACAACTTGCTTTAAAACTTTATGAAACAACGTTTCTAAGATGGTAATAAAATAGCTCGAAATAAAATCAAGTGAAATAATTTCATGTAATAGTAGAAGAATAACTTGGAATAAAATTTGTTGAATGGTTTGTAGGATACATGGGAGAACCTCATCGAGTAGTAATAGTCTCCTAATTGGTCAAGAATAAAGTTGGCCTAACCCCTAGTAAGATAGTGATGTATCGTGAAATGATGGAAAATTGGGCAATTGGAATAGGGAATGAAATAAACAAAGGTTGTGATTATCATAGAGATAATAAAGGATAAAGATTACACTAAATAGAAATGTACTTATTATCCGTTCTTTTATGGTATAATCATGTTTCAAGTGTGGGGTATTAGGTTGTCTATCGCTGAACAAACGACCTAGAACTTTCATAGTCCTCAAACCTATAAGATAGTGTAGTTTCGTAGTCTTAGTGGTAGATGGTAATTGTGTATTAAATCATGCACGCCCCAAGCCGCAAGTCGATGTATGAGTATCGTGTATGAGATGTGATGGTAATGGATGGTGCTCAAAATGATAATGATGAAAATGATAACAATGATGATAATGAAAACCTTGTGGTGAGTTAAGAAAATAGGTTCATTAGGACTAAGCCTATAAGTTCTACCAAATGGTATGATCTATCCCAACCGAATGATAAAAATTGTCCCGATCCTACAATGAATCAATGGTGATCGTGATGGTGTAGGTGCAACTTCTCCTTCTCAAAGGGTTCGGTGTCCACATCGCATAATATGTGTGGTAAGGCGGTGTAAAGTCAACCGATGTTAAAATTTGTGATAGGGAATGATGGGCATTCTCCATGTCAAAGTGATGCAGTATGATGGGATGGGTATTTAAAGGCATCTATGTGACAATCGATTTTGAAATGAAAGTAAATAACTCAAAATGTGTATGAAACCGCATGTATAGTGACTATGCACTTGTGATGAAATGATGAGATGCTATGATGATGTAGTTATAGTCTAGGGTTAATGATGCAACCTAGTTCTCTATAATCAAGCTCGATGCCAACTGTCACACCCCAAATTACTGCTTTGCAATGAATGGAATTTCGGGATTGATCGCTTATATTGAACGACCTAAAGTGTCGTTTGAAAAATACATCGCTTGATTTAATAAAAACATTCAGAGTTACAAAGATAGGTCCCAAATGAAAGTTACTAAGTGCGGAAATAAGTTTGGTACAAGTCAAACGATATTTTTAAAGTGTATAAATCCCATGTGAGACGCGTCGTCACCGCGACTCTATGATATGTCCACATGCATGCCATGAAGTGAATGTCTTAGTTACCTGAAAATACATTGCTAAAAGTGTCAACACAAAGGTTGAGTGAGTTCATAGAGTCGTTGAAAATGTTAAATACGACTACCACAAGTATATATGATGTATGACAATGTTGCCACAAAAATGATACAATTGCTATAAGTCCATGACACCGAAACTCTGACTGATGTTCGCCCCAACAGAGTGTTTGCCAAACAACTCAAATAATGATTAAGAAATGAAATGCATCCAGATGACTAGTTGGGATCCACCAACCGGATGGAGGTGTCACCCGATAGATCTATCCACTCACCCTCGCTTCTATGAAATTAACGGTTCATGTTCGGAAATGGGGACATTTAACAATGAGGTAACTTAAGCAATGTAATGAATTTGATATACTTGGTATCGTAATAAAATGATGTACAATGTATTCTCCCCGTAGGTTTGAAATAAGTAAAACTTTGAATAAATCGGGCTATGAAAACTCACCGTTGCAATGATAATGATGAAATAATGGCAATACTGAAATGAGGAGCAACCTCTGACCATGACCTATTATGAATGATATGTTCTAATGTAAATCATGAAACAATGTCGTGCATGCAAACTCATATGAAATCCATACCACTTGTACATTTGAAAATAATGTTTATCGTCGAAATATATGTTTATGACATCTCGTCATGTTATAAAATACTTTACAAGTATTTACGTTGAAATGATATCTTACGATAGTCATTTAATGATTTATGATGAAATTATAACTTTTCGTCTTAAAATAATGTCGTTGAAATTTTCATGAAAGTGACTAAAATGGCCTCTAAAAGCTAGTCGTGAATGGTGCACGCCGAGCGTTAGGAAACGAACTCAACGGTTTGGGAAGCTTGTATCAATATCTCAAAGTTTTAGTGTTTAAGTTTTTATCATAGAGGTCTCGATCATGGAGAAAACATAGGTGAAGTAGGTACTTGTACCCAAAATGTTGTCAAGGTAACTTTCGGCAAAGTTTGAGTGACCGATTTTACTCGTTACAACTCCGTTTGACGAGCGGTTTGACATTTTGGAAAATAGGCTCGGTGAACTTATTTTTACTAGAAGACATCTCTTTATAAAAGTATCCCATCTATGTTAAAACGGCCCTCAACATGGTCATTTCTTGACCCGCTTTGGAGAACAAACTTGAAAAGAAATTTGGAGAACTAATTTTGGAGAACAAATTTGGAGAACAAACTTGGAAAAATCATATCTTTTAACCAGAATCATCACGGTCGAGCCACCCGTCATTTCAAGGTAATTGAGTCTAGTTTCATGTAAAATACTTTCAAGGGCAGTTTGTTATAAAATTTTATCCAACGATTTGTAACAGCAGTCGGTTTTTCCGAAAATAGTTTCGCCGTTAAACTTGAAAATAGCATAACTTCTTCGTTATAACTCCGCTTTAACCCGCTCAAGCGGCCACGTTGCTTTTTAAAGTATATTTTCCAAATATCTAGCCCAAAATATTTTACAAACTGTCGGATTTTCCAGATTTCATAAATAAGATCAGACCACTATATATAGTTGTCGAAATGAGTTTTTATCGCGCAAAACCTATTCTAACCAATTCAAAACAACTCCGAAGCTAATCAAATCCTACCATACACCTTCTTAGGGTGTCATGGGTTCCTAAATATCACCAAAAGTGATATGTTTCAAGGGATAATTATTTGGATAATTAAAACTCATTACATGTACTAAAAACCAATAAAAGTGGTATGGATCATGAAATTCATGCAGGTTTTTCTTGCAAAATAATGAAACAACATAAATATGAATATGAAAGAGTAATACAAATCATGAAATGCTTACTAGTGATATGATGAGGTTTAAGGACAAAAAGGGTTTTCCTAATCACTTGAGGTTTGTATTACAAAACCTTTGCAACAAATGATACTAGTGTTTAATGTTTGCAAAATGGACCGTAGTGAATTTGTCAAGGTAACAAAGAAAACCAAGGATATTGTTAAACTAAAACCTGCTGTTACATTAGGAGTAGGACTTGCTAGAAATGAATTTAGATCTAAAACTACTCAACAACGGCCTAAAACACCTATTGCCAAACGCCCCTTTCCCAAGAGCAACTACAACATACAACCCAACTATCAACATACCGGTTGGAATCAAAACTACCCTAGACCATATCAAACTCCAAATTACATTCCATGGAACCCTTACCCATCATTTCCATACATGAACCAAGTAAATGGTATGTTTAACCCAAACGAACCCATGAGATATTAAGGACCAAACGCTTGAGTTATTTGTGTCATAGGTATGCTTGAAAGTTGGATTAGAACCTGATGAATGGATAAAAGATAGTGGATGCTCAAGACACATGACGGGCAACAAAAGCCTCTTCTCAACATACCAAGAGTATAACGGAGGTAATGTCACTTTTGGTAGCAATCTCAAAAGCAAAATCATTGGCAAAGGTACAATCGCTCATAACTCCCTAACTATTGAAAATGTTGCTCATGTTGATAGGTTAGGATTTAATCTACTTAGTATTAGCCAACTATGTGATAAAAAGTATAAAGTACTATTTGAAGAAAATGGTAGTAAAATACTAAAAGATGGTATCACCATAACTAAAGGAGTTAGGAAAAAAAAACATATATGTCATAAAAATAGATATAACATCTAAAGACAAAATATGCCTAACAACCTTAGATGATAACTCTACTCTTTGGCATAGACGATTAGGTCACGCTAGTATGAGACTCATCCAAAATCTATCCTCAAAAGAGCTAGTTAGAAACCTACCAAAATGGAAATATGATCAACACTTTTGCGACACTTGCAAAATAGGTAAACAAATTCATAGTAGTCATAAAGCTAAAAACATGGTTTCTACATCTAAATGCCTAGAGCTTTTGCATATGGACTTGTTTGGTCCATCCGCTATAAGAAGCTATGGAGGGAACCTCTACACTTTAGTTATAGTAGATGATTACTCAAGGTTCAATTGGACAATGTTTTTGAAAACTAAAAATGAAGCTTTTGATAAATTTGAAATACTTAGTAAGAAAATTCAAAACCAACTAGGTGTTAACATTGTGTCGATCCGAACGGATCATGGTCGCGAGTTCGACAATGAAACACAATTTGAAAACCTTTTGTGATACAAATGGTATAACACATAACTTCTCGGCTCCTCGAACAGATCAATGCTAAATGAACATAAAATGAGTAGATCAATGCTAAATGAACAAAACATACCTCAAAAGTGTTGGTGTAATGCCGTTGATACTTCTACATACATTTTAAATAGAGTTTTAATACGTCCTTTCTTGAACAAAACACCATATGAATTATATAAAGGCAAAAGCCGAATTTAGAATATTTTAGAGTGTTTTGGTGTAAATGTTTCATTCTTAATACCAAAGACTATCTCACCAAATTTGACCCTAAGTCTTATGAAGGTGTGTTTCTTGGTTACTCATAAACTAGCAAAGCATACATAGTTTTAAACAAAGAAACAACGAGAGTCGAGGAATCGTTGAACATAATATTCGACGAAAGTCCACCTCCCTCTAAGACATCACCTTTGGTAGATTATGACTTAGTTGAAAGTTAAGAAATAATTGAAAATGACAAGGAAGATGAACCATTAAATAATGAAGTTATAAACATCAAAGAATCCAAAAGTCATCCTTTAGAAAAAGTCATAGGACAACTAAATCAAAGAACATTAAGATCACAAGCCCAAAATCAAAGTAACTACTTTTGCTTTGTATCGACCATTGAACCGAAAAATATAAACGAAGCAATAAAAGATGAATCTTGGGTAATTGCTATGTGATACGCATACAACGCGCGTTCGGGGTCAAAGGAAACTTCCTTTTCTCCGAGCAAGTTTTTCAACCACCTAGCCAGTGAACCTAATCGTTGTAGTGTAGTATTAGGGTAAGCCTCGGGATTGATATCGTTCACTAGGGGAATAGGAGTGCTAGTGAGAAATTACTACGCTAAGGTTGGGGTTGAGGAATATTATTTTTTTATCTTTTTAAATTTTTTTTAGAAAATTGAAATGTACGATCTCGGGGTATTGGATTTGGGGGGGTGGTATTTCTACAAATTACACTAATATCTAATTATCTAATTAACTAAGCTAAAGGGTAGTCTATGTCTATTGATGTGTGCTCGTATGATGATTAAAAATGTGTCTACCTAGATACTATTACTCCTTAGTTATCTTTTATAGGTTGAATTGTCACGTCCTTATTCTTAATGCGTTGTGTCTTCTAAGGTCGTAGGGTATGCTTTTCTCCCTAACTCTTTGAGAATACCTTAAGGTTATTGCCTACAAAATCTCTAGGATTCATAAACTAACTCTAAGGTTATCTTTGGATTTTTAGCCTACAATAACTCTAGGCGATTATAAACTAATGTTCACAAAGATTACTCAAGCATTAAAAACACAACGATGGCCTATTGCAATCCTAAGCCAATTACTATTAAGATAAGAGACAACCAATCAATAATTAATAACTAGGTTTCATATATCTAAGCAAACACGCAAGTAAATTAGCCGGACATGGTGAACATGCAAGCTTACACACATACAATCGAAGACGTAAAGAAATCAATGAAGTAGATTACTTATCTTAATGTAAAATAGGGTATGAGAACCCTAAGATACTGTCCAAGACAAACCAAAATCATTTTAGGTTTTTACTCCACAATTCTACCTCTCTAAAAGTCTGAAAATCGAATTCTATATATATAGTTACAACTGCGACGGTGTCACTTTTTAATTGTGACACCATCGGATCGCCGCCATTAGGGTTTCGTTTTAGCCAAGTCAACTTTGGGACGGCGTCACGTTGTGGTTGTGACGGCGTCGCCTTCAACTTCGACACCGTCGAATCTCGATCTAGGCCGTCGAGTCGTGAAGCCCTACTTTAAAGCCGGACGTCAGTACAAAATAGCAATTTCACCTCGAGCCGTCAGAATTAGAGGACGGCGTCGCCTTTATTTGTGCCGTCGTTGGGTGCACTTCCAAGAACTTGAGTGTCTTGATCTTGACTTTAGCCATTTTCTTCACATATTCACGCCTTTTCGTCCAAATAAGCATCATTCCAAAGATTTTGCCTTCAAGAGACGTAAAAGTGAAAAGGAACGAAATTAAGTCAGAACGGATATAAAAGTAGGCGATTAAGGGCTTAAATGACCCTCAAAAGTGTACCTTTTATATCCTTATCAAATATCCCTACACTTGGTATTTGCTTATCCTCAAGTAAATGTGCTTTTGGCCAATCAATTTATAAGTTAGGGGGCATGAAGCATTGGTTTAGAACAATTCACAACAAGTATAAGCCCTCAAAAGTCATAACAAGCACGAAAATTACATACTAGTACCTCACAAGTGGTGTTTAGATACTCTCATCTTTCGGGTGTATATGAAATATATCAAATTGGAAATGGAAGATAAACACTCATTAACCGGTCCTAGTACATAGATTACCATAGGCTTGAGACTAGATCCAACGTCCATCGCTTTGGCGTGAGCACCAAGGAAAAAACTATCTAAGAGGTCTTTAAAAGGGTTGTAGTGTTAGGCTTACGGTAGGGAAACAAAGGGTTTGGTTGGATAGGCGATTTAGTGGTGGCAAGTCAAAAATCTTTATGTTACAAGCATGAGAAGAATGGCGTTGCTAAGCCAAGACTAGACTCTCTAAACTCTAGATAACTTTGAAACAAACAAACATAAATTTAAAGATAGATGTAGGATGGTAGCCCGCATGTTTTTTTTTTTTTTTTTTTCATACACTTTTACTCTACCATCCTCTACGATAACATCAAAATATAATGGATTTATAGGCACATCCCTAAACTTGATTTTTTATTATTCTAACACTAATTTGACCCTAATTGAAAAGATCAAAACACTTGGAGTACATTATTACGTAAATAAAGGGAATTTGAATTTAACGTTCTTTCCCATCACTCCATAAAATTTAACTTTACCCATGAGTCCCAATCGTCCCAAAACTGTGTACAAAGGATATGACTCGACTTAGCAACTTATCCAAGTAAGTAGATAATTGAACTAAGGGTTTAGTATGATAACAATAATGCACTAAAAGTGAGTGCATACAAGGTAGGCTAAGGCGATTTGGGTGTACATTTGGGGGTGGATTGTAAACAATGCTCTTCATTGATATTTCAAAACCGAAACATCACGAGAACCGCGAAAAGGATAGGCTCGAGGGGTTAACTAGTGGTATCGTGTACTAAAGATGAGTACAACGCAGGGTGTGGGGAATTACTCAACCGATGTGGAAGAAGTAATTATAATACGGTATCAAACAAGGGTTATCCTAATGCCTCTTATCATTTAGTTATTCCTAACTACACAAGTGTAGTCTCACTAGCGATCTCGGGATGCATCACAAAACAAGTTCTAGAATCTATTATACTACCGGTACACTCTCGAAGCATTAAAGATGAATGCTTTAATTCCTACAAATATAGGGGCGAACCTCACATTGTTGGGGTGGAATTTGAGTGGTAAAGGGTTTTTTGCTAGTTATATAACTTCCTATCCATGAGATGCTTTATTAAGACTAATGGCCCACTCCTACATGTCATGAAAAATTTAAAATTTGGTGCCAAAATTACCCTAACCGATATTTCTCATGGTTTATTACACAAATGAAATAGGACAAGACAAATGATCAAGGATAAGCATAGTTTCAAAGTTCCCGTTTTATTCTCCTTCCCAACACTTAAACTGAACATTGTCCCCAATGTTCCCCGAAAGTATCAAAGTTATGATAATGGAAGGTAATTAAAAGAGAAAGAAACTAATACTCCCCTGATTAGCTCGGTAGGATCCGTGTGAAGTAGTGGTTAAATTCTTCTTCAAGAAGAATGTATGCGTGAAAAGCTCCATTCAATCTTATATTTCTTCTTCTTGATAAATAAAACCGCACACTTAAGAAAATGATTTAAACCTTCGCGTAAAATCAAGCAGTAAAACTATATATGACTCTACTAAACTAGGATATAATGCTTGTGGAATGGATATTTACTGTGTTTTCCGGAAAATTAAGACCGAGAAATTCCAAAATTTGTAAGTAGCACAAAAATGAGAAAAGTTAGATAAGAGGTTTCGCTCCTCCTCCGACGCCGTCAGTTGCAATCGACATCGTCAGTTGCAATCTCGACATCGTCGTTATTTTGACAAAAAATTCGCTTTTCTCGGAAAATTACATCTTTAGAATCGAAAAATTTCAAAAGCATCCATTATGACTCTATACAAGCATTTGACTGTAACAAACACACATATATATCTTTTCAATAATCGTAATTCTCATGTTCATGTTCTTTTGAAAACGTGTGTAATCTTCCCTACACTTATCCTTTTTGTAAAATACCTTTATATGTAATTAAGACGAGGTTAAAGACAAAATAAAGCATTTTCACAAATTCAAACATGAGAATAAACAACTAATGAAAAGAATATATGACACACAAACAAGCAAAAAATTAAGCATGGGTTGCCTCCCACGAAGCGCTTTTCTTTATTTGTGAGTCTTGTAGCTAGACTCGAAGTCGTGCCCCTACGTGACTTCATTACCCTCACCTTCTTCCTCATGATGGTCTCTATTGGGGTTTTCCATGTTATAGTAGTGCCCTATTATGCACCTTTCTAAGAAGTCATCTTCTCCCGAATCGGTTCTATATTCCGATCCTAGTTTCAAGCAATCCTTATAGAACCCAAAAATCTTATCCATCACATAATCTACCCCTTCTCCTTATCTTCCTCATTCCTATAGTAGACCGATAGCTTAATTTCTTCTTCATCATTGGATAACGATGAAAATTTCTCAATCTTAAACGACATTTGGTAAGCTGATAAGGATTTAAAAGTTACACTTTTGAGGGGTCATTTAAGCCCTTAATCGATCACTTTTGTATCCGTTACTAATTAATTTCGTTCCTTTTTACTTTTTAGGTCTCTTGAAGGCAAATTTCTGGAATGACACTTATTCGGACGAAAAGGCGCGAATATACGAAGAAAATGGCCAAAGTCAAGAATTGAGACACTCAAGCTGCTGGAATCGAAGGATAGCATCATCGCTTAAATGCGACGCCGTCGACACATCTTGAGACGACTCGAGAGCAAATTGCTATTTTACAAGTGACGACATCGGTTTAAAGAGTAGGCGTCAACCTCGCACGGCATAGATTTGGATCCCGACGGCGCCGAGATTGAAGCCGACGCGTCACGAGCATAAGGTGACGCCATCCCGAGTTGACGTGGCCAGACGAAACCCTAATGGCGGTGACCCGACGACGCCACAATTAAAGAGTGACGCCACATATTGTAACACTATATATAGAATCCGAATTTTTAGTTTTTAGAGTGGTAGTTTTGTGGAGTAAAACCTAAACCGAACCAAGGTCGTCTTGTGCGAGATCTTAGGGTTCTATACCCTATTTTACAACAAGATAAGTGTTTTACTTCATTAATTCAATCATGTCTTCAATTGTTTGTGTGTATGCTTGCATGTTCTCCATGTCCGGCTAATTTACTTGTGTGTTTGCTTAGATATATGAAACCTAGGTATTGAATATTGATTGATTGTCTCTTATCTTAATTGTGATTGACCTAGTATTGCGATAGGTCATTCATTGTGTTATTAATGCTTGATTAGTCTTAGTTGAACATTAGCTTATAGTTACTAGTAGAATTGTAGGCTAAATATCCAAAGATAACCTTAGTGTTAAGTTTATGAATCCTAGAAATTTCGTAGTCATTAACCTTAGGTAGCTTCAAAGAGTTAGGGATAAACGCATACCCTGCGACCTTAGAAACACAACGCGTTAAGAATAAGGACGTGACAATTCAACAATCAATAGGAGATAACTAGGGAGTAATAACATCTAAGTAAACACATTTTTAATCATCATAAGAGCACACAATAATAGACATAGACTTCACTCACCTTAGCTTAGTTAATTAGATAATTATAATAGTAGAGTAATCGGTAGAAATACCAACCCCCTAAATCCAATACCCCGAGATTCGTAATTTCAATTTTCTAAAAAACATAAAAAAGATAAAAAAAATAATAATCTTCCTCAACCCCAACCTTAGCGTAGTAATTTCTCACTAGCATTCCTATTCTCCTAGAGAACGATATCAATTCCCGAGGCTTACCCTAATACTACACTACAACGATTAGGTTCACTGCCTAGGGTGTTGAAAAACTTGCTCGACGAAAAGGAAGTTCCTTTGACCCCGAACGCGCATTGGGTATCAAGTTTTGGCGCTCGATAACGCCACGCGCGCCGCTCGGGGTCAAAGGAACTTCCTTTCTTCGAGCAAGTTTTATAACACCCCAGGCAAAGGAACCCAATCGCTGTAGTGTAGTATTAGGGTAAGCCACGGTATTGATATCGTTCTCTAGGGGAATAGGAATGCTAGTGAGAAGTTACTACGCTAAGGTTGGGGTTTAGATTTGGGGGTTGGTATTTCTACCGATTACTCTACTTATCTAATTATCTACTCTAAGGTGTATGTAGTCTATGTCTAATTATTGTGTGCTCGTATGATAGTTCAAAGATGTGTTCACTTAGGTTTTATTACTCCTTAATTATCTCCTATTGATGGTTGAATTGTCACGTCCTTATTCTTAATCGCTGTGTGTCTAAAGTCGTAGGGTATGCGTTTATCCCAACTCTTTGAACTTACCAATGGGTCTCGCCTACAAAACCCTCTGGGATTATAAACTCTAACTCTAAGGCCCTCTTTGTATGGTTTAGCCTACAACCGCTCTAAGTGCTATAGCCTAAGGTTCACAAAGATTAATCAAGCATTAATTACACAACGAATGACCTATCGTGACATTAGATCATTAATAAATTAAGATAAGAGACAACCAATCAATATTTAATAATTAAGTTTCATATTCCTAGCAAACACATAAATAAATTAGCTTGACATGGAGAACATGCAAGCATACACACAAATAATCAAAGACATAATTGAATTAATGAAGTAAAACACTTATCTTGATGTAAGTTAGGTTTGGAACCCTAAAATCTTGTACAAGACAGCCTTGGTTGCTTTAGGTTTTACTCCAAAAGACTACACACTAATACCGAAAAATTCGGATTCTATATATAAGATTACATATGCGACGGCCACCTTATGATTTGTGGCGCCGGTCGCCGTCATTAGGGTTTCGTCTTGGCCACGTTAGTCTTGGCGACGGCGCCACCTTATGATGCTCGGTCGCCGTCATTAGGGTTTCGCCTTGCCACGTTAGTCTTGCGACGGCGTCACCTTGTGCTTGTGACGCCGTCCTCTTCGACTTTCCTCGACCGTTCGATCAAATCTAGGCCGCCCTGATTATGCGACGGCCTACTCTTTAAAGCCCGACAATCACACTTGAAAATAAGAAATTTGGCTTCGTGTCGTCACAAAATGCTCCCACGGCGTTGCCAGGCTATGGACGCCACCTTGTAGTTCAAAGAACTTGAGTGTCTCGATTCTTGACTTTGGCCATTTTCTTCAGATATCCGCCCTTTTGTCCAAATAAGTGCCATTACAAGCAATTTGCCTTCAAGAGACCTAAAAGTGAAAAGGAACGATATTAAATAATAACGGATACAAAAGTGATCAAATAAGGGCTTAAACGACCCTCAAAAGGTACATTTTAAAACCTTATCAAATATCCCTACACTTGGTATTTGCTTGTCCTCAAGCAAATGTGCTTTAGCCAATTAATTTATATGTTAGGGGTCATGAAGCATTGGTTTAAAACAGTCCACAACACATATAA
Source organism: Chrysanthemum lavandulifolium (assembly GCA_022545495.1). Lineage (NCBI taxonomy): Eukaryota > Viridiplantae > Streptophyta > Magnoliopsida > Asterales > Asteraceae > Chrysanthemum > Chrysanthemum lavandulifolium. The sequence continues at coordinate 145,860,505 of CM040244.1, forward strand.
GCCCAAGAAAGTCATAACAAGCACGGAATTACATACTAGCACCTCACATGGGGTGTTTGGATACTCACATCTCTCTCGTGTATATGAAATATAACAAGTTGAAATGGAAGATAAACACTCATTAACCGTCCTAGTACATAGATTACCATAGGCTTGAGAATAGATCAAACCTCCATCGCTTACATGTAAGCACCTAGGAAAGACTATCAAAGAGGTCTTTAAAGGGTTGTAGTGTTAGGCTTACGGTAGGAAACAAAGGGTTTGGTGGGATAGGCTATTTAGTGGTGGCAAGTCAAAATCTTTTATGTTACAAGCATAGGAAGAATGGCATTGCTAAGCCAAGACTCGACACTCTAAACTCTAGATAACTGAAACAAACAAACATAAATTTAAAGGATAGAGGTAGGATGGTAGCCTTTTTTTTTTTTTTTTTTTTTTTTTTTTTTTACACTTTTACTCTACCATCCTCTACGGTAACATCAAAATGATTGGGATTTATAGGCACATCCCTACACTTGAGTTTTTATTACTCTAACACTAATTTGACCCGAATTGAAAATAAGGGAATTTAACGCTCCTTCCGCCATTTCATAAACTTTAACTTTTTCCCATGAGTCCCAATCGTCCCAAAATGTAGTACAAAAGATATGACTCGACTTAGCAACTCATACAAGCAACTAGATAATTGAACTAAGGGTTTAGGGTGATAACAATAATGCACTAAAAGTGAGTGCATACAAGGTAGGCTAAGGCGATTTGGGTGTATATTTGGGGTGGGTGTAAACAATGCTTTCATTGTTATTCCTAAAACCAAACATCACGAGAACCGCGAAAAGGATAGGCTCGAGGGTTAACTAGGGTATCGTGTACTAAAGATGAGTACAACGCAAAGGTGTGGGGAATTACTCAACCGATGTGGAAGAAGTAATTATATTACGGTATCAAACAAGGGTTATCCTAATGCCTCTTATCATTTAGTTATTCCTAACTACACAAGTGTAGTCTTACTAGCGATCTCTGGATGCATCACAAAACAAGTTCTAGAATCTATTATACTACCTGTTCACACTCTAAGCATTAAAGATGAATGCTCTAATTCCTACTAATCTAAGGGCGATCCTCACATTTTGGGTGGAATTTAGGTGGTAAAGGGTTTTGTGCTAGTCATGCAACTTCCTATCCGTGAGACGCTTTTGTTAAGACTAATGGCCCAATCCTATATGTCATGAAAATTTTAAATTTGGTGCCAAAATTACCTAACCGACATTTTCGTGATAGTTTATTACACAAATACAATTGGACAAAGCAAATAATCAAGGATAAGCATAGTTTCAAAGTTCCGCTTTATTTTCCCTCCCTACACTTAAACCGAACATTGTCCCAATGTTCCCAAAGTATCAAAGTTATGATAATGGAAGGTAATTAAAACGAAAGAAACTAATACTCCCCCGATTAGCTCGGTAGGATCCGTGTGAAGTGGTGGTTAAATCCTTTCCAAGAAAAATGTATGCGTGAAAAGCTCCTTCCAATCTTTTGTTTCTTCTTCTTGATAAATAAAACCCGCACATTCAAGAAAACAAACGAAACCTTCGCGAAAATCATGCGGTAATAATATATATAAGACTCTACTAAACTAGGATATAATGCTTGTGGAATGGATGTTTACGCATTTCGGAAAATTAAGACCTGAAAATTCCAAAATTTATAAGTAGCTCGAAAACGAAAAAAATAACTGTTGTTTTACTCCTTCCCGACGCCGTCAGCCTATGATCTCGACCGTCGTTATCCCGACAAAACCGGGTCTCATGATTTTCCGAAAAAATTTCGAAAATTTACATCTTTAGAATCGAAAATTTCTAAAACATCCATTATGACCGGATACAAGCATTTGACTCGAACAACACACATATATATCTTTAATTAATTGCTATTCTCATGTTTACGCTTTTGAAAACGCAGTAATCCTCCCTACACTTATCCTTTATGTAAAATACCTTTATATGCAATTAAGACGAGGTTAAAACAAAATAAAGCATTTTACAAATTTAAACATGAGAATAAGTAATCAATAAAAGATATATGACACTAACAAGCAAACAATTAAGCATGGGTTGCCTCCCTAAGCGCTTTTCTTTATTTAAGAGTCTTGTAGCTAGACTCGTAGTCGTGTCCTCACGTAACTTCATTACCGCCATCTTCTTCCTCATGACGGTCTCTATTGGGGATTCCATGTTGTAGAAGTTCCTATGATGCACCTCTCTAAGAGTTCGTCCTTCCCAACTCGGTCCTATATTTCGTCCTAAGTTCAAGCAATCCTTATAGATTCCAAAATCTTAGCCATAACATAATCTACTCTTTTTCCTTATCCACCTCATTCCTATAATAGACCGATAGTTTAAGTTCCTTTTCATCATTAGAGAGTGATGAAAACTTCTCAATCTTAAATGGCATTTGGTAAGCTATGTCATCGGTCTCATCTTTGAATCACACTATTCCTAACGAGGGGTCATAGGTCATCCCGGTGTTTTCTATGAAAGGTTTTCCTAGAATAACGTGGGACAAGCTAGGATCTATGGCCGTGCTAATATCATCCACAATTATAAAGTCCATAGGAAACGTGAAAATACCTACATAAACGGGCAATCCCTTAACTCTACCAAGAAAATTGCACCTAACCCTAGGATTATCGGGGTCTTGCCTAGTTGGAATAGGCTTCTTCATTACCTAATTGTAGTAGGTGCTAGTCATTATGTTGATTGGGGATTTGCGATCAATGTAGGCCTTTGCCACGAAAAGGTGTCCTATGCAACATGGTATGTTGAGATTCCAAGGGTTCCCAAACTTGATTCTAGGGCTTTTCCTAACATACATGCGACGGAGGTCACGACTAAGTGAGGGTGGCGAGATAGCTCTTCTTCCGTAGGAAACTTATTGAAATAGTCATTGTCTACTTCATCTACTTCTCGTTGTTTCATTATCCTCAAGTATATGGTCCTCTTCGTCATTTGTTCCATTGGGTTTTACCGAGGTGATGGTATTGACTAATTGGACGTGTTTAGCTAACTTACTGGGTCCTTAATCTCTACACCGTAAGGCTTGGGGTTGAGATAGCATTAACCTTCAGATCACTATTGGTCATGGCTTTCAAGAGGTTATCTATCTTTCTATCCATCTCGGCTTGTTGTTGGTTAAAACGGTCCGAGAGCTTAGCTATTTGAGCTTCTTGGGATGCGACTAGGTGTTGCAACATCCCTCAATGTTTTGTTGGTTAGGACCGTGAGATGGGGCCATGAAAATCATTGGAAGTGAATTCTTTGGTTTGTCCCCAATAGAAGTCGGGCTTGCCCTTCCATGCTTCTCGGTTTCATTGAAATTCCTAGGTCCGGGTATTAGGAATCTTCCTCCTGCTCCATTAATACGCGAGGATGCGAGTCAACGGAAGCATGTTCGGGGGATCGGGTGCAAGTGCGCGTGTTATGAGGATCACAAAATGGCTCACACGAGGAAGAAACTTTGTTCACATGGCGTGAAGACTTAGGATTTTCGTAGGAACTCATTAGGAATTTAATTTGATCTTCAAGTTCGATCATCCTACGGTCGGAAGATTATGAGTCAATGGGAGGCAAGGAGATTGCCTTAACGGTTTTGGGCAACTCACGGGGGTCATTCCAACTTTCGTTGTCATAGAGAGCAAGGTCCTCTATTATACCCCATGATTCTTCCGCGGTGAGATCACTAAGTTTTCCACCGGCCGCTTGGTCAATGGATCGCTTTGTGGGGAAGTTGACATGATCATAAAAAAGTTGGACTTGGAGCCAAAGATCAATGCCGTGATGAGGGACATTATGAAGTAAGTCCTTGAATCGAGTCCATGCTTCGTAGAGAGATTCACCTTGACATTGTTAGAACATCAAGATGTCATTCCTAAGCTTAGTGGTTCTCCCAGGTGGGAAAAATTGAGCAAGGAAATGAGAGGTGAGATCATCCCAACTTGAGATGGAGCCGGCGGGAAGTCGCTCAAGCCAATTACTAGCTTGGTCCCGCAGAGAGAATTGGAAGAGACGCAGGCGCGTGGTCTCTCAAGTAGTAGCATCAAGGTTAATGGAATCGACAATTTTGAGGAAATCCCTCTGATGCTGATTAGAAGTTCATGGAATGCACATCCGTTTTGCACCAACCGGATGGTGTCGGATCGCAGGGCCGTAGTTTGGGCTTGGTCGAAGCTCAATGGTGTTCCTATAGCCTAGGTGGCTTGGTCTCGGTATTCACCAAGAGTACGGGATCTTGGCGGGTCATTTGGTGGTAGGTTGATGAATGGTGGTTGGTTATCACCTTCCATGATGAAAAGTGATGGGGTTACGAACAAAGGTCACGAAGAGGGGGATAGACTACGAGAAAGCTAAAAATTGAGAAAATTTTACTTGATAGGAATCACAAAGAAACCTAAACGAAGTGGACTACTAACTAGCTATTCTATTCCGGCGGTGCCAAAACTTGATAACGCTACACGTGTCGTTCGGGGTCAAAGGAACTTCCTTTTCTTGAGCAAGTTTTATAACTCCCAGGCAAAGGAACCTAATCGTTGTAGTGTAGTATTAGGGTAAGCCACGGTATTGATATCGTTCTCTGGGGAATAGGAATGCTAGTGAGAAGTTACTACGCTAAGGTTGGGGTTGAGGAAGATTATTTTTATCTTTTATGTTTTTTAGGAAAATGGAAAGGTACGAATCTCGGGTTTGGATTTGGGGTTGGTATTTCACCGATTACTCTACTTATCTAATTATCTACTCTAAGGTGTAGGTAGTCTATGTCTAATTATTGTGTGCTCGTATGATAGTTTAAAGATGTGTTCACTTAGGTTTTATTACCCTTAATTATCTTCTATTGATGGTTGAATTGTCACGTCCTTAATCTTAATCGCGTTGTGTCTAAAGTCATAGGGTATGTTTATCCCTAACTCTTGAGCTACCAAAGGTCTCGCCTACAAAACCCTCTGGGATTATAAACTCTAACTCTAAGGCCCTCTTTGTATGGTTTAGCCTACAACCGCCTAAGTGCTATAGCCTAAGGTTCACAAAGATTAATCAAACATTAAGTACACAACGAATGACCTATCGCATTACTAGATCATTAATCAATTAAGATAAGAGACAACCAATCAATATTTAATAATTAAGTTTCATATTCCTAAGCAAACACACAAATAAATTAGCGGGACATGGAGAACATGCAAGCATACACACAAATAATCAAAGACATAATTGAATTAATGAAGTAAAACACTTATCTTGATGTAAGTTAGGTTTGGAACCCTAAAATACTTGTACAAGACAAACTTGGTTCGGTTTAGGTTTTTACCCAAAAGACTACACACTAATCGAAAAATTCGGATTCTATATATAAGATTACATATGCGACGGCCACCATGATTTGTGATGCCGGTCGGTCGCCGCCATTAGGGTTTCGCCTTGGCCACGTTAGTCTTGCGACGGCGTCACCTTGTGCTTGTGACGCCGTCTTCAGCTTCGGCGCCGTCGGATCAAATCTAGGTCGATGCGAGTTGCGACGGCTCTCTCTTTTAAAGCCTGACACGCCACTGAAAATAAGAAATTTGGCTTCAGTCGTCACAAAATGCTCCGACGGCGTCATAGCTAAGCGATGACTCCGTCACCTTGTAGTTCAAAGACTTGAGTGTCTCGATTCTTGACTTTGGCCATTTTCTTCGATATATCCGCGCCTTTTGTCCAAATAAGTGCCATTCTGACAATTTGCCTTCAAGAGACCTAAAAGTGAAAAGGAACGATATTTAGTAATAACGGATACAAAAGTGATCAAATAAGGGCTTAAACGACCCCTCAAAAAGGTACATTTTAAAACCTTATCAGCGCCGCTGGCGGGGAATAGAATAGCTAGTTAGATTTCCACCTCTTTTTGGTTCCCTTGCTTGATTCCTATCAAGTAAGCTTTTTTCTCATTTTTAGCTTCCTCGTAGTCTATCTCCCTTCTTTGTGACCTTTGTTAGTAATCTCATCACTTTTCATCATGGAAGGTGATAATCAACCACCACTCATCAACCCACCACCAAATGACCCGCCAAGAGGCTGTAGTCTTGGTGAATACTCGAGACCAAGCCACCTAGGCTATAGAAATACCATTGAGCTTCCCGAACAAGCCCAAACTATGGCCCTTCGATCCGACACCATCCGATTGGTGCAAACGGATGTGCATTCCATGGACTTCGTTCAAGATCCTAATCAAGATCTTAAGGATTTCCTTAAAATCGGCGATTCCATCGACCTTGATGCTACTACTCGGGAGACCACGCGCTTGTGTCTCTTCCAATTCTCTCTACGGGACCAAGCTAGTAATTGGCTTGAGCGACTTCCCGCCGGCTCCATCTCAAGTTGGGATGATCTCACTTCTTGTTTCCTTGCCCAATTTTTCCCACCGGGGAGGACTACTACTCGCTTAGGAACGAAATCTTGATGTTCCAACAACGTCAAGGTGAATCTCTATGAAGCATGGACTCGATTCAAGGACTTGCTCCATAAAGTCTCTCATCATGGCATTGATCTTTGGCTCCAAGTCCAAATCTTTTACGATCATGTCAGTCCCTCCATCCAACAAACCATTGATTATGCCACCGGTGGAAGGCTAAGTAACCTCAATGTTGAAGCATGTTGGGAAGTCATCGAGGACTTAGCAAAATATGAAGAAGAAGGATGGGAAATTCAAATAATCCAGGAAAGTGGGATAGATTCCCACACAAATGTTTATGAGTATGGAGGCTCAAGTGAATGAGTTAATGGAAATGACCACACATGATTATGAGCATGTGGACGCGGTCAAGGAGTTTTGGCTTCCTAGAAAATCACGACAAGATGAATTCGAGGACATAATGTTGACATTCGTCAACAACCAAGAGAAAGAAATACAGCACCTCGAAGCTCACATGAGAAAAACCCACGACACTTTCTTGGAACTAGCTGACAACTTCATGATGAAACTTGATAACATCAAATAGTCTTGAATATTAAGTGTCAATTTCCCCAGATAATGCTTGTAATTTATATCATTTATATGGATTTACGCTTGTTTTCCATTGTTTTCCACTTTCGTGTAAATTACGAGCATTGGAGCTAAAGAGACGCGAACGGAGAAATATCTAAAGATTTATCACATTATGCTACTTTGAAGAAGTTACTGGCGTAACTCGCCTCTCAAATTATGCCGTAACTATTGCGTGGCTCGTAAAATTAACTTATCAGAAGGTTACGGCGTAACTCTTCCCAAAGGCTACGACGTAACTATATTAGGTCAAATGAGGTTTCACGCCGCTGATACTTACGCCGTAACTACTACATCAACTACGGCGTAACCAAGTTTATTGAAGACTATGGCGTAACCACTTATTAGGTTACATCGTAACCAGCAGATCTAGTGCAAAATACGATGAAATAGAAGGTTACGGCGTAACTCTTATATTAGTTACGCCGTAACCCAGATCTGGCCTATAAATACCCCACGAATTCTAGCATTTCTAATCATCCCATTCCACACACAACACTCGGAGAACATGGGAAAAATCTCAAGGCAGGTCTAGAGGAGCATACGGAGCTGTCTCCAAGGGAGAAATCACTCCCCTACGATAAGCATTCGCGTTTTATATTTCTTTTACTTTCAATTCATGTATTTCACACCTTTGAATATTGAATTGGTTTGTATGATTAATATGAGCGGCTAAGCACCTCTTAGTGCTGGCCTAGTTATGATTCATTAATTGTTTTGCTTGCGTTTACTTTACTTCCGTACAATTATTTCTAAGTGTATGCATGCATAGTTTTATGGTAGCCACCATTGGTTCGGTAGTTTTGAATGACGGTAGAGGCCAATTGCCTGGGAGATATAACCAACTGACCCTAGGTGAGCGGACTGAGTCGGGAAGGGTAAGATATGACCAACTGACGACCCTTTCTACTTGTGCGATTTGACCAACTGATCACCTATCATTTGGAGGAACTTAAGAATTAGGGGGTGAGTGTCTAAGTTCCTAACGGTCGGGCACTCACTATTATAAATCTAGAATGTAGCGGTACTTAATGACTTGGTTAGGGACCAGAATAACAGGACTTATGAGGGACACCGAATTCTCCGTGGTGGCATCTTTGCCGATAGGTTAGGCGAATTGACCAAATGTTGTCCTCTCGACTTTGACCCCACCAAGTAATTGGAAGTAAGTAGACGTAGACATAACTAGCTAGGAGGATTAACTAGGTTAGCACCACTCTCCTCTATTGATTTCCCTTTATCATTTATTTTCTTTTATTTTCTTTAATCCGCTTTAGTAGTTTAATTAATTAAATCCCTTTCGAAACCATTATTAAGCTGTGACACCTAGACTTAGTAATAATCCAACACACATAGCTCTTGGGAAGACATCGGCTTTACCGACTACTACACTACACACGACCGGGTACACTGCCCGTTAGTGCACTAGGGTAGACCATAGGTATAACAAGACTTTATAAATATTAAAACCTGGTCAGTAAAACATGTATTAAGTTTTTGGCGCCGCTGCCGGGGAGTTATATTAGGATTTTTATTTAAGTCTTTAGTTTTGATATTATGTCTCTTACTATGAATGATTATCTCACCACCTCTAAAAGTAAACAGGGAATCACCATTCCAGCTCTTGAAGAAAATGTAAAATTTGAATTCTAGGGACTCTGTCTTGATGAACTAAAAAGATGATGCTTTTATGGAACCAAAGATGAAGAAGCACACGAGCACACCGCAAAAGTATGTGAGATCGCCGATTTATTCCACGCGCCTGGGGTCTCCAGATATCATGTTATGATGAGGGCATTCCCTTTTACCCTAAAAGGAAGAGCTAGAGATTGGTTAAAGAAACTTCCATCTGGATCTAATCACAAAGTGGAATGCATTTAAGAAGGTTTTTCTTAAGGAATACCGAACCCCTGAAAAAATCATCCAGCAAGTTGATGAAATTAGGAGGTTTAGCCAACTCAATGATGAACCACTGTTTACATCTTGGGAAAGATTCAACGAAGCCATCCTAAAGTGCCCCGAGCATAAACTCAACAAGCACGAGCAACTGCAAATATTCTACAACGGGTTGAACATAAAAACTCGGCAATTATTAGACTCAAAAGAACCTATCCCGTTAATGACTGCTGATAAAGGATGGACAAGAGTTGAAGTAGTAGCTCTCCACTCATCATCTTGGAATGAAGATTGGAATGAAGATCCTATCGAGTTACAATGGTTAATAAAGAATATGGAGGAATTTGAAGTAGACATGCAATCTCTTACTGAAGAAGCCAAGATGGTTAAACACAAGTTCGATAAACCCATTGATGGGAGAATAACAGATTTAGAAAAGGCTGTGAAGATGCTTGTCAAGAAATCCAACAGAAAACAAGAAGAAAACGAAAAAATTGGTTTGGAATATCAAGCGAGATTACGACAATGTGCTGAGAACACAAGCAACTGCTATAAGAAGACTTGAAAATCAAGTCGGAAAACTCGCAGAATCTATCAGAATGAGAGATGAAGGAGAATTACCTAGCACAACTGCACCAAATCCTCGAGATCTTGCTCATGCCATTACTACCAGAAGTGGATTAAACTATAAGGAACCGGCCTACCCTTCAAACTCGAATGATCTGACTGAAGAAACGCCTCAAAACAACAACAAAGAAACCGAGGAGGCTCAACCTACTGTTGAAAAAGTCCATCCCTACATTCCACCAATTCCATTTCCGGGAAGAATTAAAAAGGAATAAGAACGAGTGCTATTTCAGAAATTCATGGAAAAATTACAACAACTCAAGATTAATATTCCTCTCGTTGAAGCCCCGAGCAAATGCCAAATATGCCAAATTCATAAAGGATCTCCTTACCCATAGAAGACTTTCGATCGGACGCAGATAACTTTAAATCAAAGATGCTCACGCCTTTTAAAAGATATGCCTCTCAAAGAAGAAGATCCAGGAGTTTCACCTTACCTTGTACTATCGGGGGAATTTTGTTCAACAAGGCCCTTGCCGATCTTGGGGCAAGCATAAGTCTTATGCCATTCTCTCTCTAATCGCGTCTGGAATTGGGGAACTGAAACCAACTAGAATGTGTATTGAGCTAGCTAATAAAACTACTCAATATCCTAAAGGATCGCTGAAAATGTTCTTGTCAAGATCGATAAATTTGTCTTCCCGGTCGACTTCGTAGTCCTTAAGATGGAAGAGGATGATATCCCAATTTTACTTGGAAGACCCTTTCTTGCAACCGCACACGCTATGATTGATGTCTTTAACAAGAAGATTTCGTTGGAATTGGAAACAATAAGATTACCTTTGATCTTGAAAAGTCAATGAGATATGCTTCTTTCACTGACGACAACCTTGATGATCTCGGCCTTATCGAAGCTAACATAGAAACATGCCCAGGAATGCTTTCTTCCTGACCCTTTGAAATCATTGAAATTCGAAGATAATGATGGGACATCTAGCGATGGAGAAAGCGAAACAGAGGAACTGGCCGCGAACAATCAAACATTATGTTCAGTAAATACCCCGGAAGAAGCTGATACTACCCCAAAACTCAAGGAGCTCCCTCCTCATTTAGAATATGCATTCATTAATGGGGATCGTAATTTTCCTGTTGTGATTTCTTCTCTGTTATCTGAAGAAGAAAAGGAGTCGTTACTGCAGGTTTTAAGCAAGCACAAGGGAGCAATTGCATGGAAAGTCTCTGACATAAAAGGAATTAACCCTTCATACTGCTCTCACAAGATACTTATGGAAGATGATTTTACACCTGTAGTACAGCCACAAAGGAGATTAAACCCAAAAGTCCAACACGTGGTAAAAGACGAAATAATTAAGCTTCTGGATGCGGGTCTAATTTACACTATTTCTGATAGTCCTTGGGTTAGTCTTATTCATGTTGTGCCGAAGAAAGGAGGAATGACAGTGGTCACCAATGAAGATAATGAGTTGATACCGACTAGAACAGTCACTGGCTGGAGGGTGTGCATCGATTACAGGAAATTAAATGACACAACACGAAAGGATCACTTCCCCCTTCCATTTATCGATCAGATGCTAGAAAGGCTCTCTGGACATGAGTATTACTGTTTTCTTGATTGATTCTCGGGATACTTTCAAATTCCTATTGCCCCTGAGGATCAAGAAACGACTACTTTCACCTGCCCTTACGGAACATTCGCCTACCGAATGATACCTTTTGGACTATGTAACGCTCCCGCCACATTCCAACGGTGCATGACTGCAATATTCTCGGATATGTGTCAAGATTTTATGGAAGTCTTCATGGACGACTTCTCGGTTTTTGGTAACTCTTTCTCATCTTGTCTTAATAATCTATCAAAAATGCTTGCCAGGTGTGAAGAAACTAACCTTGTCCTTAACTGGGAGAAATGTCATTTTATGGTAAAAGAAGGAATTGTTTTGGGGCATAATATTTCCCAAACAGGGATCGAAGTTGATAAAGCTAAGGTTGACGTTATTTCTCGACTACCTTATCCAACCAACCTAAAAGGAATTAGGAGTTTTCTTGGGCATGCAGGATTTTATAGACGATTTATAAAAGATTTTTCCAACACTGCCAAACCTATGACCCAACTCTTCATGAAAGATGCTAAATTTGATTTTAACGATGATTGCAAAAAATATTTTGATATTTTAAAAGAAAATTTGACTACTGCCCCTGTTATTATTGCTCATGATTGGGGGAACGATTTTGAACTTATGTGCGATGCTAGTGATTATGCCGTGGGTGCTGCTTTTAGGACGTAGGGTGGATAAAAATTTAAACCCATTTATTACGCTATTAAAACCTTAAATGAGACACAAGAGCATTACACAACCACCGAAAAGAACTCTGGTTGTAGTCTATGCCTTTGATAGATTCATATCTTATTTAGTAATGTCAAAAGTCATTGTTCTACATCGACCATTCTCGCTTTGAAGTACTTATTCAATAAATGGATGCCAAACCAAGATTGATAAGATGGGTGTTCTTCTTTGCAAGAATTTAAAATTGAAGTCAAGGATAAGAAAGGGGAGTAAAACTTAGCACCGATCACCTCTCACGATTAGAAAACCCCGAGCTTGAAGAACTTGACAAAGAAACTATTCGGGACTCGTTCCCCGACAAGCATTTCATGGCAGTTAGAATTAAAGATTCCAGCTTCGAACCATGGTACGCAGATTTCGCTAATTACCTCGCGGCCAGAGTATTACCGAGCAACAAAACCTACGATCAAAAGAAAAGTTCTTCTCGATCTTAAATATTACTCGGGATGATCCGTTCCTTTTAAATCGTGCCTCGTGGTATTATTCGAGATGCGTATTTGGAAATGAGCAAAAACAAATTCTGGAACATTGTCACAACGGACCTGCAAGAGGACACTATGGGGCCGATAATACTGCTCGAAAGGTTTATGAGGTCGGATTCTTTTGGCCTAGCATTTTCAAAGACGCCACAAAACATGTTAGGGATTGGGACGCTTGTCAGAGGGCAGGAAATATCTCTTCTCGAAATCAGATGCCACTCAACAACATCATGGTATGTGAGGTTTTTGATGTTTGGGGGATCGATTTTATGGGACCTTTAACTCCATCGAAGAATAAAAGTTATATCCTTGTAGCTGTCGATTACGTTTCAAAGTGGGTCGAAGCTGAAGCTCTACAAACATGTGACGCTAGAAATGTCATTCATTTTTTGAAAAGATTATTTTCCAGATTTGGGATCCCTAAGACCATCATTAGTGATCGAGGGACACACTTTTGTAATGCTATTATGGAGAAAGTTCTCAATAGATATGGGGTTCTACACCGAATGTCTACACCTTACCACCCACAAACCAATGGGCAAACTGAAAACACCAATAGGGCACTCAAGCGAATTTTAGAGAAATCAGTCAACAGTAACAGAAAATATTGGTCCGACAAACTCGACGAAGCGTTATGGGCATTCAGAACAGCTTTCAAAACTCCTATTGGAAGCACCCCTTTTAAGATTGTTTACGGGAAAGCATGTCATCTTCCCGTAGAGTTGGAACATAAAGCATATTGGGCTCTCAAGAATGCTAATTTAGAGGCTGATGTGATTAAGGAACACCGATTTTATCAAATAAATCGTTTAGCTTAATTACGAGACGAAGCATACGATCATGCCAAAGCATACAAAGACAGGACCAAAAGATGGCACGATAAGCAAATTAAGGATAAAAGATTTGAAGTAGGGCAGGAGGTTCTCATTTTTAACTCAAGACTCAAATTATTCCCTGGAAAAATGAGATCTCATTGGGTTGGCCCCTACACAGTAAGTAAAGTGTTTCCTTATGGGACTATTGAGGTTCATAACAAGGAAGGGGTATATTTCAAGGTAAATGGACACCGTGCGAAAATTTATTATGGGCAAGATGTTAGCAAGCTTTTGGGAGATGAGTTCTTCGCACCTGCCTAGAGCCCGGCTGCTCTGAGTCTAACTCAAAGACTCGTTAATAAAGAAAAGTGCTCTTTCGGGAGATAACCCGAATTATCCATTTCTTTTATTTTATTTCCATTTCTATAGGGTTCTGTGTTTTCTAACCATTTTTGCAGAAACGAGGAAGTAATTCTCACGCAGCTTGTCGATCGACCAAGTTACGGTGTAACTCATCTATGTGATTACGCCGTAACCCACTTTTGCGCGAAGAATTCTAGACGCATTACCAATTACGGCGAATACCATCTCGGTGGTTACGCCTGTAACCACTGCTGACGCACTTATGTCGTTTTTGCCGCTTCTGGTAACTCAGAATATAAAGGATTTCACAAACACATTAAACCACAATCCATATGGGCGATACAAGTTTTAGAGAGAAAGTTAGAGAGAGAAAGGGAAGAGAGTTGGGAACTATGTGAAACAAAGAAAATAGTATTGAGCTCCAACCTCTACCTTGGGAGGTAGAGGGTATTTATAGTGTCTTACAATAAATGCCACCTACGGGTCATGGATCGGGCATACAATGGGTAAAGACCCGTCAGTCCTCCACGGTGTTACTTAACTAAATACTTATTAACATAACTTGACTACGACTCATGAGCTTTCTAACGAATATATATACTTGAGGTGACCGACTTTTAATGACCTGGATTTTCTAAATCCTAACAATCTCCCTGCGGAGGTCACCTCAAATTACACGTAATACAAACAGATATTACATTAAGATTGTTCTTGGATTCTTGTTTAAGTTCATTGCTCAGTAGCTCATAGTCTTTGATTCTTCATGTTTTGCTTGTTTGGATAATTCAAGTGGAGGTCTTTAACCGATCCACGTGATGATGAGTTTTGAGCCGCTTTGAGATCATCGACTTGCATAAATCTCGACTCTTCCATTGTAGTGTTGACATTATGTGATGTTGTGACAATGGACCGACATGCTCACATTCGGATCATGATTTCTTTTCATCGTAGTAGCGGAAGCTTTAGTTGATTCATGATATTTGTAGCAGCAGTAGCGAAGCATGGAGTGAGAATATCGAGTCATTGATGCACTAATCATGATTTCTTTTGAAATGAATGTGTTGTGTGAGCATGCGGCTATGGATTGACCTCTCCATTACGATCACCGCAAACGTTGGGTGTACCGCATACAACAGCTAGCAATAAAGCGCATTTAAAGTGTCTTTGATCACTTTCGTTGAATTGAGGTACATGACCCACTTCCTCGCTGATCGCAGACAAGTCTTGCCAAATGATCATGTATAATTCAAGAACCTCCTTGATGTGGTTTCGCAATGCTCTAGTGTTCTCAAACCGAACGCCTCAAAGAAGACAACACGGAGTGAGTGAACCAAATAATTTGAGATTCACCGATTGATGAAAGAGATTTGAAAACAATCGTGTCGCTCAATATAAATTGTTTTTGCAATACAACGAATGTTTTAAGGAAAATCAATTATCAATCATAAACACCTTTTATTTTGAAATATTAATACACAATCGATGTGCTAGAGAAAATAATTTTAAGCACAACGACCGGTTTCCAAAGGTATCCGTCAATCCATATCATGAACCGTGATTGATTCAAAATTATGAATCGCCCATTGTTTCGTTCATTGTCACATGGTTGATCTATTGGATAGATCTCCATGCCACCTACCAAGAGCTTGTTTGATGTTGGCTCTAGAAGGCTTTCCATCTTCATTGTAAATATGTTTGCATATCACTCGGATATTCGGCAATACCACAAGG
Organism: Chrysanthemum lavandulifolium; assembly: GCA_022545495.1. Taxonomy (NCBI): domain Eukaryota; kingdom Viridiplantae; phylum Streptophyta; class Magnoliopsida; order Asterales; family Asteraceae; genus Chrysanthemum; species Chrysanthemum lavandulifolium. Next base: position 145,875,790 of record CM040244.1, read on the forward strand.
ATAATGCGTGGGACTCTTAAAATATATTCTCTCTTCCACATTGTGTGAAATGAGAGTCTTCATTGATTGTGTCCTTAATGAGATTTATTGATGATCTCGTGGCTCTAGACTCAATTGTGCACATTTGGTTCCTATACGGAGACTAGGAGAGGGTCTCCTTCTTCAATATCAACCATCTCTAATAGAAAGTCGATAGATAATGTAGGTTCTCCACGAGAATGAAACAAGTCCTTTTAAGAGGAACTTGAGTAGCTTGGGAAGATGTAGTGCAAGGCGTCACCGGGTCCATAACGTCTTGTCTTTAATACCGGTGTTACCTAGGTAATGACCAAGAGTATATGAATTGAACCCTTTCGCCCTAAGGTTGAATAAATGGAGGCTATTTTTTCACCCTTTTCACATTCAATTCTTTTTCATTCTTCAACCCCTTCAAGCTTACCGAGACTTCATTACTAGAACCTTGTTGGGTTTATTCCAGCCTAGCTCTATCTCATCCGCACTCTTCCCATATCTCACTTTACTCCTTTTTCATCATACCTAAGGACTCTACACTATCTAGTGGATTGTCCTCGGTAGATCCCTCCGCTCTGGCGGATCATGGGAATGAATACCTAACCTAACCATCCTTATATCACCATACATAAAGTAAATTTGGTTGGTCTTTTGGTATTGTTCATCACCATTGGAACCAATTGAAAACCATTTGAAAATCAATCCGGTACTTGTGATATATTATCAAAGCATTTTGTACCGAATCGCTTTTGATATTATTAGAAAATGGCTCCCCTCAACATGTGCATCATATGTTTGAAATCATTTTGGCACATGGAGGCAAGAGGAAGAATTCACTTCTTTGATAAATATTTTCTAAAAATATCGACATCACTTTCCGATCAAAATCGATGTTTCACATACGCTAAAGATATTTTCGGAAAGAATGTGGTTTTCAAAAATTTGCTCCCCCTCAATATGTGCATCTAATTTTGACATTGTTTAGCACATTTTAGGGAAAACCTGCACTAAGAGACTAATCAATCAAATTTCAATTCATTTTGGTTTGATATAAATGCTCCCCCTTAACATGTGCATGGAAAATTTGAAATCGTTTGGCACATGTAGGGAATGGAGCATGTTAATCACGTATTTAACCATTTATCGAATTATCAGTTTAAATCCAATTTAAATCACAAATTCTCCCCCGATCACAATTTTCAAATCCTTTGAGATTTGTGATCTCTATTGATTTAAATTAAATTTTGAGAACTTTTGAGGAGAATAGTGATTTGCTTTTGAAAAGCATTTTAACTGATAAGGATCGGATTTTGAGACTTTAAACTCCATTGATCAATCATGCATGAATATCTTTTGAAAACATAATATTAGCCAAGGTCTTGAATCAATTGTATAAAACATTGTTCTTTTTTATTTTCCGAAAGTAGACCTTGCTCTTTTACGTGCCAATTGTTTGAAAAATAACCTTTTTGATTGAATTGAAATCATTCTCCCCCTCAATCAATGACATGAGTTGTTGATTGAGTGTTAGAGATTTTGACAAAGATAAGCCCGGATGATTTTCAAAAATAGAGTCCGAGGTATTTTCAAAGCAATTTTGTTTTCATTAGATGACAAATATTTTCGAATAATCATTTAGAAGGAAAATATTTGGAAAGGAAACATTTGTCTTTTGGTGACAAACATTTGTTTTAAGAATCGAGCATGAGATTTGAAAATAAGATTAAGCATGGCTCTGTTCTTTCTTTTTAAAACAAGTTACTGCCTGAAATGACAATAAACCACCATTTTTCTCCGTCTCATTTTTTTTAAAGCAATTTATGTACATTCGAAGAACATTAAAAACCCGTGATATTCTTTGAATGTCAACACAAAGTCCGTAGATGATATCGAATTAAGAAAAACATGATAAATAAAAATATTTTTGGGATTTTTCAAGATTTTCTAATTTTTATGGATATTGAAAATTTTATATTTTTCTATTTTCTTTTGAGGGTTTTGAAATTTTGTATTTTTTTTTTGTTTTTTTTTAAATATATACAAGAGATAGATGAAGAGAACCATTTACTCCTCTTCTTCCTCTTAAAGACGTTTGAGTGTTTCCGGTTGTAGACTCTTTAGACCAAGTCGTGGAAGGATAAACTCAAAACGTTCTCTAGGAAGAGCTTTGGTGAAGATGTCTGCTAACTGGTATTCAGTCCTCACAAAGTAGAGTTCTACCACACCTTTTTCCACTTGTTCCCGAATGAAATTATGTCGAATGTCGATGTGCTTTGCTCTTGAATGTTGAACGTTGTTGCAAGATAGAGCAATGGCACTTTTGTTATCACAATACAGAGGGATTTTGTTGAATTCAAGGCCATAGTCGATAATGGGATCTCATCCATAGGATTTGAGCACAACAAGATGACATGGCTATGTATTCACCTCTGTAGAGGATATAGAAGTACTCATTTGTTTCTTTGAAGACCGACTCACAAGCTTATCACCCAAAATCGAGCACCTCCAAACGCATTTCGACGTGTATCTTGACATCCCGCATGGTCGGATCCGCATAGGTCGTTAGTGACATACCGTGTCCTTCGGTACCAAAGTCCCATGTTGATGGTTCCTTGGAGATACCGAAAGACCCGCTTAATCGCTTCAAGGTGCTTTTGGTAGGCTTAGCTCGGTATCTAGCACACATGCATATAGCGACAGTAATATCAGTTCATCGGTGCGTGAGGTACATCGTGGATCCAATCATACTTTGATATTTCGTTTGATCTACCATGATCCCCGAGTGGTCCTCATCCGGTTTGGTACATTCCACCATGGGAGTGTCAACGGTGTCACAAGTGTCAAATCCAAATTTCTTTAAAATTTCATTTGCATATTTAGATTGATTGATAAAATGCCTCCGGGACTTTGTGAAATTTGTAATCCCAAGAAAATGACATTTGTCCCATCATTGATATTTGAAATTGGAGCCCATCTCCTTAGAAAACGGTCACATTCATTGGGGTCGACGAGGCAAAATAATATCATCAACATAGATTTGAACGTGAATTAAATGTTTTCCGACTTTACGGTGAACAATGTTAGATCAATCGCTCCATTGTCAATCCAAGAGATAGAAGAAACTTTGATAGCGTATCATACCATGCCCTTGGAGCTTGCTTCAAACCGTAAAGAGCCTTCTTCAAGCGATAGACATGAGTAGGATGCTCGATTCACAAAACCTTCGTGTTGGATGACGATAATACTTCTTTAAGATCTCCGTTAAGAAAAGCCGCCTTTACATCCATCCGATAGACTACCATGTTCTTACTTGCAAGATTAGCCAAGAAGATTCGATTGCCTCGACGTGCAACTTGAGCAAATGATTCTTCAAAGTCAATACCTCCTCTTGACGGTATCCTTTGCAACCAATCGAGCCTTGTTCTTTAATACATCACCATGCTCATCAAGTTTTACTTTGAAGATCCACTTTAGAGCAATGATCATAGCACGTCGGGATCGTACTAATTCCCATACATCTAGTCGATCGAACTCATGAATTTCTTCTTGCATGGAATTGAACCATTGTCTTCATTCATTGCGTTTTAACGTCTTTTGTTCGACCTTGGACAATACAGAGTTGAAGAAGCACCATAAGGCATCGCTTGCAAGTTGTTTACGTGTGGATATTGGACGAGAGGATTTCCAATGATGTTGTCCAATGGATGATCATGTGTCCATTTTCTAAGGTGTTCGTGTGGTTGTTGTTGAGGAACTGAAGTAGCAGTCGTTATCTCCGATGAAGATGGTTTTGATGATGGTTCAGAGCAAATATGTTCTCAAAGGAGCATCTTCGGGAGTAGTAAAGGGGTTATCTCCATCATAGCTGCCAGAAACAATTCCATGATGTACACTTGATGATTAATGTATTGAGGATGATAACGAGTGATCAGCAGCAGGCGCTTCTTGACTCAATGACATAGAAACTGAAGGCTTATCTATGTTGACAGGGATAGGAGCAGCCTCTGTTGATTCATTTAACATATCATAAGCAATTGGCTCATAGTGTTCATTAACCATTGGATCAAATAATTTCTTCAAATCATCTTCTGAAGGTGGTACATATGGAGTTGCTGGTGAGGAATTGTGTACAAGAGTAGAACTAATGGGACTACTTGATGAAGGTTGTGATGCGGGTCCAGAACTGGGTTGTCCTGGAGCCATTTAACCGGTTAGCTCATCGAGCGTAACGTGAATTGTTTCCATGATATTTCGGGTTCTTTTGTTGTAGATTCGGTATCCTTTTCTGCTTGGTGCATATCCTACAAATACTCCAATGTCCGCTTTAGCTTTAAGTTTGCCTAAGTCTTGATCCTCATTAGTTGGATAACACAATGCACCAAACACACGAAGGAATGAAAGATTAGGTTTTCGATTGTGGACAAGTTCATATAGAGTTTTTCCATGAGATGTGTGAATAAGGGATCGATTTTGAGTGTAGCATGCAGTGGCAATGGCTTCAACCCAGAGAAACATTGGAACCTTTGAGTAAATCAGCATTGTTCTTGCGGCTTCCACAAGAGTTCGATTTCGTTTCAACTACACCGCTCGTTGAGGAGTTCGTGGAACACTTTTTGATGACCGATTCCAACACTTTCATAAAACTCACTAAGTTCTTTATTAACAAACTCGCCCATTGTCTGCTCGGATGATTCGACGGTTTTGTTAAGTCGAACTTGCAATCTGCTTGATAAGTTTAATGATGATATCCGAGTTTCATCCTTTGTCCTTAAGAACTTAACCCAAGTGAATCGAGAGTAATCATCAACCACAACTAACACATATTTCTTCCCATAAATATTTTGCACTCTCATGGGTCCACATAAATCCATGTGAATGGTATGAAGAACTTCCATAATCGAGTTTGTAGGTTTGGGTTTGTGGGTATACTTCTTGCTTTTTCCCAATTGGCATGTTGAACAAAGATGATCCTTTTCATACTTTAGTCTAGGTAAGCCTATTACTAAGTCCTTTCTAGAAAGATCATTTATGGTGCCAAGTTCAAGTGATTGAGACAGCGATGCCATAACCATGACTTTGTTTTTGAAGCCTTTGACAACAAGCAAATTGGAGAAGACTTCATCATATCTTCGATAGAGATGGTGTATAGGTTTGAACCATGTGTTCCTCTTAAAAGTTCTCGCACCATCAAGTTCTCTAACGAAACAAGTATGTTTTACTCAAGGCCACTTCTAGATCGTAATCACGTAATTGACCGACAGAGAATAAGTTATGACCAAGACCTTCAATGTAATATACCCCGGAGATTACACTATCACCAACAACATAGTCTCCATAACCTATAATTGCAATCGAAATGATCATTCCCAAATCTAACAAGGTCCGATGAATTTACTCACAAAGTTCATGAGTCGTGACCGTCTCCAATATATGCTTGGAAGAGCTGAGTCCGTGTACCACGTAACGATTTGAATGATCTGCAGCTGAACACGACAAGAATGGATAATCGGATAATTGGGATCCCTATGCAAGAATGGGTTCCATTTGGTTAGTAATAATAATTGGACCACCCACATCGGAAGTAAAAACAATGGAATCATCAGGGATTGATGCAGTGCTAGTGTATGCATTAGTCCTAATCAAAGTATGTTCACTTCTTAAAGGAATAGTTCTACCAGTAGGCATCCATTTCCTAATGGGCATTGATCTGGATAGTTTAGGGCACAATACATTGAGACTAAATTTGTGCCAAGTAGGTATCCACTGATAACCTACATTGCTAAATTTTCTTCCTGTGGGTTTCCAATGTTTTCTAATCTTCTTCCGCCTTTGCTTTCTAGCCTTCTTAGCTCGAATTTTGGCATTAACAATTTGATAAGGTTTTAAAGGTACCATTTTGAGGGTCGTTTTAGCCCTTATTTGATCACTTTGTATCCGTTATTGCTTAATATCGCCCTTTTCACTTTTAGGTCTCTTGAAGGCAAAATGCTAGAATGGCACTTATTTGGACGAAAAGGCGCGAATATATGAAGAAAAGGGCCAAAGTCAAAATCGAGACACTCACGATTCTTTGAAAATAGAAGGCGACGGCGTCAAAGTGCTAATGCGGCCGTCCGAAAATTGTTGTGATTGCCTCGAAACCCAAAACGTATTTTCAAGAGGCGGCGTCGGTTGTAAAAGTAGGTCGTCGCTACTCGGGCGGCCTAGATGCAATCCAGACGTCGCCGAAGTGAAGAGGACGACGTCACGGACATAAGGTGACGGCGTCGCAAGGTTAACGTGGCCAAGACGAAACTCTAATGACGGAGACACGGCGGCCACGAAACATAAGGTGAGGCCGTCGCACATGTAATCTTATATATAGAATCCGAATTTTTCGCTTTAGGAGAGTCTTTTGGAGTGAAAACCTAAAACCGAACCTAAGGTGTCTTCTACGATTTTAGGGTTATAAACCCTATCTTACATCAAGATAAGTATTTACTTCATTAATTCAATTATGTCTTTGATTATTTGTGTGTATGCTTGCATGTTTTCCATGTCCCAGCTAATTTATTTGTGTGTTTGCTTAGGAAGTATGAAACTTAATTATTGAATATTGATTGGTTGTTTCTTATCTTAGTTGATTAATGATCTAGTAATGCGATAGGTCATTCGTTGTGTACTTAATGCTTGATTCATCTTTGTGAACCTTAGAATATAATTACCGAGTAGTTGTAAGCTAAACCATCCAAAGAGTGCCTTAGAGTAAGAGTTTATCATCCCTAGTGGGTTTGTAGACGAGACCCTTTGGTAAGTTCAAAGAGTTGGGAGAAACGCATACCCTACAACTTTAGACACACACGCGAACTAAGAATAAGGACGTGACAACTCCACCATCAATGGGAGATAATTAAGGAGTAGTACAACCTAAGTAAACACATCTTTAAACTATCATACGAGCACACAAGAATTAAACATAGACTCCCACAACCTTAGTTTAGATAATTAGATAATAGTAGAGTAATCGGTGAAATACCAACCCCCAAATCCAATACCCGAGATTCAGACATTTCCATTTCATAAAATATAAAAATATAAAAATAATCTTCCTCAACCTTAACCTTAGCGTAGTAACTCCTTACTAGCATTCCTATTCCCCAGAGAACGATATCAATACCGTGGCTTACCCTAATTACTACACTACAACGATTAGGTTCACTTGCCTAGGGTGTTATAAAACTTGCTCGAAGAAAAGGAAGTTTCCTTGACCCCGAACGACGCGTGTAGGCGTTATCAAGTTTTTGGCGCTACTGTCGGGAATAGAATAGCTAGTTAGTAGTCCACCGTTTAGGTTCTTTGTTTGATTCCTATCAAGTAATTTTTCTCAATTTTTAGCTTTCTCTTGTCTATCCCCTTCTTCGTTACCTTTGTTCGTAATCCCATCACTTTTCATCAAGGAAGGTGATAACCCACTACCATTCATCAACCCACCACCAAATGACCCGCCAAGAGCCCGTACTCTTGGTGAATACTCGAGACCAAGCCACCTAGGCTATAGGAACACCATTGAGCTTCCCGACCAAGCCCAAACTACGGCCCTGCGATCCGACACCATCCGGTTGGTGCAAAGCGGATGTGCATTCCATGGACTTCGTTCAAAGATCCAAATCGACATCGATGGATTTCCTCAAAATTGTCGATTCCATCGACCTTGATGCTACTACTCGAGACCACGCGCTGCGTCTCTTCCAATTCTCTCACGGGACCAAGCTAGTAATTGGCTCGAGCGACTTCCGCCGACTCCATCTCAAGTTGGGATGATCTTACCTCTCGCTTCCTTGCTCAATTTTTCCCACCGGGAGAACCACTAAGCTTAGGAATGACATCTTGATGTTCCAACAACGTCAAGGTGAATCTCTCTCGAAGCATGGACCCGATTCAAGGACTTACTTCATAAAGTCCCTCATCACGGCATTGATCTTTGGCTCCAAGTCCAAATCTTTTATGATCATGTCAACTTCCCCACTAAGCGATCCATTGACCAAGCGGCGGTGGAAAACTTAGTGATCTCACCGCAGAAGAATCATGGGAAATAATAGAGGACCTCGCCTCTATGACAACGAAAGTTGGGATGACCCCCATGAGCGCCCAAACCGTTAAGGCAATCTCCTTGCCCTTCCGACCGTGGGATGATCGAACTTGAAGATCAAGTTAGATTCCTCATGAGTTCCTACAAAATCCTAAGTCCTCACGACAAGTGAATCAAATCACTCTACCACGTGAATTATGCGGTGGTCCCCATGACACTCGTGATTGCACAAGGCTCCCGAACAAGCTTTGCGGACTACGCCTCCATACGTACCGATGGAGCGGGAGAGAAGTGGTACACTTTCAAACCCGAACAAAACAACTTAGGAAACTCATACAACCCCTCATGGAGAAATCATCCTAACCTTAAGTGGAACCAAAACTCAAGCACACCCCAAAGCTCATCTAGCTCGCCTACTAGGTTCAATTCTTTTAATACCGGGAACCTCACTCATCTTGAGGCAATTGCATCTAGATTTTTGTCATCCCAAGAAACTCGATTGAATAAGCTTGAAGCCGATTTTAAGCAAAAACAAGGCGAGATGACAACCAAGCTTGATGCCCTCTTAAAAGCCTTCAATGAGCGGGAAGTTGGAGCACTCCCGAGTGATACCATAAACAACCCAAAAGTGAATTCGATTGCATCGACTTCATGTTCTAGTTCACCATGGGAAAGTGCACATCCATGTCCCTCCCACCCGACGGTTCACTCGGTAAATGCTATCAAAAAGGGTTCTAAGCCATCCAAGAGGTACCAAGGCCCGGCACCTTTGGTAGAGCCTACTCTTGAGAAACCCGTCAGCCAAGAATCCAAACCTAGTTTAGAGGAGGAGTACAAGGAACTCCATCAAGAAAAACCGATTCTTGAAGTCTTAGCTCATGCACCTTATTATAATGCTTTAAAGAAAAATATGAGTTAGAACTTAGGCTTGGAAAACATGGGTCCGCTTTTGTGCGAAACAACTTACCTAAGAAGCTAGACGATCCCGGGCTATTCACTCTTCCGTGTAGACTTGGAACTTCCAAACCACTCGATGCTCTAGCCGATTTAGGATCATGCATCAATCTTGTTCGTTGTCCTCCATGAAGCCTTAACTTAGGTAAAATTGAACCAACGGAAACCATCTTAGGTTTAGCGGACGGTAGTGTAGCACGTCCGTAGGAATAATAAAGGACATGGTAGTACACGTGGAGAGTTGACTCTTTGGCCGACTTTCATGTGCTAGACATGAATAAGGACCCGACATGCCCATTACTAGTTGGAAGAGGATTTTTAGCTACCGCTAGTGCCATCATCGATTGTAAGATGTCCAAAATAGTGGTAGGGGAGGGGAGTGCTAGATCCGTTTACGATGTTAAAAAGCATACATACTACAAGGATGAGGAAGTCCCACAAGAGATAGGGTTGGATAGAGAGCCTTCTAGATATGGACCTTGGATTGATAAGAACATCATAGGCCCCCAAAGACCTTTTTACCTAGATAAAGCCTTCGCTAGTGCAAAGAACTTTCCAAGAAAAAGAAATGGCTAGGGACATGGAAGTGAACCCGTTCGAGGACGCCTTAGTATTTAGGAAGATGACCGAGTTCCTAGGAAGCTTGCCCGTTAACCTTGTCATGAATAAGTGGAAAGTTGAGAAATCTGAACACAAGTGGGATTGGGATAGACCGCCTAGTGATGGTAATGGAGAGTGGCACATTAGGATACAAATCTATGATCCCGATGGCTAGAAGTTTGAAAAGGCATATTTAACCGAACGTACTACTAGGAACTTGAATGATAAGTTTGATCCTTACGACATTGTTGAGGATAGACTTACGTATATCGATGCGTAGAAGTTACGACTATGAGTCTAGCTACAAGACTCTTAAATAAAGAAAAGCGCTTACGTGGGAGGCAACCCATGCTTAATTGTTTGCTTGTTAGTGTCATATATCTTTTATTAATTGTTTATCCTCATGTTTAAATTTGTAAAATGCTTTATTTTATTTTTAACCTCGTCTTAATTGCATATAAAGGTATTTTACATAAGGGATAAGTGTAGGAGGATTACACACGTTTCAAAAGAAACGTAAACATGAGAATAACAATTAACTAAAAGATATTTATGTTTGTTTGTTCGAGTCAAATGCTTGTATCGAGTCATAATGGATGTTTTGCGAAATTTTTCCGATTCTAAAGGTGTAAATTTTCCGAAAATCGCAGACCGCTTTTTGTCGGGATAACTTTGTGGCGTCAGATTGCAACTTTGACGCGTCGAAGGAGTAAAACATCGATTACTTTTCTCGTTTTCGAGCTACTTATAAATTTTGGAATTTTCTGGTCTTAATTTTCTTAGAAATTGTAAACATCCATTCCACAAGCATTATATCCTAGTTTAAATCGAGTCTTATATATATTATTACCGCCGATTTTACGCTAAGGTTTCGTTTGTTTTCTTCAAGTGTGCGAGGTTTAGTTTGTCAAGAAGAAGTTACATAAGATTGGAAGGAGCTTTTCACGCAATAATTCTTCTTGAAAAGGATTTAACCACCACTTTACACGGATCCTACCAAGCTAATCGGGAGTATTAGTTTCTTTCGTTTTAATTACCTTCCATTATCATAACTTTGATACTTTCGGGAACATTGGGGACAATGTTCGGTTTAAGTGTAGGGAGGAAAATAAAGCGGAACATTGAAACTATGCTTATCCTTGACTATTTGCTTTGTCCAATTGTGATTGTGTAATAAACCATGAGGAAATGTCGGTTAGGGTAATTTTGGCACCAAATTTAAAATTTTTTATGACATATAGGAGTGGGCCATTAGTCTTAACAAAAGCGTCTCATGGATAGGAAGTTGCATGACTAGCACAAAACCCTTTACCACCCAAATTCCACCAAAATGTGAGGATCGCCCTTAGATTAGTAGGAATTAAAGCATTCATCTTCAATGCTTAGAGTGTGAACCGGTAGTATATTAGATTCTAGAACTTGTTTTGTGATGCATTCGAGATCGCAAGTGAGGCTACACTTGTGTAGTTAGGAATAACTAAATGATAAGAGGCATTAGGATAACCCTTGTTTGATACCGTAATATAATTACTTCTTCCATATCGGTTGAGTAATTCCCCACACCCTGCGTTGTACTCATCTTTAGTACACGATACCCCTAGTTAACCCTCGAGCCTATCCTTTTCGCGGTTCTCGTGATGTTTCGGTTTTCCGAATATCAATGAAGAGCATTGTTTACACCCCACCTCAAATATACACCCAAATCGCCTTAGCCTACCCTTATGCACTCACTTTTAGTGCAAATGTTTGTTATCACCCCAAACCCTTAGTTCAATTATCTAGTTGCTTGCATAAGTTGCTAAGTCGAGTCATATCCTTTGTATACAGTTTTGGGACGATTGGGATTCATGGGAAAAGTTAAAATTTATGAAATGACGGAAGGAACGTTAAAATTCAAATTCCCTTTGTTTGCGTAATAATGTACCCCAAGTGTTTTGATCTTTTCAATTCGGGTCAAATTATTGTTATTTGCAAGCTTAAGATCTTATAGGATCCCGATTTTGACCATACGATCTTACGATCTAATCCGATCCGATCTTACTCTTCTTGGATTACAAACTAAAAACTACAATTTATGGGTTGTTTGTTTGTAGAATTCAAAAACAACATGTTAATCTTTTAAACATTTTATAATCATTTAGGACAACATTTATATGAAACATTCATAGTATTTTGTGGTTATAATGTATTAGAATTTGTAGATTTGTATAAATTCCATAAACTATTAAGAAATAACATTATAGTAGGATCTTAAGATCCCGATCCGATCTTACGATCACGATCTTGTAAAGACAAAAACGATCCTGGGTATGATCCCGATCTTGACAACCTTGCTTTTTATATTAAACTTATCCAAGACCCTTTTGCATTTTGATCCTCGCCAAAACCTGTTTTGACCCCATCACTACTTTTGACCCCTAGTCAAACAACCAAGTCAAACCTCCAACTTTTTCCTCCCACCTCCTCCTTCCTCTCCCACTTGCCTTGCTCGCAATTCCTTCTCCCAACACCATCACCTCACCTTATCACCTTACCTCTCATCCCTCCTCATCATCCCCCTACAAATCCCCCCCCCTAGTGCTAGCTCATCTGAGGTCAAATCACCCTTTCCCGCCAAAATTGACAAAATGGCCAATATGCTTAAAACTCATCCATTGGCTAAAAGAAGTGGTGGGATTTGATCAAGAAGACACGTGGAGCTTATTTGGATATAAAAGAGGGAAGAAGAAGGAGAGGATAGGCAGTAGTTAGTTTTTAATTTAAATGTATGTCGTTTTTTTTTTAGAAATGTCTTAGCTTAAATTTTAAAGTGTAATTTTTCAATTTCTATGTACTGAATTTAAGTTAATGAAGTGTTTGTATTCAAATCTAAGTTCTAATTCAAAGTCTTATTTAAGTTTCATAATCTCATGCTCACTGTTGAAAAATCCATTTTCAAAGTCTTATATCCAAATCTTTAACAGCTTATTTTTAATCTCAAATAAGCTTAGTTAAGCTAATTTTAGCTTTTGTTAAGCTTACAACCGAGTTTAAGCAATTTCCATGAAAAGTCAACAAAAGTCAAAGTGGGTCGGGTTTGAAAGTCAACACGGGTCAAGGTCTTGAATCATTAAAGGTTGATTTTAATGGTTGGGTAAGTGATTCATCAGGTTTATGTCATTATTCATCAAGGTCTTAAGTTTAAGTCCAATTTGAGTTTTCAAAGGAGTGTTTGGTTTATGGGTCAGAATGGGTCAAAAGAGAGTTTTGACCCATCCTTGGTTTGAAAATCAGTTTAGTGCAAGCAATTGTGTCAATGTTTAGAGTTGGAAAAGAGTTTTGCAAGAATTCACAAATTTTGAGTTTTAACTGGTTCAAAGAAAAAAAACACATATTTGAGTTTCCTCAATTTTTGCATAGCAGTTTTAGTGTAATTTTAGTCAAGTTAAAAAAATTATAAAAAATAAAAATCACAAGTCAACCAAATTTTGTTTAATGTGGTCAAAATAAAAATTCAAAAAATTGTTTTACTAAGTCTCTAATGGTTCAAAGTGGGTGGTTTGGAACTTGCTTGTTCGCAAGTGCGGTGTCTTGTCCACAAGGATTTTTCGACTTATTAATAAGTCGCAAACAAATTATTAAGAGTGTCTATTGGGAGCAAAAGCAAGTGGACTAGGGTGGTAAAAGTGGGTGGATTGGATTTACCTTGTTTTGAGCAGTGTCTGCAGTCTCAACCCATTGCTTTTTTGCAAATTATAAATAAGTGTAGATAGTTGGCTCGATTCGAGATCTGGAGGCAAAAGCTTGGTGGACTAGTGAACTCTAAGTGGTGAGAAGCTTAAGGGCTAACTCACCTGTAGCTCTTCAAGCTGTCGCTCATGAGCATGGACCTCATGTGAGTATCTTGTTTAGTTCAAGCTTTCAACTCTTGTGCTACCTTTTTGTTTCTTCGTATGCTATAGGTCTTTAGTAAGTATTTGTCCTTTGTTAGGTTAGGATTGGTGTTAGTTTATAGATTTCATGGCTGCTTAGGTCTAGGATCTACTTCCGTGTAGGTACTTAGCAAACCAAAGGCGTAAAAGTGGTGTTTGGATTGGGTTCTCGCATCGGTTGGCCTTTTCTTTTATTGCTTATTAGCTTTTTCATTCTTGTTTCATGCTCCTTTCAATTCCCTTTTATACCTTTAGTAGGAAGTTTATTAGTTTTAGTTTTCTTTCGAAGCTTTTTGATAGCTTTTTAGCTTGTTTGACGACTACAAAACCAAACGACCCCTTTGATGAGCTTTAATCCAAACAGCCCCTTGAATGTCCAACCCAAACAAACAAATTTCTTATTTGGTTATGTTTGTTCAGTTCCATTCGCTAATGATTCGCTTTTAAGCTTATGCAAGTTTAAGAGTTGTTAAAAGTCTTACTTTAGTGCTTAGATTAGTTTGCAAAGAAAGAATCAAATAAAATAAATTAGTGACCAAAAGCGTAGGTAGTGGGATTCGAACACTAGACCTCCTGCGGACCACGCACAACTCAAAGAACACCTTACCACCTCTGCTACTTGGTCTTTTGTGTTTTATTTGGGCATATTAAATATTTGTAGTAGTTCAGCGGTTTTGATCTTTAACCACTTTAGCTTATTTCGTGGCTTATTTCTAAAGCAACCAAGAGAGTTTTTATTTTCTTAAGTTTAGTATTATGCAAAGTAACTTTTGTGATTTTTTCGATTTTTTATAAGTTTAGTATTTTTATCATTAAATTAGATTAAAACCGTTTTTAATTCATAATAAAAATATAAAAGTCAAAAATATAAATCTTTTTCTAAAATTTTCTTTTGTCATATAGTTAGTAAGAAAATTGTTTTTACACTCGTAGGACTTTTATTTTACAAATTTTACGCTTTTTCTTAAGCTTTTCATGTAATTTTATATATAACGTCGTTTTTATTTTAAATCACGCTTTTTAGATAATTTAAGTTTATGTTTTAGTTAAAATAGTTTATTTAAGATATTTTGTTTTATAAAATCATAAAACATCATTGTAAAAATAGTGATAGCGTTTATTTAATATTTTTATCTTTTAATTTCCTTTAATTTGCATTTAAGCCCCTATAGTTTATGGGCTTTCTCTTTAGGTATAGATCAATCACTATCCTTTCAATGCTCAAATCCTCTCGATCACTTTACGTTTGACTATTCTCACTTACATTTCGTTGGGACTTAACGACACCGGGAAACACTATACTCCCCGATCTTCATTGCATTTGTGCTTAAACCTGTTTTAAGTTTGTTACGATTGACCATTCACAAGTGGCGAGGCTTGAGTGATAAACTTGACGGTTTTGCACGGATCAAATTTTACGCCGCTCTGGGGAGCAAGTGCTAATAGTCTTACGCTTAGCGATTAGTGATTTGAATATTCACTCTTTGTCTATACCATCTCAGTATGTATTCATATTTTCTTATAAAATCAAAACCCAAAAAGATTTTCATTCTTTGTTTCTACATCATGTTTTTCAAAAATACCAAAATATTCCTCTTTACCCTCTTACCCTTTTGATTCTTCATTTCTTACCCTCTGTAAACCTTTGATTCTTTCTATGTCTTATCCTCACCCTCTTGGATGTCAATGGTGTGGTGGTCCTTATAATGGTGGCAATTGCCCCGGTTGTAGCATGGTGGAATCGGGAAGCGGTCCTGTCTATAACCGTGATCCCTATTCCTACCATAACACAACCGATTTATTCCATCGGCTACCACCTTTGTGAGACTCAATGCTTTCTTGTTGTAGTCTTGTGGTGGTTCACACTTCATTCGATTGTCAATCGGGAAACACGCTTGTCTATGAGCGTGTTCACGATAACAATTATGACTACAACACATATGACTCACGGCCACATCAGTTTCTTGTTGTGAATATTGTGGAGGTCCCATTTCACTCTGATTGTCAAGCAGAAATCCATTTCCTTGTAACAATTACGACTCTTCATATCATAACCAACCTCCACAAGACCAAGTGAATCGAGCACCACCTCGGCTGAGCCACTTCCTCAAAATCTTCTACTTGATCTTTTGGATTTAGTGAAAGATTTGAAGGAATGTAAACATCCCCAAGATAATCCAAATCAAATCCATGGAAGTTTTGTTAGTGAAGAACGGATCGCTAAATTAGATTCCCAGATTGCCTTTGAAAAATCTATTAGGGAATCAATTGCAAAAGAAAAGCAACAAATCTAGCTCTCGATTTCGTTTCATTCCCGATGACGATGATGATGAAGTTACCCTTGATATTAGTCAACTTTGTACAAATTCATCAAGTTCATCGCTTGAAATTCCTTCCATGAAAATCGGGAGAAAAGACTATGATGGAATTACTAGCGTAAGAACAAATGGAAAGTATAAAACATATGTATGCTAGCCCTTCTCAACTCCCTCGGTCGGTTGATATCCCAAAGGCTTGAGATTCCATCTCAAACAACTGCTATCACACCAAGCTCCCACTCACTCTCACGAGCATGGGGGCGAGCATCTTGACACTTGCTCCTAAAAGGAATCGGACGAATTCATAAAGTCTAGTGTTGAGAACCTTGTCCCAATCCCGAGAGAGTCACAGGAACTTCGATCGTATGTGTGATTCTCTTCCCTCTTGAGTGTTCAAAAGATCATTTTGATACTTTCTCCGATCTTAGCAACGATTGTACTTTTATGGAGACATCGAGTATGTTGAGGCATCACTCCACGATCGATCCTCTCTTGAGGAGTTCACCGATGAACTCACTAACATCACCCACTTTCATCGAAAGTGACGATGATCTCTTTGATTTGAAGCCGATCTTGGAGAAACTAAAAGTCTCCTATATAATGATCATCCACTCATTTCTTGTCCCATTCCGACTCTTCCATTCCTTCTCTCACTCCAAATGAGGAAGATGACAACTTTGGAAGGAGGTCGATGCTTTTCTTAGTGATGAGTCAATTCCAACAGAATTGACAATACTTACTTTGATTCGGAGGAGACATCCTCTTTCTTGAAAATTTGTTGATTGAAGAACCGCTTCCAGCTCTCCTCCGGAAATTTTGTTGCCAATCACCATACAAGCTTCAAGTCTAAGCTTAAAATCTAACAAATGGTGATTTGCTCCTCACTAATGAAGAATGGGATTGCATTGTGATGCACATCTTTATTCCATTTTTCACAAAGGTGTGGTTTCTCGCCCTTTTCTCCTTGGTGAATGAGGACATTATCTTTGACCGTGCATTTCCATGTACCATTTGTGAGCCGGTCTGCCTCTATATCTCATCGGTGTGGAACTTTCACGCATTTCAATGTTTATCCAAACATCTTGAATGAAAGTCCGATGGAGATTGTCTCTTCCACTTACTTCCCATGAACCAATTAATTAGGGTCGAGTCAAGCTAGCGACTCGGTAATCAAAAACAATGATTAAACATGGGTTTTCACCCGTGTGTACCACCCTAGTGTGGGGAGATGCCCACATGTTGTATATAGATCTAAAAATGAATGAAAATTGTAAATATTAAAAAGAGAATAATTGTTGTGTTTCTACACTTAGCTAGTAATGTTATCTTTTTACGTTCTAAGTTTCGACATTACGGTATGTACTTTGAATATTGAGGACAATATTCATTTCTAAGTGTGGGGAAATTCGCTAATTTTGATCGTAAATGTACCCTTTAGTCCCTTTTTTCCCCAAAATGGCCAAATTTTAAAATTTTTTTAGTGGAAGTACTATGTACTAAACACAACAAATGGTAATCATCCACCATGTCTAACCCACAAAATGATTGGCTAATCCAGAGCAAACGGCTCTTGGTAAAGATATCTCAAATCATGACGACTTACACAATTTGCCCAAAATTGTATGGTATTCAAATTTCACCATATCCTTAAAAGTGAAGAGTTGGCTAGCCCGCAAGTTTATGGCTTGTGGTAAAGGCGATGGAAAACCATAATTGGTAATCACTCACCAAAGATAATATTGATAATTTATCTAAGAGTTGGCTAGTCCGTATAAACGGCTTCGTAAAGACAAATCAAATCCGTTGAAAGTGATGATTTGCTCAAAATCATTTGGTTATCGGTGTACCAAGGTTCTTACTTGAATCGAAACATTCGCTACTCCGTATAATGGCTTTTGGTAAAGAGTTTTAAAATCCATTAAAATTCCAAAACATTGCTAGGGACTAGCAATATCTTAGTGTGGGGATTGATGAGTGTCTAAATACTCATCATTTTGTACCATTTAAACGCAAAAACATCCGAAAACACTCGAAATGCATCAAATGATAAAAATCACAAATAAGTGTTTTATATGTTTTAAATGCAAAATATCAAAATCTGTGAAAACGATAAAGTTTGCATAATTGGCGCTTTAGTCCCCAAGTTTCAAAAGTTGTCAAAAGCACCCTCGGTAAAACCAAATAAAGAAAAATGTTATTCAAGGTCCCCGAATTATTCTAACTTGTCAAAATGGTCCTTGAATAAATCTTTTGTTAAATGGCGAAAAGGTCCACGAACTTTCATAAAATGTCAAGTTTGGTCCCTGGAAATTTGAAATTGTCAAAACTGGTCCTTGTACTATTAAAGTTTGTCAGTTTTAGTCCTTGTGACAAATTTGGAATAATGGCAGATTGGTCCTTCAAGAAGTGGAGAATTGCAAAGTTAGTCCTTTTTATATTAAACTTATCCAAGACCCTTTTGCATTTTGATCCCCTGCCAAAACCTGTTTTGACCCCCCCTGTCACTTCCCTTTTTGACCCCCTAGTCAAACAACCAAGTCAAACCTCCAGCTTTTCCCTCCCACCTCCTGCTTCCCTCTCCCACTTGCCTGTTGCCTGCAATTCCTTCTCCCAACACCATCACCTCACCTTATCACCTTACCTCTCATCCCTCCTCATCATCACCCCTACAAATCCACCCCCTAGTGCTAGCTCAGTCCAGAGGTCAAAATCACCCTTTCCCGCCAAAATTGACAAAATGGCCAATATGCTTAAAACTCATCCATTGGCTAAAAGAAGTGGTGGGATTTGATCAAGAAGACACGTGGAGCTTATTTGGATATAAAAGAGGAAGAAGAAGGAGAGGATAGGCGTAGTTAGTTTTAATTTAAATGTATGTCGCTTTTTTAGAAATGTCTTAGCTTAAATTTTAAAGTGTAATTTTCAATTTCTATGTAATCGAATTTAAGTTAATGAAGTGTTTGTATTCAAATCTAAGTTCTAATTCAAAGTCTTATTTAAGTTTCATAATCTCATGCTCACCGTTGAAAATCCATTTTCAAAGTCTTATATCCAAATCTTTAACGACTTATTTTAATCTCAAATAAGCTTAGTTGTTTAATTTTAGCTTTTGTTAAGCTTACAAATCGCTTTAAGCAATTTCCATGAAAAGTCAACAAAAGTCAAAGTGGGTGGTTTTGAAAGTCAACCCGGGTCAAGGTCTTGAATCTGTTAAAGGTTGATTTTAATGGTTGGGTAAGTGATTCATCCGCTTTATGTCATTATTCATCAAGGTCTTAAGTTTAAGTCCAATTTGAGTTTTCAAAGGAGTGTTTGGTTTATGGGTCGAATGGGTCAAAGAGAGTTTTGACCCATCCTTGGTTTGAAAATCGGTTTAGTGCAAGCAATTGTGTCAATGTTTAGAGTTGGAAAGAGTTTTGCAAGAATTCACAAATTTTGAGTTTTAAGCGGTTCAAAGAAAAAAACACATATTTGAGTTTCCTCAATTTTTGCATAGCGCTTTTAGTGTAATTTTAGTCAAGTTAAAAATTATAAAAATAAAAATCACAAGTCAACCAAATTGTTTAATCGTGGTCAAAAGAAAAAATTCAAAAATTGTTTTACTAAGTCCGCTAATGGTTCAAAGTGGGTGGTTTGGAACTTGCTTGTTCCTGCGGTGTCTTTGTCCACAAGGATTTTTTCTCGACTTATTAATAAGTCAAATGACTTATTAAGAGTGTCTATTGGGAGCAAAAGCAAGTGGACTAGGGTGGTAAAAGTGGGTGGATTGGATTTACCTTGTTTTGAACAGGTGTCTGCAGTCTCAACCCATTGCTTTTTGCAGCTTATAAATAAGTCAGATAGTTGGCTCGATTCGTATATTGGAGGCAAAAGCTTGGTGGACTAGTGAACTCTAAGTGGTGAGAAGCTTAAGGGCTAACTCACCCTGTAGCTCTTTCAAGCCAAGCTGCTCATGAGCATGGACCTCATGTGAGTATCTTGTTTAGTTCAAGCTTTCAACTCTTGTGCTACCTTTTTGTTTCTTGTATGCTATAGGTCTTTAGTAAGTATTTGTCCTTTGTTAGGTTAGGATTGGTGTTAGTTTATAGATTTCATGGTCGCTTAGATCTAGGATCTACTTCGGTAGGTACTTAGCAAACCAAGTCGTAAAAGTGATGTTTGATTGGGTTACGACCGCATCCGTTTGCCTTTTCTTTTATTGCTTATTAGCTTTTTCATTCTTGTTTCATGCTCCTTTCAATTCCTTTTATACCTTTAGTAGGAAGTTTATTAGTTTTAGTTTTCTTTCAAGCTTTTTGATAGCTTTTTAGCTTGTTTGACACCTACAAAACCAAATGCCCTTTGATGAGCTTTAATCCAAACATGTTTCTTGAATGTCCACCCACCCAAAGCCCCTTATTTCTTTTTGGTTATGTTTGCTTGCTCCATTCTCGCTAATGATTAAGCTTTTAAGCTTATGCAAGTTTAAGAGTTGTTAAAAGTCTTACTTTAGTGCTTAGATTAGTTTGCAAAGAAAGAATCAAATAAAATAAATTAGTGACCAAAAACATAGGTAGTGGGATTCGAACACTAGACCTCCTGCAGACCATACGCGACAACTCAAAGAACACCGCCTTACCACCTCCGCTACTTGGTCTTTTGTGTTTTATTTGGGCATATTAAATATTTGTAGTAGTTCAAGCGGTTTTGATCTTTAACCACTTTAGCTTATTTCGTGGCTTATTTCTAAAGCAACCAAGAGAGTTTTTATTTTCTTAAGTTTAGTATTATGCAAAGTAACTTTTGTGATTTTTTTCGTATTTTTTATAAGTTTAGTATTTTTATCATTAAATTAGATTAAAACCGTTTTTAATTCATAATAAAAAATATAAAAGTCAAAAAAATATAAATCTTTTTTCTAAAATTTTCTTTTGTCATATAGTTAGTAAGAAAATTGTTTTTACACTCGTAGGACTTTTATTTTACAAATTTTACGTTTTTTCTTGCGCACTCGCGTAATTTTTATATATAACGTACGTTTTTATTTTAAATCACGTTTTTAGATAATTTAAGTTTACGTTTTAGTTAAAATAGTTTATTTAAGATATTTTGTTTTATAAAATCATAAAAACATCATTGTAAAAATAGTGATAGCGTTTATTTAATATTTTTTATCTTTTTAATTTCCTTTAATTTGCATTTAAGCCCCTGTAGTTTATGGGCTTTCTCTTTAGGTATAGATCAATCACTATCCTTTCACGCTCAAATCCTCTCGATCACTTTACGCTTGACTATTCTCGCACGTTTCGTTGGGACTTAACGACACAGAAACACTATACTCTCCTCGATCTTCATTGCATTTGTGCTTAAACCGCTTTTAAGTTTGTTACTACGACCATTCACAAGTGGCGAGGCTTGAGTGATAAAACTTGACGGTTTTGCACGGATCAAATTTTGGCGCCACGGGAGCAAGTGCTAATAGTCTTACGCTTAGCGATTAGTGATTTGAATATTCACTCTTTGTCTATACCATCCGTATGTATTCATATTTTCTTATAAAATCAAAACCCAAAAGATTTTCATTCTTTGTTTCTACATCATGTTTTCAAAATACCAAAATATTCCTCTTTACCCTCTTACCCTTTTGATTCTTCATTTCTTACCCTCTGTAAACCTTTGATTCTTTCTATGTCTTATCCTCACCCTCTTGGATGTCAATGGTGTGGTGGTCCTTATAATGGTGGCAATTGCCCCAGTTGTAGCATGGTGGAATCGGAACGGGTCTGTCTATAACCAGATCCTATTCCTACCATAACACAACCGATTATTCCATCGCCTACCACATCGTGAGACTCAAGTAGATTTATCGTTGTGAGTACCGTGGTGGTTCACACTTGATTCGATTGTCAATCGGGAAACACGCTTGTCTATGAGCGGGTTCCCGATAACAATTATGACTACAACACATATGACTCACGGCCACATCAGTTTTTGTTGTGAATATTGTGGAGGTCCCATTTCACTCACGATTGTCAAACAGAAATCCATTTCCTTGTAACAATTACGACTCTTCAGATCATAACCAACCTCCACAAAGACCAAGTGAATCAGCACCACCTCGGCTGAGCCACTTCCTCAAAATCTTCTACTTGATCTTTTGGATTTAGTGAAAGATTTGAAGGAATGTAAACATCCCAAGATAATCCAAATCGAAATCCATGGAAGTTTTGTTAGTCAAGAACGGATCGCTAAATTAGATTCCCAGTTGCCTTTGAAAAATCTATTAGGGAATCAATTGCAAAAGAAAAGCGGCCAAATCTAGCTCTCGATTTCGTTTCATTCTCGATGACGATGATGATGAAGTTACCCTTGATATTAGTCAACTTTGTACAAATTCATCAAGTTCATCGCTTGAAATTCCTTCCATGAAAATCGGGGAGAAAAGACTATGATGGAATTACTAGCGTAAGAACAAATGGAAAGTATAAAACATATGTATGCTAGCCTTCTCAACTCCTCGGTCTTGATATCCCAGTTGAGATTCCATCTCAAACAAGCGCTATCACACCAAGCTCCCACTCTCTCGAGCATGGGGACGAGCATCTTGACACTGTTCCCGAAAAGGAATCGGACGAATTCATAAAGTCTAGTGTTGAGAACCTTGTCCCAATCCCGAGAGAGTCACGGGGAACTTCGATCGTATGTGATTCTCTTCCCTCTTGAGTGTTCAAAAGATCATTTTGATACTTTCTCCGATCTTAGCGACGATTGTACTTCTTATGGAGACATCGAGTATGTTGAGGCATCACTCCCACGGTCGATCCTCTTCTTGAGGAGTTCACCGATGAACTCACTAACATCACCCACTTTCATCGAAAGTGACGATGATCTCTTTGATTTGAAGCCGATCTTGGAGAAACTAAAAGTCTCCTATATAATGATCATCCACTCATTTCTTGTCCCATTTCCGACTCTTCCATTCCTTCTCTCACTCCAAATGAGGAAGATGACAACTTTGGAAGGAGGTCGATGCTTTTCTTAGGATGAGTCAATTCCAACAGAATTGACAATACTTACTTTGATTCGAGGAGACATCCTCTTCTTGAAAATCATGATTGAAGAACCGTTTCCGACTCTCCTCCCGGAAATTTTGTTGCCAATCACCATACAAGCTTCAAGTCTAAGCTTAAAAATCTAACAAATGGTGATTTGCCTCACTAATGAAGAATGGGATTGCATTGTGATGCACATCTTTATTCCATTTTCACAAAAGGTGTGGTTTCTCGTTCCTTTTCTCCTTCGGGAATGAGGACATTATCTTTGACCCGCATTTCCATGTACCATTTGTGAGCCGGGTGCATCTCTATATCTCATCGGTGTGGAACTTTCACGTACTTCAATGTTTATCCAAACATCTTGAATGAAAGTCCGATGGAGATTGTCTCTTCCACTTACTTCCCATGAACCAATTAATTGGGTCGAGTCAAGCTAGCGACTCGGTAATCAAAAACAAGCAGCTAAACATGGGTTTTCACCGTGTACCACCCTAGTGTGGGGAGATGCCCCATGTTGTATATAGATCTAAAAATGAATGAAAATTGTAAATATTAAAAAGAGAATAATTGTTGTGTTTCTACACTTAGCTAGTAATGTTATCTTTTCGTTCTAAGTTTCGCATTACAGGTAGGTACTTTGAATATTGAGGACAATATTCATTTCTAAGTGTGGGGGAAATTCGCGAATTTTGATCGTAAATGTACCCTTTAGTCCCTTTTTCCCCAAAATGGCCAAATTTTAAAAATTTTTAGTGGAAGTACTATGTACTAAACACAACAAATGGTAATCAGTCCACCATGTCTAACCCACAAAATGATTGGCTAATCCAGAGCAAACGGCTCTTGGTAAAGATATCTCAAATGTTGGATCTGCCACAATTTGCCCAAAATTGTATGGTATTCACCACCATATCCTTAAAAGTGAAGAGTTGGCTAGCCCGCAAGTTTATGGCTTGTGGTAAAGGCGATGGAAAAACCATAATTGGTAATCACTCACTAAAGATAATATTGATAATTTATCTAAGAGTTATTAGTCCGTAGCAAACGGCTCGGTAAAGACAAATCAAATCTGTTGAAAGTCGATGATTTGCTCAAAATCATTTGGTTATCGGTGTACCAAGGTTCTTACTTGAACTCAAACATTTGGCTACTCCAAGTAATGGCTTTTGGTAAAGAGTTTTAAAATCCATTAAAATTCCAAAACATTGCTAGGACTAGCAATATCTTAGTGTGGATTGATGAGTGTCTAAATACTCATCATTTTGTACTATTTAAACTCGCAAAACATCCGAAACACTCGTAAATGCATCAAAATGATAAAAATCACAAATAAGTGTTTTATATGTTTTAAATGCAAAAATATCAAAACTGTGAAAACGATAAAGTTTGCATAATTGGCGCTTTAGTCCCCAAGTTTCAAAAGTTGTCAAAATAGTCCTCGTAAAACCAAATAAAGAAAAATGTTATTCAAGGTCCCCGAATTATTCTAACTTGTCAAAATGGTCCTTGAATAAATCTTTGTTAAATGGCGAAAAGGTCCCCGAACTTTCATAAAATGTCAAGTTTGGTCCCTGAAATTTGAAATTGTCAAACTGGTCCTTGTACTATTAAAGTTTGTCAGTTTAGTCCTTGTGACAAATTTGGAATAATGGCGATTGGTCCTTCAAGAAGTGGAGAATTGCAAAGTTAGTCCTTTTATATTAAACTTATCCAAGACCAGCATTTTGATCCCTGCCAAAACCTGCTGACCCCTGTCACTTCCTTTTGACCCCTAGTCAAACAACCAAGTCAAACCTCCGACTTTTCCTCCCACCTCCTGCTTCCTCTCCCACTGCTTGTTGCCTCGCACCTTCTCCCAACACCATCACCTCACCTTATCACCTTACCTCTCATCCCTCCTCATCATCACCCCTACAAATCCACCCCCTAGTGCTAGCTCACCAGAGGTCAAAATCACCCTTTCCGCTAAAATTGACAAAATGGCCAATATGCTTAAAACTCATCCATTGGCTAAAAGAAGGTGGATTTGATCGAAAGACACGTGGAGCTTATTTGGATATAAAGAGGAAGAAGAAGGAGAGATAGCGAGAGTTAGTTTTAATTTAAATGTATGTCGTTTTTTTTAGAAATGTCTTAGCTTAAATTTTAAAGTGTAATTTTTCAATTTCTATGTCTTGAATTTAAGTTAATGAAGTGTTTGTATTCAAATCTAAGTTCTAATTCAAAGTCTTATTTAAGTTTCATAATCTCATGCTCATTTTGAAAATCCATTTTCAAAGTCTTATATCCAAATCTTTAACACTTATTTTAATCTCAAATAAGCTTAGTTAAGCTAATTTTAGCTTTTGTTAAGCTTACAACCGCTTTAAGCAATTTCCATGAAAAGTCAACAAAAGTCAAAGTGGGTCATTTGAAAGTCAACCGGGTCAAGGTCTTGAATCTGTAAAAGGTTGATTTTAATGGTTGGGTAAGTGATTCATCCGGTTTATGTCATTATTCATCAAGGTCTTAAGTTTAAGTCCAATTTGAGTTTTCAAAGGAGTGTTTGGTTTATGGGTCGAATGGGTCAAAAGAGAGTTTTGACCCATCCTTGGTTTGAAAATCGCTTTAGTGCAAGCAATTGTGTCGATGTTTAGAGTTGGAAAAGAATTTTGCAAGAATTCACAAATTTTGAGTTTTAATCGGTTCAAAGAAAAAAACACATATTTGAGTTTCCTCAATTTTGCATAGCGCTTTTAGTGTAATTTTAGTCAAGTTAAAAATTATAAAAATAAAATCACAAGTCAACCAGCTTGTTTAACTGTGGTCAAAAGAAAAAAATTCAAAAAAATTGTTTTACTAAGTCTGCTAATGGTTCAAAGTGGGTGGTTTGGAACTTGCTTGTTCTGTGCAGGGGTGTGCTGTCCACAAGGATTTTTCTCAGCTTATTAATAAGCTGCAAACAACTTATTAAGAGTGTCTATTGGGAGCAAAAGCAAGTGGACTAGGGTGGTAAAAGTGGGTGGATTTGGATTTACCTTGTTTTGAACAGGTGTCTGCAGTCTCAACCCATTGCTTTTTGCAGCTTATAAATAAGCTGTAGATAGTTGGCTCAGTTCAGATATTGGAGGCAAAAGCTTGGTGGACTAGTGAACTCTAAGTGGTGAGAAGCTTAGGGCTAACTCCACCGTAGCTCTTCAAGCCAAGTCGCTCATGAGCATGGACCTCGTGTGAGTATCTTGTTTAGTTCAAGCTTTCAACTCTTGTGCTACCTTTTTGTTTTATTTGTATGCTATAGGTCTTTAGTAAGTATTTGTCCTTTGTTAGGTTAGGATTGGTGTTAGTTTATAGATTTCATGGTCGCTAGGTCTAGGATCTACTTCGTGTAGGGTACTTAGCAAACCAAAGTCGTAAAAGTGGTGTTTGATTGGGTTCGACCGCATCGGTTTGCCTTTTCTTTTATTGCTTATTAGCTTTTTCATTCTTGTTTCACGCTCCTTTCAATTCCCTTTTATACCTTTAGTAGGAAGTTTATTAGTTTTAGTTTTCTTTCAAGCTTTTTGATAGCTTTTTAGCTTGTTTGACAAATTCTACAAAACCAAATGAATTTCTTTGATGAGCTTTAATCCAAATGAATTTCCTTTGAATGTCCACCCACCCAAACAAATTTTTATTTCTTTTTGGTTATGTTTGCTGCTCCATTCGCTAACAGATTCGCTTTTAAGCTTATGCAAGTTTAAGAGTTGTTAAAAGTCTTACTTTAGTGCTTAGATTAGTTTGCAAAAGAAAGAATCAAATAAAATAAATTAGTGACCAAAAACGAGGTAGTGGGTTCGAACACTAGACCTCCTGCACTCCACGCACAACTCAAAGAACACCGCCTTACCACTCGCTACTTGGTCTTTTGTGTTTTATTTGGGCATATTAAATATTTGTAGTAGTTCAAGCTTTTGATCTTTAACCACTTTAGCTTATTTCGTGGCTTATTTCTAAAGCAACCAGAGAGTTTTTATTTTTCTTAAGTTTAGTATTATGCAAAGTAACTTTTGTGATTTTTTCGATTTTTTTATAAGTTTAGTATTTTTATCATTAAATTAGATTAAAACCGCTTTTAATTCATAATAAAAATATAAAAGTCAAAAAATATAAATCTTTTTCTAAAATTTTCTTTTGTCATATAGTTAGTAAGAAAATTGTTTTTACACTCGTAGGACTTTTATTTTACAAATTTTACGCTTTTTTCTTGCACTCGCGTAATTTTTATATATAACGACGCTTTTATTTTAAATCACGCTTTTAGATAATTTAAGTTTACGCTTTAGTTAAAATAGTTTATTTAAGATATTTTGTTTTATAAAATCATAAAACATCATTGTAAAAATAGTGATAGCGTTTATTTAATATTTTTATCTTTTTAATTTCCTTTAATTTGCATTTAAGCCCTATAGTTTATGGGCTTTCTCTTAGGTATAGATCAATCACTATCCTTTCACGCTCAAATCCTCTCGATCACTTTACGTTTGACTATTCTCGCACATTGCTCGTTGGGACTTAACGACTGGGAAACACTATACTCTCCCGATCTTCATTGCATTTGTGCTTAAACCTGTTTTAAGTTTGTTACTATCACCATTCACAAGTGGCGTGCTCGAGGATAAAACTTGACGGTTTTGTATGGATCAATTTTACGCCCTGCCGAGCAAGTACATAGTCTTACGCTTAGCAAATTAGTGATTTGAATATTCACTCTTTGTCTATACCATCCGTATGTATTCATATTTTCTTATAAAATCAAAACCCAAAAGATTTTCATTCTTTGTTTCTACATCATGTTTTTCAAAATACCAAAATATTCCTCTTTACCCTCTTACCCTTTTGATTCTTCATTTCTTACCCTCTGTAAACCTTTGATTCTTTCTATGTCTTATCCTCACCCTCTGGATGTCAATGGTGTGGTGGTCCTTATAATGGTGGTAATTGCCCAGCAGTAGTATGGTGGAATCAGAAGCGGAATTCTGTCTATAACCGTGATCCCTATTCCTACCATAACACAACCGATTATTCCATCGCCTACCACACCGTGAGACTCAGTAGCTTTTATGTGAGTACTGTGGTGGTTCACACTTCGCCTCGATTGTCAATCGAAACACGCTTGTCTATGAGCGTGTTCCCGATAACAATTATGACTACAACACATATGACTCACATGCCCACATCGCTTTTATCATTGTGAATATTGTGGAGGTCCCCATTTCACTCGATTGTCAAACAGAAATCCATTTCCTTGTAACAATTACGACTCTTCAGATCATAACCAACCTCCACAAGATACCAAGTGAATCAGCACCACCTCACTGAGCCGGTTAAAACTCAAAATTTAGTAATAGTTGTTGTACATATGTATTACTAAATCATAAAATCACTTATACTTGTTTTAGTGTTTTATGAAAATGTGAATATGTTAGAAACTATTAGTTCAAACAATTTACATATTTTATTTGTTTCATTAAAATGATTTTCGTTTGTTATCGACAAAACATTGAAGATCGTAAAATATAAATAAATGTTTTTACGGCTTATTTGTATTAACAATCTCCCCTTTTGTTGATGACAAAACATAAAATTATTTTAAGGAAAAGCTAAAATTGTAAAAGTTTGAATTTGTAGTTTTACTTTCTTCTCCCTTTTGTCGAAACAAAAGTGTTTCAAGGAAAGCAACACATCGCTTTTAAGAAAACATGTAAAAGAAATAAAATAAAAATAGAGAGCAAGTAACGGAACGGATCTCGTCTTTACTCCCCTTGACGAGTCCATCCCTATGTAAGGCGCCAAGAAAGTTATACTAATCTAGTTAGTTTGCAAGTAAGTTTGCAAAGATTTCGCCTATGGCGAATGTGCTCCCCTCGATGATTGCAATTATGCACGGGATGTCACGAAATGTAAACCTAGTATTGCAAGTAATTTGCAATGTATTGCTTTGACATAAAGCTCCCCAGCTTTAGGATGTCAAAGTCTTCATGTGTAAATTGAATAACTACAAAACAAAGATTAGAAAGCAAGTTTAATTCACAATTTCACGAAAATGTGATTCAAGTTAGTAGAAAGAAAACTTTATGTCTCACGGATCCCACTTCCCTCCTAGTAGGGATCCGTCTAGGCACTCCCGAGGATCCGTAGTAGCCGATTAATTTCAAAGAACGGTGATATAACAAGTAATGTTATCACAAAAATGAGATATGAATACAAGGTAATCATATGCTCGTAAAAATAACAAGTAGCATGTAATTCCATTTAATAAAACTAGAGTTATGATATACATGACTCTAAAAACTAAGAAAATAGACAATACATGGCTAGGAATTTCTAGACCAACTAACGCTTGATGCTAGGACACCACTAGAATCTTCTAGCTCAAGTTTTGTTTAGGTTTAATCTCGTCGAAACGTTCGAGGAGATGATAGAACATGAAACGTTGGTCTTCTCGTACTTCATGTATCAAACTTTCAACGTGTTGACAATGATAGCAATCTTTGTCATGGCTAGGTAGTGGTGGTGGAGGAAATGAAATAGCTTGATGCGAAGGATCAAGTGAAGCGGCTGTGGAGCTTCAACGATGGAGGGATTGGTGGAGGTACATTTTAGAATGACTCAACCAAGAATGATGGTGGTAGAAGTGTCAACTTCCATATGATCGGGTGGTCGACTTTGATTTATTTCTCATAATCCAAATGGGATTATATGATGGAAACAATGAAAAGGAAGTTTGAGCAAGTGTTGACTCAACACCTTGATTTTGAACCATTATTCCTCCTAATGAGGAGAATGTTTTCATGAAGCGGATGAGACGGCCTCAGAGGCAAGTCCTCTAAATTGTAGAGATGCGGTGATGATAGTGGGGATGTAAATGAAATAGCTCTAGGAACCGGTGGTGATGGTTTAGTGGAGATATCTTGTTTGGCCTAGGAGGTATGGTGGTGTTTGGTATTGGTAGTTTTGTGGGTACTATCCTTTTAGGAATTGGTTTGATTGGATGAGGAAGAATCCTATCATTTGTTGGCTTAACCGAGATGATTCGGTTGAAGAGATTTCGTATAACACGAGCCTTTTCATGGGTGGTTCTTTGGTGGATAAGTTACTACTTGGGGTTTTCCTCATGATGAGATGATTTCAAGAGGTTGCAAGAGTGAAAGTTAGGATGAGAGTGATGACGGTTCTAACAAAGTGGTTTTATAAACCAAGAGATTTGGCAAGTGCATTTAAGCCTTAAGCCACTAGGATTCATTGGAATGTGATGATTAACATGCACAAGAGTCAACTTCGTGAGGTTGTAATGATCTAGGAACTCATTTAAGATGAGATGGATTGTTTGAGTTAGGAAGATGAGTTGAGATGATTGTTTTAGCAATGTTAGACATAAACGTCATCCGGATCTCACGGTTCCTTCCTCGTAGGGATCCGTCTAGGCTAATCCTAGGAACCGCTTTCAAAGAAGCTATGAAAGAGTGGAAATGATGTTTCTAAGATCTAAGACCTATATCATTTTGAGTGTTTCAGTCCTCCTAAGTGTTTTAAATGAAGGGGTGCTTGAGTACTTGAACGTAATGAATGATGTAGCTAATGATTGTTATTTATGGAAGGATTTGGAACTTTCAAGAGTACCAATGGATGAGCAAGGATGACACTAAAGATTTAGAGTGTCAATTGAAGCTAAATGATCCTAGAGATCAGGTTGTGTCTTAGGATAGTGCTTTGGAAAATATCCTAGAAGCTTTGAGATGGGAAAACTAGATTTTGATCAACTTTGATCAATTTTGAGGTGAGGATGATTTATGATTAATTTTGTCATAATCGAAAGATTTCTAAGACTAGATGTGAGGGATCAAAAAAAATGAAGTGTGAGTTTAAGAGCGGAAAAGTAACGGATTAAAATGAAATGGTAGATCTACAAGCGTTTTAGAGTGTGATCTAGGTATGTGAGTAGAAAGGATCAACCTATCTTGATAAGGACTTTCTTTGCCTTAAGACACTATGTTTAGCTTAGTGTGAGGTGTTCTAAGGATATCTTTGAAATATAATGCTTGCAATTGCATTTTTTGTTTGCCGGATCCCACGGTTCCCTAAGTGAAGGGATCCGTCTAGCACAAACTTTGGGATCCGTCCATCCGCTCGTGAGAACCTTTACTAAAGGTATGCAATGATCTTGACAATGCATCATATTCCATGGTTGGTTTAGAGGGGTTCTAACACTAAGATATCAAATGTAATATGTTTTTATTTCATGAAGGAAATAGGATTACATTGATAAAGCACGAATACAAGATAATTGATCCTATTTTGAAATACTACTAAGTTTCTTGAGTGTTTTCGCTAGAGGATCATTACGTGATTGATGAGTGTTGGTGGAATCAAGAATGAAGAAAGTCTTCATGAGAGATATGTTTGCTTCCATCATCTTGTTCACAAGCACGCATAACGGACTTTGAAATTGAGGATGGAAGTGCATAACATTATGATAGGCGTGTCAAGAACATTCCATAAGGGATGAGTTTATTCTTGGAGCCTTGAAGATTTGCAGTGTACTTGCGAAGAAGTAGGCGAGATTGTATGGTTGTTGTGTTAGCAAACAAGACAACATGTGAGCACAACAAGCGGAAGAATTTCTCGATTTCCTAAGACTCCAAACATTTTCACGAGGGATGAGTGCAAGAGGCTTGTACTCTTCTCGGATGTCCCGATGTGAAGATAATGTTTGGATCGGAGTAATATGGTCGAGGTTTGCATATTATGCGATTTAAATCTTCCGGAGAGGTATGTGAACAATATGGGCTATTTTCTTTACGAAAGTTGAAGAGATAATCAAGAGACCAATATTCGGTGAAGGCACATTGTCCATGATTTGGAATCCGGAGGATGTGAGCAAAATGCCCAAGGGTTAGAGTGAATTTTGGTTTTGATATAAAACCAAAGGATGAGAGCGATCCTCGTTACGAGCGAGTTCGACTTGACGAAAGAATTCCATTATGAACCTTGGACATATCTTCTCGTTGATTTCAAGAAGACATTCTAGTCCTATGGCTCGGAAGGAGGTATTGATACCTTCTTGAATTATAGAAGGTGTCTACAATCGTCCTTCGTGGAAGTGACGGTTTTGAGATTATTGAACCCACTGACATGATTGCGGTGTGTTGGGTTCGAGAGAGATGTTCGGAGTGTAGACGCTAGTGAGTGAAAAATCAAACTCATATTCATGCGTCATAGTTGAACCTATAGAATTGATGGGTTAATTAAGAGGTGATGTTTATGGTCGACCTATAATTATCTAACGCTTTTATTAGATTTTTATTAACAATGGTTTTTAATTTGCATGAAAAATTGTTCTCGATGGGGCCGGATCCCACGGTTCCTTTTCAAAGGGATCCGCTAGTATAACTTCCGGATCCGTGGATCAGTAGTAATGAAAATGTTTTGATAAAACAAAGGTTTTACATTTTATACCACGAAGTGTTTTATCCTACATTTTCTTTTAGCATGCACATGACTTCTAATGTATCACGAAGGAATATGAAACATATAAATCACAAGAAAATAAATAATAACAAAGATAACAAGATTATTAGTAATATTGCATTTCAATGCTAAGGATGATACAAATGATTGGGTATATGATCCCAATGTAGATTAACAACACAAAGTAAATGTCTCCATATGTGAACTTCATCATAGGGAACACAAGTGCGATGAGTGTTAAGGCGATGAGCACGAGTGCGATGCAAACCATGTTGATGACGGATCTTCTTGGTTTCGGTTGAGATGGAATGAGGAGGAAGATGAAGTTTTTGAGTGAGAGAAATTTTGAAATTGGAAGATTTGAAAAAGTGAGGGTTTGATAGAGTGGTCGACGATGGGAGTATTTATGGGGAAGGAGGAATTTTTGAAATTCGTGTTTTGTTTTATTATTGTATTAAAAGAAAACAAAACATAAGTTTTATATACCACGACTTTAGACGAGAAATAAGACACGTATGTAAGAAAAAGGCTTCCTAATGAAGCTTCATGTAAAACATGTAATTTGCACAAAAGATAATCATATAAATACCTAAATAGGTATACTTAATTATCAAGCAAAGTAAAAAGAAAATCATACCTCTAGCGTACTTAGGAATGTCTTTACAAATGACACAGAAAATGTCACTTAGACTATTCCCGCTCCTTTGCGTTTAAAATACCTTCTTAAGGAAGGTATTCTTGTTACCAAGCGACTCCTAAAGCTTGGTGGGTATGAGCTTTGACTAATCAACATGACAAACAAGATTACTGCAATTAAATGAAAAAAATAAATAGGAAAAATGTTGTTATCAAATCAACATCCAAACATATAGTTTTAAAAGACATGGTGTTTGTTTTTATGAAAAACCTTCTTTGTAGTTTTCAATTAACCATGGATCGTATCAAGTTTTTAAAGTACAATATACTTCAAGAAACTTGGTAACGAAGCTCTGATGCCAATTATGGAAAACTAGAAGGGGGGGTTGAATAGTTTTACCAATTAAAACTTCCTTTTAAACTATTTAGATCGACTTATGTCAATCTATTTGGTTGTGTGTGTTGGATGTTGATAAACAAGCATATAAAGATATGTAATGAAAAGATAAGAGTAAGAAGCACAAAACCACAACGCGAGTATTTATAGTGGTTCGGCTACAAGGACACCTTCCTTGCCCTACTCCACTCCCGAGTCACCTACTCGAGAGTTCGTAAACACTACACCAATATCCTTATGGCGGAGAAGCCTTCACAACGTCAGCCACCCTTTTTCCGTGCTAGGCTAACCACCGGTTCTTTCACCCAAGGTGAACCAAACCTACACAACGTCGCCTACCCTTTATAAGGTACTAGGCTAAGTACCTAGTTCTTTCACACCAAGGTGAACTACACCTTCACAACGTCGCCTACCCTTTATTAGGTACTAGGCTAAGCACCTAGTTCCATTACTATGGAGGAACTACTACCCTTCACGACAATAACACCTAATCTCAAGGAGATCCACTCCTTGTTACAACATCATCAAGGATATCACCATCCTTGAAATAAACAAATACTTATATATAACGATGCAATCGATTATGCGACCTAGGCATTCTTTCGAATGCATACTTGATTTGATTCATTCTTTCACTAATGCAACTTGATTTGATTCTTCTACATCCTTCACTAATGCCTTCGTCTTGACATGTTAGGTCACTAGTTTTACAACACAAGCTTATAGAGAAGAGATGAAGGCGGATGAACAAGCTAAACACACACACACACGTATAAGTATGAAACCGGTTAAGCGAAAGAGTGAGTGAAAGAATAACTTGAACAACCAACCCTCAAATGAGGGTTTACAATAGTTTATAGGCAAGGAGCTAGGGCAACACTCCTCTCCTTCCCTATTCCTTATTGAGCTTGGATCAAGCTTATGGGCCTTCTACATAAGCTTGACCTTAAACAAACATAAAGGCCATAACAAAGCTACCTATTACATATGAAATATAAATACTTGAAATCTTGTTTAGGAGTGATTCCAACAATCTCCCCTCAGTATATATGAATGTAAGCGGTGAAGGCGTTGATGTAATAGTAGCGGTGGCGTCTTCGACATTCTTCTTTCTTGTGAGAGGAATTGTCTTGATTCGAACAATCTCCCGGTGTAGAGATAGTTATCTTTGAGCAGTTATGCTTTGGCGTCATCTTTAACTTTGTTCTTTGATCATTGTTCTTTGTGGTGAAAGTGATAGTATGTTGTTATGCGCATCGATGCGCCTCAGTGCCTTGTTTGCTCCGTGTCTCCGTCATTCTTCAACATGCTCACACGCTCTTTGGCGTTGGAAATCAATCTTGATGAAGTTCTTTAAGTCTTTAACTTTGTAGATTCTTTGATTGATGAAGAATCATTACATTGTTGTGTTGCATTTGAATAGAACTTCCATTAGTGATGATGTTGGCGTGAGCATGAGAAGAATCGACACGATCATCCCGCTCGGAGCTTCCATAAGAAAAAACATTTCAAGCGGTTAGTAATAAGCGGTTTCCGGCACTTACAAGTTTGAACTTGAGTGTTAACGACATAGTGTGAAAACACAACTCTAATTCTTACAAAGGCCGTTCTGAGCTGGAGTCCCACAAGTGAGATAACGCGATGTGCGAAGTACATCTGATTCGAGATGAGTCATTGAGGTACACGAAGCATCACCTCCTGACGTAGACCGTTTGAGACACACTCCGCGTAATCCACGGGGAGTTACCGGTGACTTCTTTGTCGGGTGTTTGTTTGATGTTGACCACGGCGGGAGTTTCCATTCAATCACGAGGATCACGGATGTGAACCTCTCATAAATGTTCTCGACAGTTGCTAAGATCATGAAGGACTCGATATGAACCATCGAATCACGAAGATCTTATTTGTTGATCAACAAGTGATTAAATGTCAAGTGTTCCTAAGAGATCTTTTGATGAATCTCGTGGCTCTAGACTCAATAGTGCGTTTTGGTTTTCTGGCGGAGACTAGGGAGAGGTCTCCTTCTTCAATACCGGCGATCTCTAAGAAAGCCAATAGTTTATGTAGGGTTCCACAGTGAGAATGAAACAAGTTTACATTGAGAGAAACTTGAGTGGCTAAGAAGGTTTAGTGCATGCGTCCTTTGGGTCCATGACGACTTTTAATCTTCAATACCGGTGTCACTAAGTGACAACCGGTAGCATATGAATTGAACCCGGTTATGCGCCTAAGTTGAATAATCGGAGGCTATTTCTTTTCACCCTTTACTTTACATTTCTTTTGATTCTTCAACTCCTTCTTTCTCGATTCTCATTTTCTCCTTTTATAATCATTCCTAAGGACTTCTAACACTAACTAATGGTAGTGTCCTTGGGTAGATCCCTCGACTCTGGCGGATCATAGAACAGTTATTCTAACCTTAGTCACCTTATAACTCCATGACTAACCTATGTTTGCCATTATAACCACTTGTAAGTTAAAATATCTCTCAAAGGGTTTGTAAATGAAAACATGTTTGAACCACGATGAGAGATAAGTTTTGCATAAATACTCCCCTCCACATGTGCTTAATAGTTTTAATGGTTAAATGCACGGTGAGGAAAAGCGCGCACTTTATGAATTGATCCACTAAAGATAGACAATCTCCCGCGAGACACGGTTCGTTGAATAGTTAAAGAGTTACATTGTCGACTTTTAGGTGACAACTAGCTCTAATAACTACCTTGAAGGTGTAGACAAACCTCGAAAGGTTGTCATACCCGTCGAGTTCATGTCTATCAAGAGCTTCTCGAATGGTACCTTCTACTAAGACAAGTCCTTTGCGAGACACGTTTACATCACTAGCGAACTAGCTTGAAATTATTACCCGTCCGGGACAAGTCTTTTCGAGTTACTAACAGTTTAGTACCGTCAATTCGTTGGTTAAGTCGAGGTACAGATTCATTTGCATTTTGTACAACATATTTCTTATCACACAATTTTCTCCCCTCAAAAATGGCATATAAAATGTTATTTTGAAACGTTTGAGAATAAATATGACCATTTTGAGTGTTGCGGGAAGAGTGACCACTTGTGAACAATTTGTGAACAAAGTTTTAATCAAATACTCCCCTCGACTAGTGATATAAGCGGTTGAGGTTTTGAAATCATATGGGAAGTACTTGTCTTTTGAGCAAAACCTTGAAAAATGAAAGGTTTGATAGGTTTTACTCAAAAATAAAAGCTTTCGCTCCTTTTATAAGGATTGTGGCAGGGCGTACCACGGGGTCCTTTCTTGACCATTACGGGTTGTACAACTTGTTATGTGTGCACAAGCCATTCACATATATAATCATTCATCCAAAATCATATGAAGGAAACAATTCAAGGGTACCGGAAGTGCGGTGATGTTCCCGAGTGCGCAGGCAGGCGTTGAAAGCCGGTGATGTTTATCTGGGTCTACCACCAACATAGCTCTCAGCGTCAGGCGATCCGCCGAACAACCGTTCATCAATCATGGTGATGATCCTTCTCACATCCCTTCTATCACGAGAGTTCCGGTAGCTTAGGATTCCCAACCTTCAGCGTATATCCTTCAATCATGCGCCAATCCATCCCTAACCATCTTCAAGGTATGATCCCGAATTTATGGAGCTCACTACCGCCATTAAGCGGTTCTGCGAAGTTCACTGCGGTAAACAATGCGAAAGGTTTCTTGATGGCGTAAGTTGTTTGAGTGGTTGATGTCGGGAAGATCAGGCGTGGTGGAGTGAAGTTTACGTTTACGATATGATTCAACGACCATCGGATATCTTGACCGTTCTTTGATCACAATCGTCTAATGAAGATGAGAACGACTTGATAAATTCACGTTGAATTTCGATCGAGAATTGTCTCATCGACCACATACTTTGGCAAGGTACATGTCTTGATGTCGTTGGTGACAAGTTCTCAAAGTCGACCTCGAGAATTCATAGTCTTGTTCATCTTGTCGTTTGACTATGATATTCTTCAAGAATGTGTAGTCCCATTTAGACTTGAGATCAATGTGTTTGATGGCCACGATGTTCTTTGAGCAATACACTTCATGTTGAGACTTGAACCGAGCGACACGTAGTAGATTCTTGACGTTCGGGCCAATGATGAATCCCATACAATGCATCTTGGTCGTATGCTTGCACTTTGTCGAGAAAACAAGTGATTTGCACGTTCCTCGATAGCTATCGCGGTTTGAGTAGGTAGGCTGCTTTGGAATGGAAGAGTCAATGATGTAGCGTATTTTCGTGAACCATCGCCACCATGGAGAAGAAATTCAGTGCTTGTTGAAGAAATATCGAAGGAATCCTTGGTTCATCTGGTTGGCGATTGTTGGTAGAGGTTTGGTCGATCGATGTAGTATGGAGGGTTGTTCCGTTTAGTGAAGTCGATGTTTGCTACGGGTTGAGCCAATCCATGTTGTTAGACATGGCTCGAGCAATGTTTTCAAGGTGATATTCAACCTCGATTGCACTTTCAGTTGTTTTTCAACGGAAGGAATCGTCATTCTTGATGCGCTTCAACTCGGTTCGTCATCTTCTTCACACGGAATCTTTCTTGCAAGATTTTGCATGCTCCAAGGTACTACCGTCTACCAATTCTTGACCTTCTTGGGGTAGGGAGTGTCGTTAACAAGAGTAGAAAACCATTCAAATTCTGCGGTTGTATCGTCATCTAGCCATGATCGACATCGGTGAGTCGTCTTTTCTTGCTTTTAGAAGGCCTTGATGATGATTCGGGTTTCTTCACTTGTTTGGGAGAGGAGGGTTGTTGTTGGGGCTCGAGGACCTCTTCATCGTCACCACCCGTATACTCAAAGTGATCACCGTTTTACGAGTCAAGGGTGGTAACTCGGAATCGTCCGGGTTTATCGGTGGAAGACCGGGTGATGGAGACTTATGTTGAGAAGAAGTTCGATGTGGAGGAGGTGGCATAGATGTAGATTGACGGGCCCTTGGCGTTTAGGTGCGAGTCCTTATCCTTATCATCGTCATCTCTTGGTCTTTTGGGTTGATCGGTGACTCCTTGCATGATGATGCGAGTTGATAGTCAAGTAGAATTTGAAAAATTTAGCTTCATCCGAGTAAGCGTTCGGATCTCTTTGACATTTGCATCACTAGTTTAGCTATTAACTTTCAGTTCGGAGAGATCGACTTCTTTTGCCATTGTATGTTTGACCAATGCTACGATGTTAGGGGTGAGTTATGCGGAAAATACTTCTTTTGTCTGCTGGGGGGCGATGTCGAGAAGAAACTTGTGGGTTTGTTCTCTTGCGACTTTCCGGTTCCTTTTGGACTTTTGGAGCGATATCACGAAGGTACTTTTGAGTGTAACCTTCAATCATTTCATTTAGTTCCCCACGCGATGACTTCTCATGAATTCTGAATAGCTTTCCTATCTTTCCGCATCTCGTCATTCTCATCATGTAAGTCTTGCATTTGTTCGACATACCAATTAAGTTTTCTTTGAAGCATGTCCTTCTTTCTAACTTGTTTGTGACTTTCACAATTCTTGCATGTGTTTGAGAAATCCAAGACTTTGGTGGTTTCTTCACGGTTTGGATGATGATCTGGTTGACTTAGTTGATGGTGGTGGTGATGAATGAGATGAAGAGTCGATGATGAGGAGACATGAGGAGACTTCATGTCCTTAGGAGTTCGAGGTTTTCTCCTTTGAGTGAGTTGGGTATCTAGAAGAAACTTTGTATAATCATCCTCGTCATCTTTAGACTTTTCTTTCTCGGTTTCTGTTTCTCAAAATCATACACAATGGTGTCTTCAACGGTTGTTGTTGTTGCGGAAGAGTGGTGGCACGGATCCCTTATCGGGTTGATTAACGCATCGGGATCCGGAGAGGTGTGCGCGCACCACTTGATCCTCGGGGCCACCCATTTGATCTTTAGCAAAATCGGTGACCTTTTGAATGTGTCGGACGTTGTGAAACTTTTTCTGTATGATTTATCCAATTGCTCTTCTTCATCTTGAGCTCTCATCATAAGGTACAATAGTTGAGTCTTCCCTTTTCTTGGGCAATTTGGAGGACTTGGAGGTTTTGTCATTGAGGCGGTGTTTGGTTGCGATTGCGAGTAATGAACCTCTTCATCACATCTCGGTATCTTGAGCTCTCATCCCTAAGTTGTCTTTGAGGTTCAAGTGTGGGAATAGGTTCGGCTTCCTTCTGGGAACAATCCTTATAGAAGGAGCTTTCCTTTTAGGAACCTTCCTTTGACTCATGAGAACTTGTTGTGCTTCTGCACTTCTCTTACGGTTCTCTGACGGTGTTCGAAGATTTTTAAATCAAGATGACCAACTTTGCCTTGTCTATTGCTTCGGATATCTTTTATGCGTTTGAGCTTTCGACATCTTGATTAGAAGGAAATCGCAATCTGACACCTTGTTTCTTTGTGGGCGTTTCCTTGATTCTAACGGTGAGAATGGGTTCCGTCAACATATCGTGATTATCGGGGTCATTGAGCCTCTTGGGAATGTCGGGATGAAGTCCAAGTGCTCTCTGGATCAACAATTTGGTATATCGATGTAGGGAATCTTTGAGCCAAGTTTGTTGAGAAATGACATCATGTCATCCCAAATCGAGCTTCATAGCGATGTGTTTCATGTTGACAAATGCCCAAAATATTTGCGGTTCTATGAGCTTAGGATGCTCATAGCCGCTATCACGACCGAAAGCAGACTTGGTGATGATCATGTAGAGTGTTCTCCATGGTTGAGGAATACTCTTAAGCTCTACGTGAGAGTGCTTGGTGATTACTCCTGTAGCCTCATCATAACCGATATTGATTAAGAATTGGAGAGTTAACTCTTGACGGTGTGGCATAAAGTTTGGTTGGATTGACTTGAGGAATAAGGAGAGCGACCCTTAAGTCTGCGGTGTAATGGTGACTTGTTTGTGGTTTAGAGTCACCGTCGCGTGATCCTTCCTTTGACCCTTTCCATAGTGTTCGAGGCTGTTGGATGTAGATCTCGGGAATGGTTGCGAGTGTGTAAGCATGTTACGATATGGATGAGTCCTCGAAATGTCAATAGCGATTAAGCATGAAGACTCGAGCAAGTGAGAGTCTTGAAGTCAACTCGGAGATTATTCTTTCCAATCTTCATTGGGTAGCCATTAGGGTAGATGTCGACAATGGAGAGAACATTTGGTGCATCCATGTTTGGTTGACGACCATGTCGTGATGCGAAATAATATTAGCCAAAAGAACCAACATATCGAAAGACATAATGTTAGTCAACGAAAGGTCTTATTGTCTAGTTATTTAATGTACAACGTCAATGATTATTCTGAGTCCTAAGTCACTTGTATGTCCAATAGTCTAATGGCGTCGTGAAATGTTTAGTGAGTTAGTTAACTTTAAGTTTTAAAGTTTATGTTATCACTTATTGTTCACAACATATCAAGCGTTTTGGTTTATTAGTGACATTATTGGATTCGTGACGTTATGATAAGTTTATTAACAAGTTTTGTACACGTAACAATTCATAATGAAGGTCAAAGATGGCTTAAGCGTGGGATTGACAAAGTTCGGCGTAAGCGATCGCGACATATGCGTGGCGAGCTTATCGTGGGATCCTTTCTTCTGCGTAAGAAATGTTACAGCGTGGGAAAAGGGGACCTTCGCGTGGAGCTTACGGCGTGGCGTATAAGAACCTTCAGCGTAAGGCTTACTCGTGAGTAGACCTTATGCGTGGGGTCCTTGTTCGCATATCCTTCACGGGATCGCGTGGTCCCATTGTAGAACCTTACGGCGTAATAGTTATGCGTGGGTTTTATTTCGCATAACATGACTACGGCGTGGGGTAATCCTTATCGTAGAGAGTCTTATGACCTTGATTACGAGTGTTTAAGCGTAGCAAAGCACGAAATAAATTTATCAACTCATCAATGTTCACACAAAACAACAATTTATCACGAGATAACAACATCCTAGTTCATGTTTAAGCATTACGGCGTAGAAACTCATCGCGTAGTCTAAACCCTAGTCTTCTGCGTATGAAATCTAGCCATGGAATGTTCACCGTATTGATTACGGTAGCTCTAGAGTGTTGATAGCTACTTTAGGCCAAGTTATAACATCCAAAGCGTTGTGAATCAAAAATACCCAAAGTTTATGAACCTTAAACCCTATTTTGAATTGACAATCAATTTGAGTTTACGGGTGGTTTTCAACAATGGAAATGATCAATTCAAAGCCTTATGACCATATCCCAACATTCATTTTACCAAAAGACTTCTCATTTAGAAAAACCCAATTAGTCATATGAACCTAGTTTTCAAAATTCATCAATTTGAGTTTACGGGTGGATTTTGATGGTAAAATGTTATCCTTGATGCTTAAGAAGCGGTTTGAGACCATCCATTTTACCACAAACATACACACAATGATTGTGTGTTCATACGCTATCGTAGAACACATAATCACGCGTAAAAATGTTTTAGCCGTAGGATTTGAATGAAATAAAAACCTTTGCTTAGAAACATGTTTTACACAAGAAACTACTTACAAAATGAAGATCAAAAGCACAGTTTCTTGAGTGATTGTTAGGCGTAGGATCTTTTGATTTTAAGAAAGCGAATGAGGAGTGAAAGAGTTAGGTGGAGTTTTATTAAAATAGACTTTACCATTTTGAGTTTGGTCCCTCCACCATATCTTTTTCAAACAAAGCCATTTAACATCCATTTTGGTTACCACACAAAGATTATTTGAGAAAGAATCATGACGACACTCCCCTCGGCTTGATAAAATTAAGCGGTTTAAGAGTTTTAGTCAGGGTGTCATTGAGCGAAAAGTCCACCATCATTTGTATAACGAAACAACGAGATATGATAACATGCAAGTACACTTATGATTTGAAGCGGTTAGCGAAAATTTTCTCCCCTCGACACTTGATCGGAAAAATCTTGATAGATGCAAGTGTTGTGGAAAAATGTACTTGCCATGTTAAAGAAAATAGATGAGGAGAATATTTTTGTTGTTTTATCGGGTTTTATATTTTTGTATTTTGTTTTGAAAGATTTTATTTATTTACAAGAGATGTTTTGGTGTTTGACGGGTTTTTAAGGCTGTTTTAAGAGGTCATCAATTCCTCTTGAGTCAAACACCTCATACCAATCCGGTGGACCAACTCATTAAACCTAGCGGGAGGCAAGGCTTTGGTGAGCGGATCGCCAATTGGTATTCGATTACCATAAAGTATAATTCAACGGTACCACATTCCACATGGTCCTTGATGAAATGATAGCGTAGATCGATGTGCTTTGATTTAGTCTTGAGCGGGTTGCGAGATTGCAATGGCACTCCGATTGTCATGATACATCGGGATTCATCAAATACGTAACCATAGTCTTTGAGTTGTGTTCTCATCCAAATGACTTGAGCACAACATGCGGACATGGCTACATATTACCTTGATTGATGGCGGTGATGTACAATCCTGCTTCTTTGATTGCCAAGACACGGTTTATCAGAAATTGTAGAGCTCTGAAGTACTTTTCCTTGAGTCTAAGCATCCTGCGTGATCGGCGTCTGAAAAAGCTATTAGTTCAAAACGAGAATCCTTGGATACGGATCCCAATTAATGGTTCCCTTGATGTATCGGAGGATTCTTTTAGCCTCGAGAGGTGGGTTTCGATTGGTCGCGACGATAGCGGGAGCATAGATAAGCGGCAAAGACAATGTCGGTCGCTGGTTTATTAGATACATGAGAGACCAATAATACTTGGTATTTGGTAGGGTCAACCAATTTCCCATGTAAATCGACATCTAATTTCTTGGTATGAGCCATTGGTGTGGCATAAGTATCACGGTAATCATTCCAAATTTGTTTAACAGTTCAAGGGCATATTTGGGTGACTCGAGAAAAATACCACGGGGTGATTGATGAACTTGCGGTCCTAGAAAGAGCGTAAGTTCACCCATCATGGACATTTCAAAATTTTTCTTCATGAGTTTTGCAAAGCGATTGAAAACTTTTATGTGTTGACCCAAAATGATGTCATCCACGTAAATTTGAACAATTAAGATGTGTGCCCGTGATATTGTATAAAAGAGTTGGGTCAACCGAGCCTTTGGTGAAATTATTGGCAATGAGGAAAGATGATAGCTTATCGTACCATGCAGGGGCTTGTTTGAGACCATAAAGAGCTTTGTTCGGTTTGTAGACATGGTTCGGGAACTCGGGATCAACGAATCCATCGGTTGGTGACATAGACCGTTTCTTTAAGTTGTCCATTTAGAAGCGCCGTTTTGACATCCATCGATGAGACCGTCATGTTCATATGAGCATGACGCGAAATATCGAAACGACCTCAAGGCGAACAGCGGAGCAAAAGATTCTTCAAAGTCTATCCCTTCTTCACGGCGATAACCCTTAGCAACTAGCCGTGACTTGTTTGGATGACATTCCCTTGACATCAATTTGTTTTCCAAATCCATTTTAGACCAATGGCGTAGACCCT
This sequence comes from Chrysanthemum lavandulifolium, assembly GCA_022545495.1. Taxonomy (NCBI): domain Eukaryota; kingdom Viridiplantae; phylum Streptophyta; class Magnoliopsida; order Asterales; family Asteraceae; genus Chrysanthemum; species Chrysanthemum lavandulifolium. Next base: position 145,919,694 of record CM040244.1, read on the forward strand.
GTTGGTCTTTCAACGAGTTCCATACTTCAAGGCGTTTGAATTGGTTGAGTTCTTCTTGCATGGATTCAATCCGGTTGTCTTTTGTCATTGCATCCTTAATGTTTTAGGTTGATTAGCGAGACGGTGAGTGCATAAATCGGTGTTCACCATCGAGTGAAGGCGTTGTCTCGTAACGGTTGGTTGATTCGGGTTGCCAATAATGTTAGCGGAGGATGGTCTTTTGTCCATCTATGTGTAGAGGTTGATGTTGGTATACATTGTGCGGATTACGAGGATTCAAATGGTTTGTTGAAGATTCCGCGACATCAGTGCGGCGATCTCATTGGCAAGCGGGTTGAAGAACGCATTTGGATCAAAATCTGCGGTGGGGTACTTCATTGAGAATATCATCAATTTGGTTCATCATTGTTGGGCGGTGTGTTCAAGCTGTTGTGTTGGAGTCAATTGGTGTAGGTGCATCTTCAACGATGGTTGTTGTAGCAGTGTATCGGTATAGGAATATTATCGGGTTGTGCGGTGAGCAGCGGATACACGAGAACACGTTCATCAATATCGTCACGAGCGGAGGAGCAAATAACCTTTCCATTTGTTGTGAGTTAGGCGAGGGCTTTCTTGGTGATGATGGGGTTGAGGAAGTTTAAGCGGTTGTGTCGGGTTCTAAGTTGTTATACTCGAAGCCATTTCCGTGAGTTCATCGAAATGAGCATGAATCGTTTCCATTACCTCCTTGGTTCGGCGATTCAGTTGAAACCTTTAGAATTGTCACGATATCAATAAAGACTCCAATATCGACTTTTGCTTTGAGCTTTCCAAAATCATCACGATCATTATTCGGATAGCAAAGGATCCAAATACATGAAAGTGTTTGAGGTTCGGTTTATAGTTGTGGACAAGCTCAAAAGGTGTTTTGTTGTGGCGTTTGTGATCATAGAGCGGTTTTGAGTATAGCATGCGATGAATCGACACGCCCATAAGTGTCTGGAAGTTTAGCATTGATTAACATTGTTCTTGCGACTTCCACTAACGTTCGGTTTAGTCTTTCAACAACTCCGTTTTGTTCGGTGTCCGTGCAATAGATGTTTGATCTTTGAATTCCCACTTTCTCATAAAATTCACGAAGGGTTTTGTTAACAAATTCGGTTCCTTTATGCATTACGATGATTACGGCGGTGTTGCGGGCTGAACACATATCTTTGTGAGAAGGTGATGATCATTTGTGGAGCTTGGTCTTTGCTACGAAGAAAGTAGACCCAAGTCCATCGTGAGTAGTCATCAACAATTACTAAGATGTAGCGTTTGCCATTGATCGTTTGCAGCGCATGGGGCCACACAAATCCATGTGAAGAAGATGAAGCACATCTTTGAGGCGTGTTCCACCTTTGAAGGAAAATGAGCACGAGTGCTTTTCCCTTGTTCACGGTGAGCAAAGGTGATCTTTTGAATCTGGGAATCGTGGGAGTCCTTGACTAGTTTGTGTCGAGCAAGGTTGGTGATGGTTTGAAAGTTTAGATGTGAGAGCAGCGGTGCCATAGCCATGATTTTGTAGATGTTGCCTTTGAAAGTAAGCAAATGGGAGAGGAAGCAACCATGTCTTGCATAGAGATAGTGTAGAGACTAGAATTACGAGCCGGACATAAGATCGTTTCCTTGTAGATCACGAATGAAACAAGTTTTCTCCACAGAAAGCAACCTCCAAATCTCCATCACAAAATTGACCTCTTGAAAGCAGTTGTGACCGGGCCTTCCACATAGTAAACCACCTTTATTTCGATGTTCCCATTAACATAATCTCCGTAGCCCATGATGGGCTGCAGTGATCGTTCGAATCGGCGGTGCCAATGAACTTTGCAATAAAGTTTGATAACAGTTTAAGGTTGCTGTCATGTGTCGGGAACATCCGCTATCAACAATCGAGAGAATGATCATATCACACGCATTACACACAGGCGACACGGATGGAATAGAAGTAGATGTGGAACCCGAAATGTTAGAGGTTCGAAGCGATATATTTAGACATACACACATTTATAATTTTAGGCATCCATTTAAATCCTAGTGTGTTATATATCCATTTCGCCATCTATAACTACTCTTTGCTTTAGTCTTAGTGAAAGCACTAGGTGGTACTACATTCTTAGGAGGTGTAGTGGGAGCTCTTGTGATAGCAATGGTTGCCTTAGAATCTAAAGAAGGTGGTTTACCAAGCACGGACTTAGAATGATTAGTGGGCCTAGAGGTATTCCGATTCTTAGGATTCCGTAATCTAGAGATTATAGCTTTAGCAACACATTTGTCATGACAATCGAATTCATACTCTTTTGACAAATATCACAAGGTGCATCGGTGAATATCAAAGGTACTTAACGGTTTAGCATTCGTTACATCACTATTTCTATTACATTTGCGGACCTTGACATCTATAGTGGAAGTAACATGAGTTTTATTGATTCCTAGGGTGTTCTTCTACTTTAGCATTCCTTATTGATCTTTTCTTGGGTCGCAACTTCCTATTCTTGATTGAGTGCTCTAGGGCGTGAAGTGCGGACGTTTGGAAAAGATGCAACTATTCTGTTTGATGAAAACACATTAGCAACTTGTGATTTGGCGGTGGAATTCTAGGTTCACGATTACTAAGTGTGTTGGTGCTAATCTCTTAATCACGATGGCGGGAGTTGTTCATACTTTCCTAACATTTCCGTAACTTAGAGATGGTGTGAATCGGATCTTGATTTTCGAGCGAAGATTACCGGCAAAATTCATGACTTCTCTAGTGTGAGCAAGATAGTGATCAAGTTCGTTTGATGCTTCATCTCGAGTCTTTTGAGTAAATCAAATATGACACCATATTCTGTTTAACTTTTAAAAGTTCTTGTTCATATTTTGAGATTTGACTTTTCAAAGACACGTTTTGATCATCCGGTTGCTCAATTTTAGGATCGAAAGATTTTGCACTCAATTGAGCGATTTTCTTTTGAAAACTAAGTTGATGGTTGTGAATATCTTTTCACACCAATGAAACGACGTTTTGCATTGTTAATTTCCGTGTGTGTCGTTTATTTTCGACTTTTAAAGACTCGATCTGAAGCACATTATCGGTGTTCTCAACGATTTACAGCAGTTTCAACAATATCGGCGAGAGATATGATCGGATGCATATGGCAGCGAATAGAATAGCACAACATTATGGATATCGGCCTGGATAACATCTTCCAAGAGTCGATCAACATCTTTTCTCAATAGTTTCTTTTTGCGTTTTGTGTTAGTAATAGATGTTTACATTTTCTCGGCGTTTTCATTACCCAAGTTCCTTATGAAAATCCTTTTCGAGCAATTGCACAACTTTTCAAGTTTTAACATTAGGTAAAGATTTTTACGAAAAATGTCTCTTTGTTCTCGCGCGAGGCGATTGAAAATGTTCAACTTTGATTTCGGATCGATATTCTATCTCATGTTGTAAAATTTTGAGGTCGACCATGAAAATGTCAAAATATCGAAGAATTTTTCGATTTTCGGGTTTTGAGTTTACTTCACTAATGGAAGGTAAAGGACCATAAGTTTGTGCAAAAGGCTGTTTTGGGATTAACAATAGAAGACTCGGGTGTTTTGATGATAACCCTTGGTGTGTTAGAAGAATCCGTTGGTGTGTGAAAGTGACCGCGTTTTATAATTAAAGGTTTGTTGTAAACAACATTTTTAATTTTGATCGACTCTCGTCTTACGCATCTAATTCCTCTTGACGATGGTATTCAACAACACTCATGTGATATTATCAATTTTGTATTTTGCCTTTGGAAACTTGAGAGTTGGTTTGAATGTTTTTAGTGAAAGCTTTGGTTTATGTCGACTAGATTTTTCCATATCCATTTGGATTAGGTTTTAAGGTAAACTTTTCAATAGTTATTCTTGATTCACCATGTTTGTAAACAACAGTTTTAAACTCTTTAAGTTTGTTTTGCAAACCGAGAATTTCTTCAAGAAGGTCATCTACCGATTCGTTGAATGCTTTTTGTATGGGAGAAGCTGTTTTGACAATTTAACAACTCGCCTTAGCTTTTGATTTTCTAAGGTGAGGCGTTAATTTGCTTTTTATGTTCATGTTTGATTGTTCTAATTCGGACAACAAAGCATTCTTGAGGCGGCTAGATCACGCATCTGTCTCTCTAAATATTTTTCGTTTTGATGAGATTTTGCAAAGCGGCTTCAAAACCTTTTCCTGAGTTTTCTTGAGTTTTGAAAAGTTGAGTTGCATTTGTAAACATTCAAAATCCTTGGTTAACGATGCATTTTACTTTTTAAGGATTGATTTAATGCATAACATTCCTCCATTTTGATTTTATGGTCTTGAATTAACAAGAGCAAAATCCGGATGAGGCAGCAGATCATCTTGTTCAACGTGAGTCTCAACATGATCATTCTTTAGATCCTCAAATGCGACCACGGAGTCAATTTGATTATCAAAGGGACCATAAGGTCATCTTGATCGTCAAATGTAACTCTGAGGTTAACTTGAAAATCATCGAGAAGAAGATGTAGAAGACTCATTTTGAGCAGTCGATCCGTGCGGATTCGAGATATTGGCGGAGATATTAGTTCGAGATATGATGATGGTTTGTTCGGTGCACACGAGACAAGCCATCGATGTCATCTGCTGGGCTGTATCACTCATGTGCGGCTCATGCATATTAGCCATCAACATAACTTGTTGCATTAGCACCAAGTCCTCCATATCATCATCACAGTGCATATACGCCATAAAGCTCATTCTTTGTTTGTGAGAGATCCACGGCTTCATCCTTAAGAGCCAAAAGTAAGGCCTCTTTGAAATAAGCCTTGCCCGAGTCCTTGGCTTTGGGCATGCATTAGCCAGTGTCCTTCTCATTGCGGTTGTAGCATCTAAGACCATTTAACCGATTACGAGCATTTCCTGTTCCACCACTTGAGCTCTGTTGTTATTCCTACCACACATTAAACCCTTGACCACCGCCCATCGGCGACCATAATCACGATTACGAACTTCAACCGTCCATTGTTCTGCACGACTTGAGTCCGTGTGTTAGATGAGGAGCGAATCGATTGTTGGATTTGTTGGTGTAACGACCAAAAGCATTAGCAATCATCACAAATCCTTGTTGCAATGCTTGAATGGATCGATTTCCTCGGTAGCTTCAACGACATATGCTTGAGCATTGTTCTTTGTATGGGACCAATTGATTTTGTTGAGGTTGAGGTTGTTCTTTGTGAAGGTGTGTTGGAAGCGATTGGTTGAGTTCTTTGGTTGAGAGGATAATTACATTGAGCATACAAGGCAAGTTGTTGATTGTCCGGTTGTGATTGTTTAGCAATTTGAGCACGGAGAATCCTTTCGATCAACTTCCTTTTCATGAGGCTTCAAGTAATCGTACAACAATCCATAAGTAGAATGATGCATATTCTTAAGCAGCGGAGAAAATGACATACTTCTCCCATTCGGACCAAGACTACTCGGGAACTTAGTATTCACTGCAATTCTTGGCATGATGATGTTGTGTTTATCCAAATCATTGATGATGTCGAAAATCGATGATGATATGACTCTAGTGTCTCTCGGGTTCAATCATGAAGTGTTCATAAGCCAAGTAAATTTTGGATTCCAAATCCTCGATTGAGTCTGAGATCCTTCCATAAGAAGGCGAATATGATCCCACATTTTTGTGCGATCTTTTGAGCATCAACACTACGAAGAATTGGGTTTGGTAATCCTAAGAGGATGTATTCCATTGCAAGTTCATCGACTTCATAGTGTAGAAGTTACGTAGGATTTAAATGCTGCTGATAGCAATGTTGGTTTGTTCATCTCTTGGTGGAGCAGCGTTTGGATCTCCGGGTACAATGACGGTGGGCATCTCAAATGGACCTTCAAGATAACCTTCTTTAAGAACTTTCCATGTGGCTTCTTGGATCACGAACCTAAAGAACCTTATCACCCATTGATCGTAGTTTCTGGAGTGAGCATTGGAGGTCTATCAGTGATCCGACTTCATGAATTGATTGTTGGTGCTTAAAGCTTCACACATCTTTGCAAACCAAGTGGGTTCCTTCATAGTGCTTCGTGATGGATGTTGATTGAAATCGTTTGTGTAGGGTAGAGTTTGAAGACTTGGTGGTGGTTGAACCATTTGTGGTTGTGGAATTGCACCAAGTTGTGGAGTATGTTCTTGATTAAATTGTTGTTGATAAATTGCTTGTTGTTGATTCCATTGTTGATGTTGTGGAGTTAATTGTTGTTGTTGTTGATGATTATAAGTGTGAGGGAAGTAGTTAGAGTATGGTGGTTGAGACATGATGATAAACTTGTGTAGTAAGAATGGATCTTTGTAGTCGAATGAACCTTTGTTGATGAAGTATCCTTAGGCGTAGAAATGACAAGAACCAAGTAGCACTTATGCGTAAAAACACCAAAAGTTACGCGTAACAAGAATAGTTCTGGCGTAGGATTTAGCTTCTGCGTGGCGGGAAAAAGACTAATGTTATCGTAAGCGATAAGTTAGGCGTGAAAGTTAGGCGTGGGATTACCTTATCGTGGGACTAAGTCTCGCGTAAGATGAATCTTAAGCGTAATATTTTCTGGCGTAAGCTTATGCTTAAGCGTAAGATTAGGGTTTTATCCCAAGTGATCTTTACACTTCACGGTGCAAAAGATATCCAAAGTCGACGTATTTTCGGACTTATCCAAGTAAGAAAACACGGAATAAACCGAAAATTGAAGATCAAACCAAGGAAAGTCTTACAGCGTAATTTTAGGGTTTTGTTCGCGTAAGATTACTCGTAACTTTGATTCTATCCAAATGTGTTTCTAAACCGGTTTTGTGTGTTGAAATAGCTTCAATAACACCAAAATAACACAAAAGTGTGAAACTTGATGATCAAAGCACTTAAAAGCGATTCTGCGTGGGATAACACTTGCGTACAAAACAAGCTTAAAAACAAGGAAAAACACGTAAAGTTCCAAACTTTTGCCAAAACCAATAGTTTAACACCTAATAACGTTGAAAGTACAAGAATCTTGGATTCAAAAGTGTAAAAATTAGTTTTAAGCGAACCAAAGATTGTGTTATCTTTGGCGTAAGACCCAAAACCAAAACTTCAAAAACAAAGTGTACACCCAACTATTTGGCGATTGATACCTTTGTTAGGTCACTAGTTTTACAACACAAGCTTATAGAGAAAGAGATGAAGGCGGATGAACAAGCTAAACACACACACACACGTATAAGTAAAACCGGTTAAGGAAAAAGAGTGAATGAAGAGAATAACTTGAACAACCAACCCTCAAATGAGGGTTTACAATAGTTATATAGGCAAGGAGCTAGGGCAACACTCCTCTCCTTCCCTATTCCTTATTGGGCTTGGATCAAGCTTATGGGCCTTCTACATAAGCTTGACCTTAAACAAACATAAAGGCCATAACAAAGCTACCTATTACATATGAAATATAAATACTTGAAATCTTGTTTAGGAGTGATTCCATGCTTACGCTGGCGATGCAAATATCATGAATCATCTAAAGCACGCTACTCGATGAGAAGAAATCATGATCGAATGTGAGCATGTCGGTCCAAAAGTCACAACATCACATAATGTCAACACTACAAAGGAAGAGTCGATTTATGGTGGTGATGATCTCAAAGGCGGCTCAAAACTCATTATCACGGGGATCGGTTAAAGACCTCCACTTGAATTAACCAAACATGCTAAACATGAAGAATCAAAGACTACGAGCTACAGAGCAAAGAACTTTACCAAGAATCCAAGAACGATCTTAATGTTATATTTGTTTGTATTCAATGTAAGTTGAGTGACCTCCATAGGGGAGGCTGTTAGGATTTAGTAAATCCGATTATTAAAGTGTCGGTCACCTCAAGTATATGTAATCGTTAAAAGCTCGTAGTCGTAGTTATTTAAATGTTAGTTAGTATTTAGTTTAGTAACACCGTGGAGGACGAACAGTCTTTACCCAACAGTATGCGATCCGGCCCGTATGTGGCGTTTATATAAGATACTATAAATACCCTCTACCTCCCAGGTAGAGGGTTGAGCTCATAATAATACTTTCACTTTTCTCTCACTAAGTTCCCAAACCTCTAAACTTTCTCTCTCTAAAATCTCAAAGTATCGGCCCATTTGATCATGGTTTAACGTGTTTGTGAAATCCAATATGTTACAAATAATTATCATGGTATTAGAAAAATTAATCTATGAATAATAAAACTTATAAATCCACACGGAAGAAATATAACTTAAATATATTAGTTCTACTCGGTGTAAGCATCTTACATGCATCCGTATTAAAACCTTGAGTATGGTGAAACGACTAGCTCAAGCCGTTTTGTCACATCGATGTCACATCGATAACTAACTCATTTCACGCACACGCCAAAATACCCCATATCTCATGGCTTGAGCCAAAAGGGTCTCACACACCATTTTTTTCTTTTCATTTTCAAACAAACTAATTTCATTAATTCATCAAATGGAAATACAACAAGAAAATAAAAAACAATGTGAAAATTAAAATGAATTATAAAATCTAAAAACAATACGGAAACTAAAAAATATCACACACAAAAAAATTTAATAAAATTACAAAATCTAAAAAGTAATCGAAAACTAAAAACGTTACACTGAAAGAAAAGCACAATCGTCCTATTTGTTTTTGAATGCATCCAAATAACTTTAGCACTGATTTGATCTTGTATTGTTCCCGCCATTTTAAACAAAGCATCTTTCATCTCCAATATTTCCAAGATTCGTCTTTTAAAACAGTGTAAATCAAAGTTAGTTTTTCTTGCGAAATGCCTTTGCATTCCGCGTATGCTTTCCTCAAATTTCTTTAGTTGTGTGTGCGTTGCCAAACTCCACAGCTAAGTCGATCGATAAGCGTTTGCTTACGAATGGTATCCTCATTGATTATTACTGAACACTATCTTTGATTTCAATGACGGTATGTGAAAGTGAACTGTTTATAATTTTTTGTAGAGAGAAGTTGTGTTTTTTTGTAGAGAGTGTATTTTTAGTAGAGAAAGTTGTGTAAAAATTGGTTAAAATGAAATATTATTTATAGGTAAAAAGTTTAATTTAGAATTGATTTTTTTTTAAAACAAGTCGTCATTAAACGACATTTTCTTTATTTTTTCCCTTCTCCCACAAACTAACGCAAGCCAAGCAACTTGTTCAACAACTCATGCTTGGAGGGTATGATAACATGCAATTGGCGCCAGTTTTGAGTCCACATAGGACTGACGTGGGAGGTGTGAGCCACCATACCTAACGCGTTAAAATAGTTAAAAGGAACTCATATATATTACCCCCTTCTTTTTAACATTTTATCTAACAACATAAATTTCTTAAACTTTTAGATTGGGTACAATAGAGGGAGTCGACAGACTCTTTTTTTTTCCGATCGGTCCCCACTATTATGGCATGAAGGTCGTCCTTCAGTCGAGCTTCCTTTTTTTCGGTCGTAACTGCGACGGAGTGAAACAAAGGAAAAAGCAAAAGTTTCCATTTACATTTTACCGTTTGATTCTTTTATAATTTCTTTATAAAAAAAAAAAAAAAAAACAAAAAAAAAAAACAAAAAACAAAAACTTTCATTTTACATTATAAATACCTCACTCAAACCACAATTCAACCCCATTTATCTTATCATTTTATACACAGTTTATATACACTTTCATCAACTTTTTAAATTGCTTGTTCGCTTCCACACACCGTCGATGAAATCAAAGCTATTGTTCAGAATAAATCGATGCGGATGAAGCTCGTCAGCAAGTCTTTATGAACTTAGCCGTAGAATTTGAGAACGCAAGCATTGCTAAAGATGATTTGAGGAACACATACGCTGAAATGACATTCCACAAGAGAAACGTGCTTTGATCGATACTTATTTGAATCAAACACCTGATTTCGATTACAAGATGCATAATGATTTGTTTCAAAAGGCGGAAAAATTAGAACAACAAGCGAATTTTAAATTTGTTTGGATGCATATAAAAAATAAATAGGAGTATTGTTTGCTTGTATTATTTTTTTAAATTTTGTATTGTAATGTTTATTTTTATTTAAATGAATGGAAATTTATTTTCGAGTACGAAGAACCAAAGTATAATTCGAACTTTTATTTATTACCCCAGCAAAACAAAATACGACATTGAAATGAAATACAAACTACGATACAGAAAATAAAACACACAAGTTCTTCAGCAAGATGAATTATTTAGTTATTCAGCTTTTAGATTAATCACGATACTCCCCAGATGTAGAATCATAATCAGGATACTCCCCAAATTCTAACCTGAAATAGTCATCCTCTGCTTGTTCTTTCCTATGTTTCCCATCCAACTCTTACTTGTTCTTTCAATGTTTCTCTTAATGCCTCTTCATCCAGAAGAATTTGCTCTTCTTGTTCCTTTTTTTTTCATAACAAGAAGTCACTTCTTGTTCCTTAGTAAGAAATCCATTTGTATTTTCATAACTTTCGGTTTCATATTTATCAAGCTGGTTCCTCTACTATTGGAAATGAAGAATCATTTGACATGGATTGAATGCGTATGTTGTTATGATGATGAACCGTAGTCGGGGTTTGAGGGAGTATTTCCAGAATAAGCGTTTCTTCGTGTGTCGGGAATTGTTTCGGAGTGTTTTTGAGGCATTTTGTATAAAATAGTGAAGTTCGGAAAAGTTGTGTTTGAGAGATTTTTTTTTTTTTTTTTTTTTTTTTGAAAATGTAGTGGATATATATGGGGAAAAGAATAAGTTTTATTTATTTATTTATTTTACTTTTTAATAAAAATGATGGTCGCCTTCTTGTGACAAAAATTCACATGTAGATCATCGAAGAGAAAGGCTGAAGTGACGAGTAAAATGATTGTCGTTGTTGATCACTATCGGGAGTAGCCTTACATCAATGCATAATTGTTTGTTATTATGAAGTCTTGAGTTAATCAAGTGACCGAGTCTTTTCACAATCACTCATTAAAAAAAGCGTGTCGCAACCACTTGTCATTCCTCGTCAAGGTGTCGACCTCCTTTATGTTACCACCGTCGCGCTTGTTGAAGTCTATCAACCGGCACCACTATTATCTCGATTTGGACAAACAAGGCGGTTTTGTTTTGCGGTCTACTCTAAAGCGATCGGTGCCTTAACGTACCACCCGAGTTAAGGTTTAACTCGCCCGCGTTAAGGGTGCGTTAACCACACCGTCGGGGTGAGTTAAGGGTGCGTTAAAGTGGTGCGTTACCCACTTAACGCAACATTAAGGTGCAAAAGTGGTGATTTAAAGTGAGTTAAGGTTGTGTTAAAGTGGTGAGTTAAAGTGAGTTAAGGTTGAGTTATGATAAGGGGTATTTGTTTTTGAGTTAAGGTGAAAGGTTAAAGCTAATACGACGCTGACGTGGCAGTGTGTTAAACTTTAACACAAAGTTATGGTACCCTTTGCTCTAATAGTATTCATTCAAACTTTCTAATTGAAAATAGTATAATCTTTTTTTTGAACAAGAAAATAGTATAATCTCGATCCCTAAAAATGCTAGCTAAATGTATAACTTCTGTCAAGTTGAGGAAGTAGTGAAGTACTACATACTGTTTTTCGTTACAACATTTGTTTAGGCTATAAAATAGCAAAGTAATAGAACTACAAGTCGTTTTACTTTGTGTCATTATATATAAAAATGTTTCAGTATCATATATCGTAGTAACTAATAAATTGAGATCATCTCATGGTCAAGTGAACATGATAAATCATGTTAAGCAAAAAGTGAGAGTAACCAATAAAATGAATTAATTTTTGATTAAATCTGCTAAAAGTGGACCCTGTTTTAGTTAATCTTGACATTTATTGAAGAACATGACTTATCACATTCATTTGAACACGAAAGTATTCTAAACTCATAGCTTATAATTGTAGCTTTCGGACTTGGACGAGAATAAATAAGATCATCCTCGTTTTGGGTAAAGGGTTTCGATACCCGGAAATAGAATAAGATCATCCTCGTTCGTAGATAAAGAAAGGAAAAAGACTGAGATGGAGCCTGCTCATGACAAGATTCCGAACTCTGGTTGGCAGCCGTAAGACCAAAGTCAGTGTCTTAAGCGGGGCCTTAATTCGACGGTGGCATGGAAATTTCTTTGTACGTATAGGTGGAAATAAATAATGTAGAGGTGATATCATGCATGCAAAACCGAGAATTTTTCAAAGGTTCAAAACGAAGCTTTCGTCAATTACATGCACTATGATGATGCATGTAGTACTAAAACAGTCAATATTCTAGTTCAACTGCTCCTTTATTTACAGTTGGGTGAACAATACCAACCTAGTCATCACTCCAGCATACATGCTAAAATAATATAAAGCAAAAGTGAGTTATTGAACCTATTTTAATAGACCTAAAACAAAATAAGTGTCGATTTTAAGTCTCATAAAAATAAGAACATATGAAATCTATTTTGGCTCTGACCTAAGATGAACATAAAGCGATTTAAAACTTATGTTTCCATTGACATAGTCAGGTGTAAAATGTATCAATATATTCACATTGAACAAACAAAACTGGAATTTTTTCCCCCCTCAGATATGATTCAAAAATAGATAACTCGACTACGACACATATATTCCCGCCAATAATAAAGGACAAAAGCGTAAGGTGGTACGTAATATTGTAAGTTGCAGACTTGCATTTTCACAATGTTAGGGAAATTTCTAGATAAATGTAACTTGATAAATATGCATATATAACATAAGGATAACAACGTTTGGTGCACTAGACAGATGGATTTGGTTCAAGCCGGCCATCAAGGTCGGTTTAGTTCTTGTTGTTAAATTAAAGGTAAAACTGCAGAAAATGTTTTAATGTTTGTCATTTTACGAAAAATATTTTGGAAAAAAAATATATCGAGTTGTGTACCTAACGTTTGCACTTTTGCGAACAACGCCCTGAGCATGATAGTTTGTTGCAATTCGTGTATTTTCACGACGAGTGTTACAAAATCCCGTTAGTCGAAGCGAAAGGCGTGTGAAATGACTATTGCTCTCGTCTTTTTCCCACAATTAATTTTTGAATTTTAAATAATGTCCTCTATTATCCTCAATCACCACCACACTCTACCACCACACGATCACACCACCCTCTACCACCACACCACCACCACCACCACCACCATTTTCATCTATTTTCATCCGTTTTATACATTTCATCCGTTTCATATGTTTTCATCCGTTATTAACCGTTTACATCTATTTTTACTTTTTCGTCTGTTTGCATTCGTTTTCGTCCCGCTTTATCGTTTTACGCCGTTTTATATTTTCATCCGTTTTATCGTTCTCGTTCAATTTATATGTTTTAAATCCGATTTTATCGTTTACATCCATTTTGTCCATTTCATTCGATATCTTTCGGTTTATACGTTTCGTCCATTTTATATGTTTTATACGTTTTAAATCTGTTTTGTTACATATCCGTCCGTTTTCATCCATTTTATACATTATAAATACATTTTTACGTTTTATCCGGTTTATGTGGTTTTATCTATTTTATCGTTTTCATCCATTGTATACGCTTGATCGTTTTCATCCGTTTATCGCTTTTATATGTTTTCATCCGTTTGTAACCGTTTACATCCTTGTTGTCGTTTTCTTGTTTCGTAGGTTTTCGTCCGTTTTATGCATTTTTATGTTTTAAATCTGTTTTCATCCAGTTACATCTGTTTTTTATGTTTTTATACGTTTTTGCATGTTTTAATCTGTTTTATGCGTTTTTGTACGTTTTCATACATTTTTTTGACGTCTTTATACATTTATGTATGTTTTTGTACATTTTCATACATTTTTATCTGTTCAAAAACGTACATAACATACAAGAATGTACAAAAGCGTACACAAAAATACAAAAAAATTGGACATAAATGAACAAAAATGGACAAAAACAGAAGAAAATGTATACAAATGTACAAAAACGGATATAAACGGATGAAAATGTAAAAACATCTGGCGATATAAAAGCGTTCAAAACCGATGAAAGCGTAAAAGCGTACAAAGCGTACAAATTAGATAAAAGGGATGAAACCGTATGAAACAGATGAAAAAGTATTAAAACGTGTAAAAACGTATACAATGTATAAAAACGGTTGAAAACGCATAAAAATGGATAAAAACAAATGAAAACAGATAAAAACGAACGATAACGTATAAAAACGGATGAAAACATATAAAAACATCTAAAAGCATATAAAAACGGATGAAACCGGACGAGAATAGATGAAAAGGTATAAAAACGTATAAAAGTAGATGAAAACGTATAAAAATAGATAAAACGAATGAAAACAATGAAAACGTATAAAAGCGGAAAAACGGATGAAAAGTATAAAACCGTATAAAAGCGTATAAAGCGGATAAAAGCGTATGAAAGCGTCCAAAGATCCAATATAAAAAAGATTATAAATAGAAAATGTTTGAAAATAGCTTTATCTAAAATCTTTTATTTTTTAAAAATGAAAATTATAATTCTATCTAGCGGGTTTTCAAAGTTCTCAACTCTTGTATAAAGAAGAAAAACCAATCCTTCTGCAGGAATTTAGAAAGAGGAAAAAATTCACCAACTATAATTCCGTCTAAACGGGTTTTCAAAATTCTCAACTCTTCTCTAAAGAAGAAAACCCAATTCTTAAGCTTCGATCTCTAGAAATTTATAAACGGAAAAACAGAAAAATAAATAAATAAAAATAAGAAAAAAATCACCAACTAAACGGCCCCTAACCTTTTCAACGGGTTTCGAATCAATGCAATGGCTGGTTGAGTTTAGACAGCTTTTCAGCTTGAGTATTTAAGACAAAGTATTTTCAGCTTCAAGCTAAAAATAGAAGATTTCAGCTCAAATATAATAAGGTCGATTTAGGAGAAGCTAGGCCGAGACTTCTTGATGATTAAGTTATAAAAGACTTGGATATCAAGATCGAAACGTGCTTTAATTTACCACACGATGGCGCTCATATTGCATGGTTCGATGGGCGAAATTGCTTCAAATGAGAGAAATTACTTGTTGATGTGGTACTCCCGAGCGGTAAGATAATCAATTCGTGAAACAAATACCACTAGGTGGTTACGGATATCACTTGGAATCGTGTGATCACTTTCCAAAGTAAACTATTCGACCCTAATGCAGGTTACACGAATATCTAATTGGGATAAGACCAAATGCAGTTATGGAATTAGGCACAATTCAATAACCCTTGCGCTTATAAGTGTTAATCGTTTTCTATGTGTCCTTCATGCATAATCAGATCTCCTATTTATAGGAGTTTACTCTAAGCTAGTCAAATGGAATTATGAGTATTAATCGGCCCATTAATAGCCTCATAATTATCCCCATTATAGCCGTTAGTGGTTACATAACCAATTAAACATGGTTATTAAGCAGTTGTAACTACCACTTGAATAGGTCAAAGCCGTTACAAGCGGTACTTTCATCGATACTTTCATAGCGCTATCGGTGGATACACCGATTCGATGGAAACCACAAGCTTGATGGAAAACACAAGCTTGGTGGAAACACTGCTTATCGGTGGAAACACCGCTTATCGATGGAAACCACAAGCGGTACTTTCTACTAGCACTACCAATACAAACCACTATAAGAGTCAGGGTGTTCATGGACCTTATGGGTGTACACTCCGTACCTCCTAACCCATTACAAGGTGTGAACTAATCCCACAAGTGCATTAAATTTTCCAACAATCCTCCCCAAATTTAGTTCACTTCCTTTGCATGAAAAAGAAACATCAAGCAAAACATGTGCATAAACGAAAATGTCCCGAGGATTGAATTTTCATCTTAGTAAATTACACGTTCAAATATTCGAGAATCGGGGTGTTCTAAGAATTGAACCCTTCAACCCATTTGAATAGCGAAGATAAAATACACAAAGTTTTCAAACACTTATCGACTCGACACTATACAAGCCATGTGTCCATATCCAAATTCATAAATGTTGTAAAATCTAAAGTCCAAAGCTTCCTAAAGCGGCAAAACTTCAACATTTACATAGGTGGTTCCTCTTTATTCATGCTCACAAGCACTTTTCAAAGAAAATTAACCATTGAGAAGTAAAGACTTCATCCTCCTTTCGGTGAGTTCCGAGCACAACCTTGGATGTAAATAAAACATGTGCTCCAGTCCATCGAATGTTCGACTTTCCACATTGAACTCGGCTCCCAAGTTTCCTCGGGGAGGAGTTGGGTGTCCTAACATTCGATGACTAAGTTGGACTTAAACCCATCCCTTTAGCGAGACTTTATAACCAAGTCTCTAGCGGACCCTTCGTCAAGTGATCGGCTAAGTTACATTAAGATCTAACAAACTCTATAGATACCACCCCATTCATGATAAGCTCACGAATCATGCTATATCGACACCTAAGTGTCTAGACTTACCATTGTACATTTGGCTATAAGCCTTAGCCAATGTAGCTGCACTATCACACCGGATAGAAATAGGTGCTATAGGTTTAGGCCACAATGGAATCTCAAGAGCAAGTTTTTCAACCATTCGACTTCTTTACCGGTGAAATGCTAGAGTCACAAATTCGATTCCATTGTTGAGCTGGTGATACAAGTTTGCTTCTTGGATGCCCAAGAAATTGCACCTCCACCAAGTAGGAATACCCGACCACCGGTAGCGAATTGTCTTGATGTTCTTGATCCAACTTGCATCGGTGTAACCTTCCAACATCGAAGGATAACCGTATATGAGAGACTATAATCCATAGTTCTCTTGAAATACTTGATACCCTACGAGCGCTTGCCGTTGATGAGCACTAGGATTACTAGTATACTGCTCAATTTTCCCACCGCAAAACCAATATCGGGCCTTGTACAAGTCATGGCATACATCGGTGACCAATTACCCTAGAATACTCAAGTTGAGATCTGACTTTGCCATTATTAGGCATCGACTTCTCACAAGTATCCATAGGTGTACTCAACTGGAGTACAATCAAAGTAATTGAATTTCCTCGGCACCTTCTCAATATAATGAGGCGAGAGATAGAAATTCTTTTACTTTCATGTTTAATCCTTATACCAAGGATAACATCGCCTCCCCATGTCTTTCATGGAGAACCTTGATGACAAAATTCCTTTGTCAAGTCAACTGATTTTGGTCGGTGCAAAGATCAACATGTCATCTACATATAGACAAATGATGACTCCTTTACGTAATCATCAAATTTGCTATATACACATTTGTCGACTTGGTTAAGAACATAACCACTAGACAAAACCACTTCATCAAATTTTTGATGCCATTGTTAGGTGCTGCTTAAGTCCATAGAGACTTAATCGGTTTACACCTTGTTTTCATTGCCGAGCATGATGAAGCCACGAGGTTGGTTCATGTAAACCTCCTCATCCAATTCACCATTCAAGAAAGTCGTCTTCACATCCATCGATGAATAACGGTTGTGAATAGATGCCAAAGCAATCGGCGAGTCTTATGGTAGTGCGTCACGAGCCACATGGGCATAAGTATCAAAATAGTCTATCCACGACTTTTGTTTAAAGCCTTGAATGACTAGTCTAGCCTTGAACTTTTCAATAGTTCTATCTACCTTCATTTTCCTTTTAAAATCCATTTGCAACCCAAAGGTTTGCAACGGAAAATGATCAACCAACACCCAGTGTTGTTCCCGTGATGGAATCCATCTCATCATTGATTGCTTCTTTCCGAAAGCAATATCACGGGACTTCATTGCTTCTTCAAATGTCTTGGGATCATCCTCAACAATGAAGCAATAGGAGTATTGATGCGAGACCTCATCCCTTGTTCCTTCAACCAAGTATAGTTGAAACTCGGTCCAAATGACTTTGGAGTCCCGACCCTTTTGCTCTTCACGAGCACGGTTTAGGTTGTTGAACCACAACCTCATCGGGGACCACCGATGGTTCATCATCGAGGACCTCGATACACCGTGTCATGAGTTCCATTAGGAATCCTTTGACTTGGTCTAGGGACCGATGAGAATCTATTCTCATCAAAGTCGCATCCCTTGATTAAATTATAGTATTAATTCGGATATATTCATTAGGTTCAATAACATAGAACCTAAAAGCCTTGGAATGCTCGGCATATCCAACAAAGATGCGATCAATACCTCTTTCACCCAAAGTTTTCATCTTTGGATCGAGTCTTACAGCGACCTACAACCCCAAACCTTGAGATAGTTCGAGGTTGGGTTTCCTTTAGTCCGAGTTCATAAGGGGTAACCTTGTTCCTTTTGTTGGGAACCTATTTAATAAATAGCAAGTTGTTAACATAGCTTCACCCAGAACCCTTGACTCGATCTGAATAGGACAACATGGAATTAACCATCTCCTTGACACCACTGTTTTCCTTTCGGAAATGCCATTTCTTTGAGGAGTATAAAGGCAATCGTTTCATGGATTATACCAGCAGACCGAAAGTCTTGAGTATCCATGTACTCACCTCCTATCACTCCTTAATATTTTGATCAAAGACCCAGTTGTAATTCAACTTGGTTTTAAACACTTTGAATTTATCTAATGCTTCATCCTTGGTATGTAATAGAAAGACATAACAAAATCTAGAAGCATCATCAATAAATGTCACAAAGTACTTCTTATTCCCCAAAGAAGGAGTGGCATGCAAATCACACGAGTCATCGTGTATAAGCTCAAGACCTTAGTCTCACGACTAACACCTTGAAAAGGTTTCTTGGTTATCTTGGTCAACATGCAAGTTTTACACTTTTCGGTGTCCATGTCAAATCTTGGGATTAAACCATCCTAGACATATCTTGCATTCTTTTATAGTACATGGCCAAGTCTTGCATGGCATAGGGTAGAGTCGGTCGGTCGATGGTGGTCACAAAAGTGAATTAACACTGTCGGTGAGAAATATTAAGCTGAACATTTGATTACATAAATAACCAAAACCAATAAAAACACCATGCTTAGAAAGCACAAATTTATCGAGACTCAATAACTTGTTTATATCCATGATTATTCAAAACACTACTTGAAACCAAGTTTTCCTTATATCGGGAACATGAATAACATTAAACAAAGTTACAATCTTTCCGAAATAAACCTAAGGTCTACACAACCACGACCATGCACCAAGGTTGTTGACTCATTTCCACGTGAAGAATAGAACCATCATTCGGTGACTCATAAGTCTTGAACCGACTTCTATCTTTGCACATGAACTGTTGCACGAGTCGACCCACCACGCAACATCATCATCCGCACATAATGAGATTGGATACATATGTAACATAATAAATCTGAAAAACTTATTAACCATATTCGACCTTTCGGTGAGTTGGAAGAACCACCACTCCACGAACCATTAGTGCTGATCCATTGGCTTTACCACCAACTTTAACACCCTTGCAGGTCCCTTTTAATGTGGCGGTTTGCCACATTTCCAACAAGTAGGTGTTGCCTTCTTGTTAGGATCTGCTCTTGTGTTGTCATGATATTTGCGTTTGTCTTTGTTGTCATTGTACAGGTGGAGTTGTCATGCTCTACCATATTGACAACGGATGGTCCAAGAAGATTGCTACCCTTTGGCTTGTCATTATCACGCACCTTGAGAGATTCCTCAATGTGCGGATGATCGCCCAACTCAACCGAGTTAATTCCTCTTTCTTATGTTTCAAGGTATGCTTGAAATCTTTCCAAGAAGGAGGAAGTTTATCAATAACACAAGAGACTTGAATAGCCTCATCCATGTGCATATTGTGTTGTGTTAACCTTCCAGTATTCAAAGAAGTTCATTGTATTGTTCCATGGTGGTCTTGAATCGGTCATTTTGTAATTAATGAAATTACTTACAAGAAACTTCTTACTTGATGCATCCTCGACCATATATTTGGCATCCAAGGAATCCAGGTTCTTTGGAAGATTCAAAGTTCGATAAATATCAAAGCGAGCATCGGACATACCATTGAGAATAAGACCTCTGCATATGTAGTCATCATTCTCCCATTTGCTCCTCCTCTGATCGCTCCACGAGTATCATCATCCCGTCATCGGGAATAGGTGTAGTTAGCACACACCACACTCATGCTTGATGACAAGAAGTGCATCTTCTTCGCCCTCTCCTAAAGTCCACCCTTCAAACTTATCAAGCTTGACAAAGTTTGAAGCCATATGTTTCATTGCGTGATGGCCATTGATTATCACAAAATAGTTTACTTTGATTGTTGGTGTGGTACTCCCGAGCAGGGTAAGATAATCAATTCGGTGAAACAAGTAATACCAGTGAAACAAATACCACTAGGTGGTTCTGGGATATCACTTGGAATCGTGTGATCACTTTCCAAAGTAAACTATTAAACCACAATGCCCGTGTTACGAATATCTACTTGGGATAAGACCAAATGCGGTTATGGAATTAGGCACAATTCAATAACCCTTGCGCTTATAAGTGTTAATCGTTTTCGTGTGTCCTTCATGCATAATCGGATCTCTATTTATAGGAGTTTACTCTAAGCTAGTCAAATGGAATTATGAGTATTAATCGGCCCATTAATAGCCTCATAATTATCCCCATTATAGCAAGTTAGTGGTTACATGACCAATTAAGCGTGGTCATTAAGCGATTATAACTTACTTGAATAGGTCAAAGCCGTTACAAGCGATTTTCATCAATACTTTCATAGCGCTGTCGGTGGATACTGCGATTACGTAAACCACAAGCTTGAGTGGAAAACACAAGCGATGGAAACATCGCTTGCTCGATGGAAACCGCAATGCGATTTTCCACAAGCGATCTTTCTACTAGCACTACCAATACAAACCACTATAAAGTCGAGGTGTTCATGGACCTTATAGGGTATCTGCTGCGTCTCCTAACCCATTCTGAAGTGTGAACTAATCACATGTCAGACTAAATTTTCCAACATTACTCATCTTCACGACTGAAATATGTCTACAAGCTGACTATCATGCGGTCGTCCATGAAATGACAAAATCTCCATCATATCTTCGATCAAGTTATATACTTATGATTTTGTAGGTTTTTGTCAAAACGCTTAAAAAATATATCTTTGTGCTTTTGAGTTTCACATATTCAATAAAAATTTGCTCAAATTTTATTAGTAATTCAAAAGGATAAAGTTCACGGTTGGAAAAAAAAATTGATTGCATTTTCGTCGTTTCACTGGCTTGCACATTCACAGTGACTGAATTGTGACCAATTCACAAAATAGAGACAATACGTTAGTGTAATACGTAAAGACGCAATCCATAATTTTCATCAAACCACTTGCACGTACCCAAAGTAGTCCCAAACCATTCAATTTATTCATTCTAAATTAAAAATCTCATTCAGTAAGCAGGGCCGCCTTTGAATTTTTGAAATTTTTTAGAGTTTCAAACGAAATTACTTAATGAGGTATTTTGATAAGGAATGTTATATTTAAAGTGTCATCATTTATAAGATATAATGCAATTAGTTATAACATTTATTACTTAAGATATTTTTTCATCTAAATATTGTTTTGAAAAAATATGTACACATATATAACCTTAAGCGAGACAAATTTTAAGGCATACGAAAATTTTCAAACGCGAATGGTCGTCCATCTTACAGCACCTAAAAACAGCCCGATCACTAAAGTATAAAATGTAAAGTTAATATTTGGTTAAATCAGGAGTCTTCTAAGATAAATACAAAAAGCAATTCAATAATAGAATTTACCTTGTCATGTTGTGTTGTATCAATCACGCATGCAATAAAGAAGTTCAAGATATTAAATAATAGTAATAATAATTCTAAGCATACGTTGCCTCTAGATATTATAAATCGCCATATATAAGTGTTCCTATAGATTGAAACTTTGCTTATTTAGTAGTCCAAGATCTTGACTTCTGTTCTTTAAACCATAATCTTCTTTGCTTCCTTTTTTTCTGTGTAAGTTCATCGAAAAACAACCCCAAAAAGATCGGAAACAAACCCCTTTCTAGGAACCATTTTGGGTATACAAAAACTTGCATATCACCGTTAAAAAGCTCGTACATTTCATTTCATGGATGAACACAAGAGTAGTGAAGTTGATAAAATGGATCATGAAGTCATGTTACCAGGTTTCAGATTTCATCCAACAGATGAAGAGCTTGTTGGATTTTACTTAAAGAAGAAGATTCAGCATCGAGTTCTTCCAATCGAGCTTATTAAACAAGTCGATATATATAAATACGATCCATGGGATCTTCCAAGTCAGTTGATATATTTCAGTACGAGATTGCTTTCAAGTATACATGTTTTTTTTTCTTTCAATTAACATGATCATGTTATATACTTGGTATTATAGATTTGGCTCCATCCAGCGAAAAAGAGTGGTACTTTTATTGTCCAAGGGATCGTAAATACAAGAATAGTGCACGACCAAATCGTGTCACGGGAGCTGGTTTTTGGAAAGCTACGGGGACAGACCGGCCAATATATTCTACAGATGGTGCCAGTAAATGCATTGGTTTGAAGAAGTCATTGGTGTTCTATCGCGGCCGAGCTGCCAAAGGGATCAAAACTGATTGGATGATGCATGAGTTTCGCTTCCTACACTTGTTGAACCTGCACCGAATAAAAGGTTCAAGATGAAAGCCTTTCTTCTAATGTAAGTCGAGCACCATTACAAGTTAACTTCTATCTTGAAATTAATACTCCGTATATACGTATGAGTTATTATGTAGATTAAGTATCCGGTAAACTAGAGTTAGGATCAAATAAAAATTACTTAAAATAAGAAAGAATAAGAAGAACTATAACCGCAAATTGAGATGCACCGACCTAAATTACATGTATCCCTATAATCTTAGATGCATTATAACGCACCATAGTGTGTTTTCTAGCTTTAATCGGATGCATATCGTATATTAGATGCATTTCATGATTTCTCTTGTTTTTGTTCTTCCGCACGCGTCGAAATCATGAAAATCAATTTGCACCATCTATGCATCAAATTAACTTTCGAAACTCAAGATGTTGCATCTATATGAATAGAAATGCATCTAATGCAGTCGTTGCATCTCAAATGCGTGATTTTGGTCACTTCTCACTACTTATTTTAATTTACTTCACCTTTGGATCCCTACTCTCGTAAACTATATATATTTGCAAGTGAAAAAAATTATTATCAAGAATCATGAAAACTAAACGTGTAATTAAACTCTTTAAATTTGCTAGTATCATTTGTAGTCGAGAGTGATTCATCTTTTAGAATGTTTTACTGTTTTGATTATATATTCTTGGTTAATGGCTATATCGATCTCGCTATCAGGAAGCATGGGCAATATGTAGGATATTCAAGAAGACGAATTCAATAACACATGAGCAATTTCTCATTCATGGCTGTCTACATTAACCAAGATAGGCCGTCGAGTGTTTCCCACATTCAGACCAATTCAGTCCTGAAAAAATTCTTGCATGACTACCCATCTTTACAACACAATAAAACCAGCCTCTATCAATAGTTTTCCGGCTCTTGAAACCCCATTGTACCGAGCCCTGAATCTAACTGCTTGTAAACCGTCTACTTTCCCACGTTCATACACAGAGTTCACCAACGGGTTTGTATTTTCATCCACTGATACACCAGAATCACGTGTCTTGAATAATGAGGATTCAAGTAAGAATAGTGGAAGTATAGGCTTTGGAGGCGAGCAACAACCTTTCGATAACTTTCCAATGAATAATCTGTATCATTCCAACGAGCTGGGAAATGTTCGGACCATCACTGGATTTCCATTCATTTTTCCAGAAAAAGTTGTGGCGGATGAATGGAAGATTAATATGGCTTGGGATTCACCTCCTGGTCCTAGTGAATCAACTACTTACTCTACAAAATAAGTGTCATGTATGAGTAAACTGGGACATTTATTTTTAGGTGGTATTGTAACATTGTATGTTAAATGTGTCCTGGAGACAATGTATGTAGGTTTCCGGTGATATGTGTTATGTTTTACTGTCGAAAACAAGAAATGTGTATATGTATGTTCATTTGAAGACGAATATCGATAAGATGGGTAAGATCGTGCAGGCAAAGTATTCGTGATATAGTGATCTTTTTGAGTTATAATTAACAGTCCCTTTGGATATACTGTTACAGCTAGTATGTTGATAAATGATATATTCGATCAGGTCTGAAAGGGCAAGGGTACGAATCCAAATGTATGCTAATATATGTATTTGGCTGTTCGCTTTCTAATCCTCCTTTTTGGATAAACCTCTACTGAACTGTTACTAACATTATATATGTTGGATAAATCTTTCTTGATCTTGAGTCAATAAAGTGATACATTGGTTGTGTTTGGCTAAGAGCGGAGCTTAAATTTCAAAAGTCATCTGTAAGTCTTGTTTAACGTAGAGACTTATAGGGGTTTTGAAATTAAAAGTCAAGCCCCAGCCCCAAAATGATGCTAAAACTTTTATAAGACTCAAAAATTAAGCTTACTGGTACTAAATTATATAATTACCCACAAAATTTAATATATACATATGTTAATTTAATTATATGTCCTTTTAATTTTACAATATCGTCCCAACTTAAACTAATTTAAAACAAGTTTATGAAAATAAAATTCTAGTTTGGCGTATAATATAAAAGCCCAAATACCACCTTTTACGCCAAACATACACATCCTTAACACCCAAGCAAAAACTTGTTCACCACTTGGTAATAACTCATTTTATGTAGAAAAGCTTTTCTTATGTCGGTAAAAATAATCGTCCTATTTCAGCAAACTGATTAAGAAGACAGCCTTTTAATGTCTCTTCATTTTTTGTCCTTCGAATGTAGAAAGAATAATATGAGCATAGAGGATTTTTCATGGAATAATTTGGTTATTTTTCACAAAATAAGCTACCTAAAAAATAATTTTGTTTGATGAGATGAGCTTATAAGAGATTATTCCGTGGAATAATCTTCCATAATCAATCTTCCATAATCTTTGAAAATAAAATGTTCTTCACGTATAAACATAAAAATAATCTATTTTATAATTTTTTCAACACCAAAGATCAATGAACAACACCAAAGACCAACACAATCTATTTTTATCAAACATACATCTAGAGGATCGAGTCAAGTTTTTCACCGACTTGGCTAGAGTACAATCACGTATATGGATTAACTTTTTGATGTTGAGCCTATGTGCGTGTATAACATGTGGCCCGACCTATATTATAGCCCAATAACAATGATGATATGAGAAATAAGCCCATTAACTATATAAATTGGTAAAGTATCATTCCTGCAACTAGGGGTGTTCACGGATTGGGTAATATCCACAGAACCGAAAATCGAAACCGAACCGAACCGAAAATAACTGAACCGAATTTGTGACCAAACCGAATTGGTCAAAACCGAATCGAACCGAACTAAATATTTGGTTATCGGGTTGGATATGGTTTTAGCGATGAAACCAAAACCGAACCGAAAACCGAATTCATATAAAATATATATTTTTCTATGTATATATATGGAAAAAATCACTAAAACTCTTTTTAGTATAAATATAACATGATTTAAGCTTGAAAAAAATATTTTATGCTAAAAATATATATAATTAAATAAAAAAATAATTAAAATTATGTAATTCGGGTTATTCGGTTCGGTTTTCGGTTATTCGGTTCGATTTTTGGTTCGGTTGAATCAAATTTAATTTCGGTTCGGTTCGGTTTTCGGTTATACCCAGAAAAAAAAATTAACCGAATTAACCGAACCGAATAAACCGAATAACCCGATAACCGAACCGATGAACACCCCTGAACAAGAGCCGTTCACGATTTGGATATTAGTCACAGGATTTTAAAAACCAAACTAAACTGGAACAAATTTGTTGAAACCAAACTGAACTGAATTCTAAAGAAGATATTTATTTTCCGTGTTTATGTATATCATGAGTAACTTTATTGTAAAAAGTGTGCGAATTTAATTGATGAAAAGAGAAGCTGAGTAGGTACTACAAAAGTCTTATATAAGTAGATGAAGAAATGAAAATAGCAATGCGAAGTAAAGTGAGCTAAAAAAGTGTTTAGTTTTAAGCACTACCATTATAACTGATAGTGTATAGGGCCTTCAAATCAACTGACTAAGGGCAATACATTCTAAACTCGGCACAAATATAAGCCAAACAAGGCCAGAGTCTAACAAAAAAGGCATGGGAATTTCCCCAAGCAACCTTAGGCCAAATCATGCCCCCAGGCAACCTTAAGCCAAATCATGCCTGACGAACGCGTTGAGGAAAACGCATGCCTGGCGTCCCCAAATCATGCCTGACGAACGCGTTGAGGAAAACGCATGCCTGGCGTCCCTAACCCCATGTCTGGCGTCCCTAACCCCGATGATCACCGTGTGGATCATCCACGGCCATCAAATTTACTCTGGCTACTCCGGAAGTGTTACTCTGGCTCATAACTCCAATCATACATAGGGGATCTTACCGAACGTGAGAAATCAAAACGGATAGCCTCATCAACCCTTCAATACATACCTTACGTAAAAATGGCGTAATTCGTGTTATACGATACTAATAGCCGCAACCCTCTCCTTTTTCCAATTAATCAGAAAAATTTATCCTCGCCGGAAATACAAAGAACACCCACCATTTTAGTTTTTCGAAACACGAAAACTTTGTTTTGATAAATTCATCGCCAATAAACCAATTGAAACGCTAATCGTTTCTTCTTCATGGCGTCGGAAAACCCAAAACCCCACAAACACACTGTTTCATCACCGGAAAAGTCATCCTTACCCAGAAACAAGGGTTTCGTGGCGGAACCCTCGTTTCCAGGCCAGAAACTAAAACCTGTTTTTCGTCACAAAAAACGAAAAACCTCTCCTCACACAAAAAAATCCATAAATAACCACCTCTTTCATCTCCCAACTCACCAGAAAAACTTTCTTGCTCACTGGAAAAAAAACCATCAAACAACCTTACAAAAACACATATTAAACCTGATTAAGGCAAAACCGTATCAAACTTACTCACCCTGACAAACAAATGGCGGTACCACAATCAACTTGCAACAGCCTGAAAAACGGCTTAATGAAATCCAAAAGACGGGCCGAAGAAACTTCAGGCATTGAAACATCAGACTTAAACGGCTCAATCTCAACCCCGAGCGGCTGAGAACATCTTGAACACCACTATACAACCGGTTATGGGATCACGAGCCTAGGATACATCTAAACAAAACTCCTACAAAAAAAAACAACTCATCAACAAAATCTACAAAGACAAAACCAATCACCCTCATAGCAGGCACAACAAAACAAAGCCCCAAGCAAAACATTCGATTATGCAAAGAGGCATCATTACGACGATGAATGATCAGAGCGAGCAAAGGCTTATTTCACGACAAAAACAAAAAGAATAATCGATCCCCTAAAAACCATTCCCACAATAAAAATCGACAACCACCTTATCAGGCTTGAAAGCCAATCATGTTAGTTTCACACAACAATGAGACAAGGCATATGCGTCATCAATCAGATCAAGGGTTCGAAGTCAACAACGGAACAAGCAAAGGAAAAATGGAATAAACCTGGGAAAGACCTACAGATGGTCAAGCAAATGAAAAAGGTTACAACCTATGTATAGGCGTGACAAGGAGGTCATTGTCCTGGCACGCGACCAAATCAAGAAAACACTACCTCTATGTATACGTTACAAATTCGTTATTTCAATTCTTTCAATATGATTGGTGCTAAACAACAAGTCTTAATGACTTTAAAACATTTCCGCTCAAACACTAATGCAATTTAGATCGAGAGAATATAGGGATTCCGGTCGTTATGTCCCACGGAGGATGAATTGGTGTTAAAACACTTAATCGGATGGTAGAATGATCACTAAGGATAGCAATCGATAGGGTTTTCGATGGAAAATTATACTAAAAGAAAAGATTAACAAATAACAATGACTTAAATGCAAATTAAAAGATTAAAAGTTAAAATCTATTAAATAAACGCTATCACTATTTTTAAAGGCGATGAACGTTTAAAACCTAAAACTTAAAACTTACGTTTAAAATAAAATTACGCTCTACGTATAAAATAAAAAGTGAGTTTTAAAGAAATAAAAGACCTAAAAATATGAAAATGATATTTTAACAATCCTAATAATAAAAGAAAATTATTAGAAAAAGAAAATTATTTTACAACTATTTATTTAATTATTATTAATTAAAACTATTTATTAAGTATTTAAAATGCACTAAAATACAAGAAAATACAAAATTAACCTAGAAAAATGAAATTATAACTTGGAAAAATCTAAAATATGATAAAACTTATTTTAAAACTAAAATATATTTTTAAGACTTATTATGTATTTATTATTAATTTAAAACTATTAAAACTAATAAAATGCTAAAAATACTTTTAAACTAAGAAAATTATGGAAAAATACTTTTATTACTTTTATATTTATCTTAACCTAAGAAAATTGAAAATCATTTTTTGGACTTTTTATAATTTATTTGTATTAAAAGCTATTTAAAATACCTAAAACTGCTTTTAATTAAGAAAATAGCAAAACAACTATGAAAAATAATGAAAATTTCAGGAAAAGTCTATTTTAATATCCTGAATCTAGGAAAATATAAAACATAAGCTTGTGTGGAGAAAATGAACTGCTATTATAAGTGCTTATCAAAAGCACTTGAATAAGCCAATTGATAACCAAAAGCTACCAAACCTACACGTAAGCTATATTAAGCTAAAATGACTCAATTGCAACCAAAACAACAAGCTAGAACCTCTGGATTACTAGTTAACACAGATTTGAGGTTTTGACCTTGATTATAAAAATGAAAATGGTATACTACTTTAAGCTATTGCACAGATCACGAAATAAGCTAAAATGAAAAGTAATTATTGGAACTTGTTTAAGACCTGGTTGACTACCTATAAACCAAAGATGATGGCAATGACAAGCTAACATGAGCTTGTGAGAAGCTTTATCAAAACCGAGAACCCATCGATTTTTACTCGCTTAATCCGAGTAAAATGGGTCAAAATGATAAGCACTAGCGAGCCTATCAAATAAGTCGCAACTAGGAATTTTAAACTTGGAACTTGAAAAGGACCAGGTTGACTTCCCAAAGTACCAAGAATCACAAGGTTTGACCAAATAACAAGCTCTTTAGAAGCTAATGAAAATGGTTTGAAATCACATGCAGTGGCACTTTATTGAAATGGTGTGAAAAATAAGCTAATCAAAAGCTATTAAATAAGCTACAAATGGAAAATAAGAACTTGTAACCTTGAGACAGCTTGGTTGGCTTCTCAAAAGCCAAAACACACATGATAATGATCACTAATAAGCTCTCTAAGAGCTTATGAACTTATCAGTAAAATCGTACATGTGCACTTTTGACTTTTATAAAATCCAAATAGTTTGACTTTAATGAACTTTAAACTGATTATACTATCTGATTATGTTAATTTAAGCTAAGATGAGATAATATTAAGCTAGGTTAACAAGTTATGAACTACTGTGGTGATTATTACACTTAAACAACTAACAGATATCTATTTAAGTAGGATTAAAAAGGAAGTTTGACTTTTTAACAAATGAGGACAGGTTTTTACTGCTAATATGAGTTATTTAGAACTAATGAGACATGAGACAAACACAGACACAGGACTGCACAATCTCTACTGCAGTGAAATAAGTAAAACCAAACACTCCTTTAGAGACGATTTGATACTTTTCAAAGGATTTCAATGATTCGAGACCATGATATTGAGTATGCACCTTGTATCATCATTCATTAAGATTAAATAAATGTGAAACAATGGCCATAACAACATAAAGTTTAATAATAATCCTAATACTATTTTAATCTGTTAAAATAAAATTTATATGAACTACCAATTCTAGTGAACTAAAACCGGTTTTATGGTTTGATTACACTTAATTACAACTCTCGAACATGATTAAATGAAATTTGAGCTAATAACCGATTTAAACAAGAAATGCCAAAATAAGATCAAAATGCTTACAAATGACTTTGAGTTACAAACCGAGATTTAGGACCAAGTAACAACTCCTATAGCTTACCAATAAGCACTATACCCAAGACCATCCATTATATATCCCGCCTCCAAGATTTTTGAACCTTGTACCATGATTTTTATTTTTAAGTTATTTATTTGTTATTTTGTGAATTTCTGATTTTCACTAACAAACTGCTTTTTATAGTATCTAAAAGCTTTGATAAGCTTTATGAGGAGCTTATATGAGCTTCTGAGTCCAAATTAACAGTTTCTAACAACAATGCAACTTATTGAGATTTTTGAATGATAAGAAAATTGCATAACTTGACATAAGATTTGAAAATTGAAATTGATGCTTACAAAAGTTTTCTTTCACCTTAAAAACATAAAATACAAAGCTTAAAGCTTTTACAAACACTGAAATTTGAAGGTTAAGCTAATTCGACAATGGAAATTAAAAATTACACTAGATTTTTTTCTTCATGACTCCTCCGCTTTCTTTATAGTCTTTTGAACTCCCATTTGTCTCGAACAAATCCCATCAAAATCTTGACCATTGAAGCGATCAAATTCATCTCACCTTCTATTTAACTTTTGGCGCCAAAAGTGCTCATGGTTGCTTGAGATAATTTCAAACCAATTAAAGAAGTTTGGAGTGTTATGTGAGGTGTAGGGACAAGTTGGGAAGTAGGCATGGAGTTGGGTGTGATTTTCAGAGAAAACAGATATTGTGAGTGCTACGTTGAAGGTCACTTGGTGGGGATGCATTAAATGGCTTGTGGGGTGTGATGATAGGAGGGGTGAGTGGAAATGGTGGATGAGGTGGAAATGGTGAGGTGGAGGTGGTAAAACCACCTCCGGTTTTGAGTTACTGAGGGTGGGGTGGAAGATGAGCAGTGGCCTTGGTTTTGGTTTTTGACTTTGGTTGACCGGGTTGGGGTATGGGCGGGTTAGTCAAGGTAATGGATTGGATTTGGGCTAAGGTTTAATATAGGATCCGTTTGGTTTAGGTTTAAACAACAAGGACCATATTTGCAATTTGCCTAAAGTTGAAGGGTTGAACTTGAACATTTCCAAAGCTCTCATAAGGACTAAACCTGCCAAGTGATAATAGAACAAGGACCTTTGTTGTTAATTTCCATTTTACAAATCCAGGGACCAAAATTGTCAATTTAGAAACTATAAGGACCAATATTGTAATTTTCTCAAAAGTTTTATCATAAGGACCATTTTGCCATTTATTAATAGAACAAGGTTAAAACTTGATAATTTTCATTTTTAAATTAACCAAGGACTATTTTGACAATTTTCAAAGTTCGTGGACCAAAGTTGTCATTTTGTGATTTTTAAACTTTAAAGGGTTTGTTTTGACAACTTTTGAATCTCAAGGACCTAAAATGATATTTTACAAGTTTTTGAATTACAGGGGACTATTTTGACAACTTTTGTAACTTGGGGACTAAAGCGCCAATTATGCAAACTTGATACGTTTTCATCGATTTTGATGTTTTGCATTTAAAACATATAAAACACTTGTTTGTGATATTTTTATCATTTTGAAGCATTTCGAGTGTTTTCGGATGTTTTGGCATTTTATCAAGATAAAATGATGAGTATTTAGACACTCATCAATCCCCACACTAAGATATTGCTAGTCCCTAGCAATGATTTGAGAAAACATAATGGATTTTAATCTCTTTACCAAAAGCCATTACTTGGAGTAGCCAAATGTTTCAGTTCAAGTAAGAACCATGGTACACCGATAACCATGTGATTTTGAGCAAACCACCGACTTTCAACGGATTTGGTTTGTCTTTACCGAAGCCGTACCATACGGACTAGCCAACTCTTAGATAAATTATCAATATTATCTTTGGTGAGCCGATTACCAATTATGGATTTTCAATCGCCTTTACCACAAGCCATAAACTTGCGGGCTAGCCAACTTTTCACTAGTTTAAAGATATGGTGAGTTGAACACCATACAATTTTAGGCAAATTGCAAGCCATAAACGGATTTGAGATATCTTTACCAAGAGCCGTTTGCTCTGGATTAGCCAATCCTTATGTGGGTTAGACATGGCGGATGATTACCATTTGCCGAGTAAGTGAAAACACTTACTCCAAAAAAATTTTGGCCAAAACGGGGAATTGGGTGAAATAATTACATGAAATTCGTGAGAATTCCCCACACTAAGAAATGAATATTGCCTCAATATTCAAAGTACCGCGGTTATGCGAAACAAAGAACATAAAAGGAAATACTACGGCCATTATTTTGTTTTTGAAAGGATTTTTTTTTTTTTTTTTTTTTTTTTTTTTTTTTTTTTTAGAAAGAATGAGAATATACAACAATGTGGGTAGACTCCCCACACTAGGGTGATAGAAAGGGATAAGAAAATGAAACATGGGTGAAAACCCATATTGTGTGTGCTACAATTTTGATTCCCGAGTCACTAGCTTGACTCGATCCCGCATTCATTGGTTCATGGGAATGTTTGTAGATCGTGGACAATCACGGATGGAATGTCCTCTCCAAAGTAATGCTTTAATCGATGACCATTCACTTTAAAATTAGGACCATCGGTTGAGATAACTCAATGGTGCCATAAGGATAAACCTTAGTGATAGTAAATGGACCGCACCAATGGACTTAAGCTTTCCGAGAAAATCTTCAATCTAGAATTGAAAAGAAGGACTCGATCACCAACGTTGAAAACGCGGTTCTTGATCTTGGAGTCATGAATCTTCTTTGTCTTTTGTTTGTAAATCAAAGAGTTCTCATAAGCTTGATCACGAAGTTCATTTAGTTCATTCATTTGAACTTTTCTCGTGATCACCTACCGTCTCAGATATCGAAGTTTGCATGTTTTAAGGCCCAGTAAGCCTTGTGCTCTAGTTCAATCGGAAGATGACATGCTTTTCCGTACACTAGCTTGTATGGAGTACACCCAATTGGTGTTTTGTAAGTCGTCACGAAAAGCCCGAGTCGTCATCCGGTTTATCCGACCAGGGATGCACGATTTTCACCTCACCGTCCTTTCAAGTATTCTTTTAATACCACGATTTGAAACTTCCACCGCCCACTTGTTTGGGGTTGGTATGCGATAGATAGACGGTGGGTAACACCATACTTTTGCATGACACGATCAAATTGGTCATTACAAAATGTGTACCACGATCACCGATTATTGCACGAGGAGTTCCAACCGCAAAGAGAGCTTTCAAAATTTCACAACTACTCGGGCATCATTTGTAGGTAAAGCTTTTGCTTCAACCCATTTTGACAAGTAGTCAACGACCACGAGTATGTACTTGTTACCACGAGAAGATGGAAATGGCCCCATAAAATCAATACCCCATATGTCAAATATCTCACAAACTTGAATGGCATTTTGTGGCATTTCATTCCTTTGAGATATGTTTCCATGATGACGACAAGCGTCACAAGTTTTGACATAATCGTGGGCATCTTTATAGATTGTGGGCCAATAGAACCCGGAATCAAACACCTTTTTCGCGGTGTAGTTTGGACTATGATGGCCCCGGTGGGTCCAAAGATGACAAGCTTTGAGAATGTCAAGAGCTTCTTGTCCATAAACACACCGTCGGATGACTTGATCCGCACAGATTTTGAATAAGAAAGGGTCGTCCCGAAATAGTGTTTAACATCCTTGAAGAATTTATTCTTCTGGGGTCGACATCCCTTTCACGATGAAGTTACCCGCATGGTAATTTGCAAAGTCCGAAAACCATGGGGTAGAAGAGTTTCCACGAAAAGAAACCGCATTGAGTGTCTCGAGAGGAAATGTTTCATTTATATCCTTTTCTCGAAAACATCTTGGTGAGGGTTTTCTAATGCGACAGATGATCGCACCGGGTTCTCGGCTCCTTTTTATCACGTATGATGATATCAAATTCTTGGAGGAGGAGAACCCAACGAAGCAATCTCGGCTTTGCATCTTGTTTTGCAAAGAGATATTTAAGAGCCGAGTGATCCGTATACACTACACATTTGGTCAAGATTAAGTACGGCCGAAACTTTTCAAATGCATACACCACGGCTAATAGCTCTTTTTCTGTGGTGGTGTAATGAGTTTGAGCTTGATCATAGTCTTACTTGCGTAGTGAATAGGTGAAAATGCTTGTTTCTTCGTTGCCCTAAGACCGCTACCGATAGCAAAATCACTTGCATCGCACATAAGTTCAAAAGGTAAATCCCATCGGGAGCAACGAGAATGGGTGCTTGATAAGCTTTTTCTTCAATGTTTCAAAAGCTACGATGCACTCGGGTGAAAAGATAAAAGGAGCATCCTTTTCAAGAAGATGGGTCATAGGTCAGGCGATTTTGGAAAAATCTTGAATGAATCTACGATAGAAACCGGCATGACCTAAAAACTCCTAATACCTTTGACGGTAGTAGGATGAGGTAATTTAGCAATAACATCGACTTTTGCTCTATCTACCTCAATCCGTTCTTTGAAATCTTATGGCCAAGGACTATGCCTTCTTTGACCATAAGTGACTTTTCTCCCGCTTTAGACAAAGATTGGTGTCTTCACACCTTTGAAGCATTTTATCTAAATGGGAGAGACATGATTGAAAAGAATCCCCAATGACCGAGAAGTCATCCATAAACACCTCCATTGTTTCCCGATCATGTCGTGGAAAATGGCCATCATACATCGTTGGAGCGTGCCGGAGCATTACATAGGCCAAAAGGCATACGTCTATAGGCAAAAGTTCCGTATGGGCGGTGAATGTGGTTTTATCTTGATCCTTTGGATCAATGGGAATCAAAGTACCCCGAGAAACCATCAAGGAAACAATAGTATTCATTTCTGCTAATCTCTCAAGCATTTGGTCCATAAAGGGTAGAGGAAAATGGTCTTTACGGTGGCGTCATTCAACTTACGATAGTCAATGCAAACACGCCATCCGTAACCAACGAGTTGGAATTAACTCGTTATCTTCATTTGTGATAACAGTTATGCCACCCTTTTAGGAACACAATGAATTGGGCTAACCAAGGACTATCTCGAGATCGGGTAAATCAATCCAACATCAAGAAGTTTGATAACCTCTGTTTGATAACATCATGGATTTTGGATTTACTCTTCTCGATGTTGAACTCGCTGCTTAAAGTCATCCTCCATCAAGATTTTATGAGTACAAAATTCGTGGTTGATACCTTTGATGTCGGAGAGTTTCCAAGCAATTGCTTGCTTGTGTGACTTCAAGATTTTAATGAGAGCGACTTTTCATCTTTACTCAAATCTCTAGCAATAATGACCGTAATTTATCATCACCTTCAAGAAATGCATACTCGAGATGAGGTGGTAAGTCCTTAAGCTCAACCTCGGAAATTCTTGCTTTTCTCAACCGACTTGACTTCCTTGTTATGAAGTTTGATGGAAGGAGAGGAAGAGAAATGATGATTAACAACTTCTCAAGATGGATTAATCTTATCATTACTAGCATCATCATTAAGCACTTCTCAATGAGAAGTATGTCCCCTCAATGTCGATTGGAGCGTGATCAATTTCCCATGGTATGTAATCATTTGGATAAGTAGGCTTCAATCTCTTCTAAGATGAAGTCACTTTCCTCAAATGGGGTGAGAGAAGGAGTAGAATTAGCGATGATAGGTTGAGATGAATGAGTGAGATTATCACTCAAGAATTATGATCATAACCAAGAACTTCTTGCAGTACTCTTGAAGCAACATCAATGATATCTATTCGGTTAACCGATTCGTAATCATAATTTGCGGAGTACCTCAAGTCGATCAAGGTTAAAAGTGATGACTTCATTACCAACACGTAATGTGATTTCTTGCTCAAATACATCTATGAGAGCACGGCCCGTTCTCGTGAATCCTCGACCAACAATGAGAGGAACCCGATGATCGGCATCAAAATCAACAACCACGAAGTCGGTGGAAATGGAACTTTCCTACTTTCAAAATCGTCCTCGGCAATGCCAAGAGGACGGGATATTGTACGATCCGCAAGCTCGAGAGTCATGCATGTAGGAGTAAGTTCCTAAAGAAAGTTTCTTCCACACTGAATAAGGCATCGGATTAATGCTTGCACCAAGATCGCTAAGGCAAAGCATTCAACCATTCCCGGAATACACAAGGTAAGAGAAATTTCCGGGATCTCCAAGCTTTTCGAAGCTTCTTTAGAATAACTGCAGAGCGCTTCTCATTAAGAGGAGTCTTAGCCATTTCAAACACTTTTCCTTATTGCTTAACATGTGTTTGAGAGTTGATGCAAACTTGGGCATCAAGATGATAGCATCCGCAAAGCTTATGTCAAAATGTAATTCTTGGAAAATTTGGAAAAATTTGTCCATTTGATGACTAGCTTTTCACGGAGCTTTTGCTCATTCAAACGTGATGGATATGGAATAGAAGATTTGGATTTGATATTTTCAACGGAGCTACAGTGTGGTTCAAAACAACTCTGGATTAGACTTGGGTTTCGGACAACTTGAGGATGGACTACCAAAGGTGGGACTTGTCTTGGTATTACTTGGACTTGAATAATGCACTTTGTCCGTTGTTTCCTTGGTAACTTGACTCATTGCCACGGAGGAGGGGGCATTGGAGTCGTGGGTCCATTGTGAGTCGAGGTTCACTTTCCACTACCTTTGGAAGAGAAGAAGAAGAGGTAGTAGGAATAGCGGGTCCATTGTATGAAACACCACTTCGGTCGTGATCGCTTTAGCATCGCCCCTCGGGTTAGCGATCGTGTTGCTCGGTAAAGTACCGAGCTCGAGGGTCGATCATTTAAAGACTTCTTCGATCGTGATCGGACCGACCAACAACTGCTCATCTCATCTTGGGATTTCATAAACCGCTTGAAGAACTCATCGATGATGGTCCCGAGGAGTAATGATGGGAGGTGGATTAGGAGGAAATTTTGAGGTCGGATGTTTTGATTATGACCTTGTTGTTGAAAATTCCTTGATTAGGATTCACATTCCCATGAAATTGATTCCCTCGATTGAAATTGTTTTGATGAAGGTTCCTTGTTGTTGGAAACCTTGATTGGGTCCAGATAGAAATTACCTTGGTTTTGATAACCTTGGTTCATTCTAGGTTGATTCGATTCCGT
Source organism: Chrysanthemum lavandulifolium (assembly GCA_022545495.1). Classification (NCBI taxonomy): domain Eukaryota; kingdom Viridiplantae; phylum Streptophyta; class Magnoliopsida; order Asterales; family Asteraceae; genus Chrysanthemum; species Chrysanthemum lavandulifolium. The sequence goes on from CM040244.1 coordinate 145,956,875, forward strand.
TAGGATTACGGTTAAAACCGGTGGTGCTCGATAAGTGTTAGCACGGTAGCTTGGTTCATTCGAGGACGGTATTGATTACCTCCTTGATTTGAAGTACCGCTATAGCATTTGCTTCAAACGGACTACCATCGATGGCGATCAGTTGTAGTATGCATGAGGACCACCACAAGTGACACAAACTTCAACTTTCTTCACTTCACCATGTGATGGTGTTTGAGTGAAGGTGACTTTCTTTGGTTAGCAAGAACCAAAGCTCGAATAACATCTGTGAGTTTATCAATCTTAGCATCGGTGCTAGATGTACTCACATTAGATGAAGTAGAAGGTCCAAGATTAGGCGATTTTGATATGTCTTAGTGCGGAAAGAACGGACCGGGACTTGTTTTCAATGATTTGTAAGGCTTCTTTGGTGGTTTTGCTAAGGAAATTACCTCCATGGAGGCATTCGAGAGAGTCTTGGTCACCGGTCTCGCACCATTATAGAAAGTATCCATTTGCATTAACTCGGTAAAACCATGATGTGGACACTTGCGAGCAATTCTTTGTAACGATCCCATGCCTCCCGAATGATTCATCAAATCTCGAGAAAATTTCATTATCTCATTCTTAAGACTTGTGGTTCGGGATGGAGGATAGAACTCGTTAACAAACTTGGTAACTAGATCTTCCCATGTCTCTATAGAACGAGGGGTTGTTTCTCAAGCCAATTCCGGCTTGTCCTCTAGAGAAAATGGGAATGAAGAAGCTTGATAGCTTCGGATGGGACATTCTTGTACTTGATGGTAGATGCTATCTTATTGAACCATCGAATGTGTGCATGAGGATCATCCCGCCAAAACCGTAGAATTGGCTTTGGGTTACTAGATTAAGCAACCCGGTCTTGAGCTCGAAGGTATCGACCACAATGGTCGGGACAACAATGGCATCTCCGTAACCCTCGATGGGTGCTTGGAGAAGCTCATTCATAGGTTTGTCTTACGCCATTTCGGCGGTGGTGGTGGTGGTAGACGCCTCGATCACGGTGAAGGAGCCGAACGTCCTCTACGTCTGCGAGGAATGTTTCCAAGTTCGGAAAGTGGACTTGTAGAATCGAAGAACGAGTCTTGCATGCACTAAGTATAAAAATCAATTTTCAAAACAAATGAGGCAAAACACAAGTGAACTTAACCAATAATCACAAATGAAATGGCTTTTTGAAAAAGGTACACCAAATCACAAGTGACACAAAGGCAAGTTTTAAATCGATGTTCGGGAACTTATTAATGGTCGCACCCCGCTAGGTAGTCTGCACCGCCTTGATTTCGGTGGTTGATTTTATGTATATTAAGTACCACCGAAAAGACGTAGGTATGATTTGTCTTGATGGGGTTTAAAAACTTTTGGAAAATATTTTGGTATCGTCCGTTTAACCAAATCGTATTTCTTTAAGAATCACCTTAAAAGAAACACAAACTAGAAAACGTTACGATTGTTTTGTTGTTTTATATTGTTTTGGGTTTTAACACTTTAGGAAAAGTGTTAATGAACTTTTGGTTTATATTAACTTTACGAAAAACTTTTACAAATGTGGTATATGTGCAAGTGCGGTCCGATAATGCTAGAAACACGCTTCTGACCCCCCAATGCGCCTAAAATTTGATTGGTGCTAAGCAACAAGTCTTAATAGACTAAAAACGCTCAAACACTAATGCAATTAAGATCGAGGAATATAGGGAATTCCGGGTCGTTAAGTCCCATGGAGGATGAATTGGTGTTAAAACACTTAATCGATGGTAGAATGATCACTAAGGATAGCAATCGAGTAGGGTTTTCGATGGAAAATTATACTAAAAGAAAAGATTAACAAATAACAATGACTTAAATGCAAATTAAAAGATTAAAAGTTAAAATCTATTAAATAAACGCTATCACTATTTTTAAAGGCGATGAACGTTTAAAACCTAAAACTTAAAACTTACGTTTAAAATAAAATTACGTCTACGTATAAAATAAAAAGTGAGTTTTAAAGAAATAAAAGGCCTAAAAATATGAAAATGATATTTTAACAATCCTAATAATAAAAGAAAATTATTAGAAAAAGAAAATTATTTTTACAACTATTTATTTATTTATTATTAATTAAAAACTATTTATTAAGTATTTAAAATGCACTAAAATACAAAAAAATACAAAATTAACCTAGAAAAATGAAATTATAACTTAGAAAAATCTAAAATATGATAAAACTTATTTTAAAACTAAAAATATATTTTTAAGACTTATTATGTATTTATTATTAATTTAAAACTATTAAAACTAATAAAAATGCTAAAAATACTTTTAAACTAAGAAAATTATGGAAAAATACTTTTATTACTTTTATATTTATCTTAACCTAAGAAAATTGAAAAATCATTTTTTGGACTTTTTATAATTTATTTGTATTAAAAGCTATTTAAAATACCTAAAACTGCTTTTAATTAAGAAAAATAGCAAAACAACTTGGAAAAATTTGAAAATTTCAGGAAAAGTTTATTTTAATATCCTGAATCTAGGAAAAATATAAAAACATAAGCTTGTGTGGAAGAAAATGAACCTGCTATTATAAGTGCTTATCAAAAAGCACTTGAATAAGCCAATTGATAACCAAAAGCTACCAAACCTACACAGAAGCTATATTAAGCTAAAATGACTCAATTGCAACCAAAAACAACAAGCTAGAACCTCTGGATTACTAGTTAACACAGATTTGAGGTTTTGACCTTGATTATAAAAACAGAAAATGGTATACTACTTTAAGCTATTGCACAGGTCACTCAATAAGCTAAAAATGAAAAGTAGAAATTGGAACTTGTTTAAGACCTGGTTGACTACCTATAAACCAAAGATGATGACAATGAAAAGCTAACATGAGCTTGTGAGAAGCTTTATCAAAACCCGAGAACCATCGATTTTTACTCGCTTAATCTTGAGTAAATTGGGTCAAAATGATAAGCACTGCGCACCTATCAAATAAGTCAACTAGAAATTTGACACTTGGAACTTGAAAAGGACCAGGTTGACTTCCCAAAGTACCAAGAATCACAAGGTTTGACCAAATAACAAGCTCTTTAGAAGCTAATGAAAATGGTTTGAAATCACATGCAGGCACTTTATTGAAATGGTGTGAAAAATAAGCTAATCAAAAGCTATTAAATAAGCTACAAATGGAAAATAAGAACTTGTAACCTTGAGACAGCTTGGTTGGCTTCTCAAAAGCCAAAACACACATGATAATGATCACTAATAAGCTCTCTAAGAGCTTATGAACTTATTGTAAAAGCGTACAGGCACGTGCACTTTTGACTTTTATAAAATCCAAATAGTTTGACTTTAATGAACTTTAAACCGATTATACTATCTGATTATGTTAATTTAAGCTAAGATGAGATAATATTAAGCTAGGTTAACAAGTTATGAACTATTGCTGTGGTGATTATTACACTTAAACAACTAACAGATATCTATTTAAGTAGGATTAAAAAGGAAGTTTGACTTTTAACAAATGAGGACGAGTTTTTTGCCGCTAATATGAGTTATTTAGAACTAATGAGACATGAGACAAACACAGACACAGGACTGCACAATCTCTACTGCAGTGAAATAAGTAAAACCAAACACTCCTTTAGAGACTGATTTGATACTTTTTCAAAGGATTTCAATGATTCAGACCATGATATTGAGTACAGACCTTGTATCATCATTCATTAAGATTAAATAAATGTGAAACAATGGCCATAACAACATAAAGCTTAATAATAATCCTAATACTATTTTAACTGTTAAAATAAAATTTATATGAACTACCAATTCTAGTGAACTAAAAACTGGTTTTATGGTTTGATTACACTTAATTACAACTACTGAACATGATTAAACAGAAATTTGAGCTAATAACTGATTTAAACAAGAAATGCCAAAATAAGATCAAAATGCTTACAAATGACTTTGAGTTACAAACCGAGATTTAGGACCAAGTAACAACTCCTATAGCTTACCAATAAGCACTATACCCAAGACCATCCATTATATATCCCGCTCCAAGATTTTTGAACCTTGTACCATGATTTTTATTTTTAAGTTATTTATTTGTTATTTTGTGAATTTCGATTTTCACTAACAAACTGCTTTTATAGTATCTAAAAGCTTTGATAAGCTTTATGAGGAGCTTATATGAGCTTCGAGTCCAAATTAACAGCTTTAACAACAATGCAACTTATTGAGATTTTTGAATGATAAGAAAATTGCATAACTTGACATAAGATTTGAAAATTGAAATTGATGCTTACAAAAGTTTCTTTCACCTTAAAACATAAAATACAAAGCTTAAAGCTTTTACAAACACTTGAAATTTGAAGGTTAAGCTAATTCGACAATGGAAATTAAAAATTACACTAGATTTTTTTCTTTCATGACTCCTCGCTTTCTTTATAGTCTTTTGAACTCCCAGTGTCTCTCGAACAAATCCCATCAAAATCTTGACCATTGAAGCGGTCAAATTCATCTCACCTTCTATTTAACTTTTGGCGCCAAAAGTGCTCATGGTTGCTTGAGATAATTTCAAACCAATTAAAGAAGTTTGGAGTGTTATGTGAGGTGTAGGGACAAGTTGGGAAGTAGGCATGGAGTTGGGTGTGATTTTTCAGAGAAAACAGATATTGTGAGTGCTACGGTGAAGGTCACTTGGTGGGGATGCATTAAATGGCTTATGGGTGTGATGATAGGAGGGGTGGTGGAAATGGTGGATGAGGTGGAAATGGTGAGGTGGAGGTGGTAAAACCACCTCGGTTTTGAATTCTGAGGGTGGGGTGGAAGATGAACAGTGGCGCGTTTTTGGTTTTGACTTTGGTTTCAAATATTGGGTCGGGTCAAGTGTAATGGATTGGATTTGGGCTAATATTTAATATAGGATCCGTTTGGTTTATTTAAACAACAAGGACCATATTTGCAATTTGGCTAAAGTTGAAGGGCTGAACTTGAACATTTTCCCAAGCTCTCATAAGGACTAAACCTGCCAAGTGATAATAGAACAAGGACCTTTGTTGTTAATTTCCATTTTTACAAATCCAGGGACCAAAATTGTCAATTTAGAAACTATAAGGACCAATATTGTAATTTTCTCCAAAGTTTTATCATAAGGACCATTTTTGCCATTTATTAATAGAACAAGGTTAAAACTTGATAATTTTCATTTTTTAAATTAACCAAGGACTATTTTTGACAATTTTCAAAGTTCAGGGACCAAAGTTGTCATTTTGTGATTTTTAAACTTTAAAGGGTTTGTTTTGACAACTTTTGAATCTCTTGGACCTAAAATGATATTTTACAAGTTTTTGAATTACTGTGGACTATTTTGACATATTTTCAAACTTGGGGACTAAAGCGCCAATTATGCAAACTTGATACGTTTTCATCGATTTTGATGTTTTGCATTTAAAACATATAAAACACTTGTTTGTGATATTTTATCATTTTGAAGCATTTCGAGTGTTTTCGGATGTTTTGGCATTTTATCAAGATAAAATGATGAGTATTTAGATTGTCGTTAACAAAACTTAGGCAAAGATCAAAAATATAAATAACGTTTAATGACGATATTTGTATTAACAATCTCCCCTTTTGTTGAGGACAAAATATAAATTTTATTTTATAAAAGAAACAAAGTTTGTACAAGAGTTATAAAATATTAGTTTTAGAACTTGAAAAGGAAATGATAATGCAGTGTATGAGATTTGACTTTTTATGAAAGTCAAATAATTCACTAGTTGATGCATGATGTTGACTTTTCGAAAGTCAAAGATGCTTGATTTGACTTTTTAAGAAAAGTCAAGTATTATCAACGAGAGTTCGATTGACTTTTAGAAGTCAAATGTATGCAGCTTGTCTTTTCGGAAAAGTCAAATATAAATAATTTCAAAGTTCTATATTTTCTCCCTTTTGTCTCAACAAAAGAAGAGGCTATCTTGAATGTAATGAGCTGAGCTATTATCTCCCTTGTTCAAAGCTCCCCTAAATTGGGTGCTTTAATGGGAAGATACATGGATTGTGAAAATAAAGCTACAAAAATTGTTAGTAATAATGATCATTCACAAGCATTTCCAAACACTATGTAATGACACCAACAATGTAATAAACAACATTCATTAGTTAAAATTTTTCATGAGTAAAGATCATGAAAGAGAACATAATGATGTGTTTCTAGTACAAGAAAATAAAAATTATCCTAAGAAAGCAAATAAAAGAAAGACTATTCTAAAACCATCCTAAAGTGATGGTGGATGGGAAAGAGCGTTGAGACGCTCAAGAATGTGTTGAGGATGAACCTCATTTCTTCATGGAAGTCATGGACCATAATCCGGTCCGTTCCACGGTTGACCCGTTTGCTCTGAGTTGAGCAACCATGCCTTGGAGGGTAGAAAGTTTGGGGAGGTTGTGGTGGTGGAATGGTGGATGTGTTGGTGGTGTTAGGGATGTTTGGAGTGGTCATGATGGATGCAAGCAAAGCACTTTGCATTTGCATTGTCTCACAAGTGAGAATCCACCATGCCTTTGAATTGGTGGAGGTTGTGGAGTTCGGCTTGAATCTCTCTCTAGTGGGATTGTCATCCCATGCGCTCGGAATGTCCTCAATATGAGGGACATTGATGATGGAAGTGGATGATCCCGTATAAAGGACCATGAATGTCCTTGTGAATGGGGTGGAAAAGGAGAGGTCTTGGCCCTAATGGGCGTTTGGGTCAATGGATGACGAGGTGACTCATGAGCGATTAAGCTCAATTGTGCCAAAAGATGGCAATGGTGGTGGATGACTTGGCCTAGGAGGCAAGTCCTCTAGGAAAGGATTTGGTGATGTTGGTGGAGTTGAAAATAACTCCATGGGGTGAGAGTGGGAGACCTTGGTGATGGTGGTGAGGGTGTTTTGGATGTTTGGATGGGTGCCGGAGGTGAAGTAGGTGTTTTTGTTGGTGGTGGAGTGGTGATCACAATGTGTGATGAAGTAGGTGTAGCTAAGGTAAGATGTGTATCATCTCTAATGGGAGATGAGATGGTGAGTGGTGAAGATTCGGATGATGAGCTAAGATGAACAAAACAACAAGGCCTTACGCTCATTCTAGCGGTTTTCTTGCAAGGTTTTGGTGATGATTTAGTCATTTTAACTTGGGTTTTGATTTGCTAGATAGTAGTGAGAATGAAGAAGGTGTGAGGATGATCATGGTAAAGCCTTTCAATTTATAGAGGTAAGAAATTGTTGAGAAAAGGTTTGATTTGATGTTGAACCATTGAAGAGATGAGGTTCCTAATGATTTGGAAGTGGGTTGAATGCTAGTCATATCACCCAAGTCAATCCATACAAAGAAGATGGAGTGAAGACATACACAAAAATAAACACAAAAATAAACACAGGCATTTTATAATCCTTCGAAAACTTATTAAACTGAAGTAACAACATGGAAATCAAGATAAACAAACCAGAGGCATTTGCCCTAAGAACAAACACAAACATCTCATAAAAACTTGAGAGATAATAGATAAAACAGGAAAAATTGCCTTGGAGATTACATTACCACCTCCTAATCATTTGAGGAATAACAACGATCGGGCACAAAGCCTTGAAAATTTCCTACACGATAAAATCAGGAACCTTAGCGATTCTTGAAGGAAAATAACTCACTCCTGAGCTCAGGTCGGTCGCACACCTATCATACTCAATCCTCGCCTAGGAGGCAACAACAAACGTCTCTCAGGGTTCTTGCATTCTTGCTTAAGAATACATAACATTGCCAAGCTAAAGGTAAAGGCAATGAAGAGTCCATATCCGAGGTTTATGAGATAACAAACTAATTACGCTACTTGATTTTGACCCTCCATCCTAATAGAACTCGGCAGTTTAGTTAGATGAGCATGGAAAAGCGCTACCGGCAAAAAGCCATCTTGCAATAATTGCAGCAAGAATCGCCAAAAACTATCACCCAAGATAAGCTAACTCCCCTCATGAGAACAACCTTTAGAGAAGTTATAAGGAAATCTAAAAACTTCAATATCATCTTGCTATTTTGAAGACTATTTGACAAAATAACGTACTCTTCCACTGCGTGCCAGAGTTTCAAACATGAAACAATCAAACCCAACTACGTACATACAATCAACTCGAGCCTCGAGAAACCATGCTATTAAATAAGAAAGAGATTTTGTAAACTCTTGCGAACAAAGATAGCAAAACTTTAGGCACAAGCAAAACACCTAGGGTCCTTACTAATCGACACAAAACCCACCACAAAATAAAACAAACACACTCCACTTTGTTGTTTACACTCTACACAAAATCGGAAAGCCAAAAGAGTTTCAAAGGAAAAAGATACTTTATTTAGAAAAGAAAAATTTTGAATGGCTCCTAAACGGTTAAGGTACTCCCTTTATAGGCAAATATACGGGGCCTAGAGGACACGTGTCCATGAGCTCTGCAAAGTCAAAACTGCGTTGAATACGTGAAGCTCATACAAAAAGTAACGTGCTTCAAACTGTAAGACATTAGGCACTAAAAACGGCTAATTGACAACCTACAACACAAATCGAGAAAAATCGAAAATCTTTAGTCAGGAAGATCTCAAAATAACTATGAGAGAGACAATTTAAGGATAAAAGAAAAATTCCAGGCCAGACGGCCAATTAAAACAAATCATGCTTGAGATAAGCAAGCGTCACAGTCACTCAATCTCTACAATAACTCCTGACAGATATCGACATTAAGAACTATACTGTGACAAATCGTAATTTCATGTCATTTCTCAAACTTTGAAAATTTCACTATTCATCTCGGGACTTTACTATTCACAGATTACTATTCATCATTTTTGAAGTCGGTTTGAGACTTTGAAAGGTTATTTCAAAATTTTACTATTCACGAAACATTATTCATTCCCGGAGAAAAATCACTATTCATGATTCACTATTCATCATTTTCGTAAACTAGGTTTATTTAGTATCAAACACTAGCGTAACTGGAGGGTTGTCGCGTATTCATGGAACATCATTGAGAACATTACATATAGACTAGAGTTAGTCTACATATCATCGAGAACATCATTTTCCTATTAATTTATGCATGGGTTTGCATATTTCATTAACGTGTATTTATTTATTAAATAAACACTATCACACGATCATTTATTTTGAATAATTGATCCGACACTTCCAACAATTGTCCAGATATATTTTATACTCATTTTAAGACTATAAAAATTATATTATTAGTTTATCCGATGTTTTGAATTTATTTTGTATATATAATGTTATATATATATATATATATATATATATATATATATATATATATATATATATATATATATATATATATATATATATATATATATATATATATATATATATATATATATATATATGGAAGGGATCCGTAAGTGAAGAAAAACTAAAATGAGAAGAATAAGAAGGATTTATAGCCACACATTTCAAATAGGGGAGAATTTTAGGAGAGATGCATCTATTTTTGTAGATGCATCCGAAATAAGTGGTTGTAGTTTCTTCTTATCATTCTTATTTTAATTTATCTTCTTATTTGATCTTAACTCTATATATATATATATATATATATATATATATATATATATATATATATATATATATATATAGGGTAAAGTTAAAATAAAAGACAAATATCCGTAAAAGAATAATTTTTTTTATTTTATAAATTCTCCAAAATTCCAAAAAAATTCCACAAGATCGGGTATGTTGGTGCATAAAACTTTTGTGAAAACATTTTTTATAATTTTTAGTTTTGATCGCTTTTTTAATGCACAAAAAGCAATTTTGATGCACAAAATTTTCAACTTGTTTTAGTTAGATCGCAATGTTATTTTGATGAAAAAGTCAAAAGAAGTTGGGTGCAAAACAAATTTTGATGCACAAAATAACGATTTAATGCACAAACGTATTTTTTCATAATTTGTTTTCGGAAAAATATCCACTTTTAGAAAAAGTTTTCACAACTTTTTCATGCACCATCATACCCGATCTTGTGGAATTTTGTGGGAATTGTTCGAGAACTTTTTGAAAAAAAATCTTTTATCTTTTACGGATATTTATCTTTTATTTGATCTTTATCCTATATATATATATATTTATATTTACGGTTTTCGTAAAATTCAATTCGATAAATATTTATTCACTCAATACTTACGAAATGTATTTTATAATTTTTATGACTTCGATATATTTTATTTTGTTCCGTTAAAAATCGATTTCTAGCTAACGCTACACTTAATAATTATTTATACGTACCAAATACTCAATATACATAACATTTTCTACATTTAATCCACAAAATCATTGAACCCTTTACCCATTTTATCCCATTGCCCCCCTTGTCATCCATGTAACCAATTTGATTTTTTCTACTTACATGTACACATACACCTTTTATTATCTAGATATTTGTGGTATACAAGTCATTTACTCAACAAAAACACATACAATACACATTTGAAAGGTGAAAATAAAAAGAACTCTCTCCCTCCGCTTGTGGTGATTCGGCCATGATCAAGAACTGGAAGAAACCAAATAAATTTCAAGATCAAGTGTTTTACAATCTCTATTAGTCTTATATTTTAAGGTTTTGAAATATAAACCTCTAGGTTGATTATATATTTGCAACAAAAATCCCTTCTTCACTCAAGTAAGTGTTCTAATGATTTTTCCTAATCTTTCATACTATTATTTGATCTATTTTAATCATCTAGTAAGAAAAACATGCAAATATACTATGAATCATACCACTTTTATTTGATTTTTACTACATATAATGAGTTTTAATCATCCTATAATTATTCCTTTGAAACCTATCATTGTTGATGAAGTTTAGGAACCCATGACACTCTAATAAAGTGTATGGTAGGATTAGTGTAGATTTGGTGTTAATTTGAAGTGGTTGAAACAAGATTTACGTAAGAAAAATCAAGTTAGACGATAAATAAATAGTTCTGTCCATTTTGTAAAATCTGAAATTTCGACGGTCATGGACTATTTTGGTTTATATTTTCAGAAAATATACTTTAAAACGAAACCGTGGTCGCTTGAACGGGTTAAAACGGGTTTATAACGAAGAAGTTACGCTATTTTCAAGTTTAACGACGAAAACTATTTTATGAAAATATACTTGCCGTCAAGGGTTTTTCAAGGGTCAAAAACGAGTTGTAAACTTTAACTAGAAGAGCCGACTTATCAAAAATATATTAATACATACTATCACGATTCCGAGGATATTAAGAACGTAGAAAACGAACCTATAACGCTAAAGATATGCATATTTGAAATACGAAGATCACAACTATTTTCTTCAGCACTAACACTTAAATATTTTTCTAAGTGTCAAAAAGGTTGTCGCGGATGACCATGTTTGAAGCCGTTTTTCTCATCGATGGAGTCAGTTTTGAGAAAATAATATATCCAAGTAAAAGTTAGTTCACCTAGCCTATTTTCCAAAATGTCCAGCCGTTTGTCAAACGGATTTATAACGAGTAACTTATGACTTCTCAAACTTTCCCGAAAACTTCTCAGAAACTGCATTTTTAGCTCGACTACCTCACTTCACCATCATTTTTCTTTATGATCGGAACTCGTATGGATAAAAGTTCAGTGTTACGACTTTTAGATAATGTTACAAGCTTTCTAAAGTCGTTGAGTTTGTTACCTAACACTCGATATTCACTATTTTATGACTAGCTTTTCGAGGCCACTTAGCCACTTTCACGAATTATCAAAGTACATTATTTTGCGACGAAAAACTATATTTTCTTGATTTATTACTAAACAACTATCGTAGGATGTTGTTTCAACGTAAGTACTCGTAAAGTATTTTATAACTTGACAAGACGTTATAAACTTATTTTCCGACGATAAACTTTATTTTCAAAATGCACAAGTGGTATGGATATCATATGAGTTTGCATGCACAACATTATTTCATGGCTTATATTAGATCATATCATTCATAATAGGTTGCAGTTAGAGATTGCGCCTCATTTCATTGTATCCACTTTTGCCATCATAATCATTGTATCAAGTGAGTTTTCATAGCCCCGTCTTTCAAGTTTATACTTTATTTCAAACCCTACGGGAGAATACATTGCACATCATTTTATTACGATACCAAGTATATCAAATTCATTACATTGCTTAAGTTACCTCATTACCAATTGAATGTCCCCATATCATAATCATGAGCCGTTAATTACGTGGTAGCGAGGGTGAGTGAATTGATCTATTGAGGTGACTCCTCCATCCGGGTTGGTGGATTCCAATCTTTCAAACGGATGCATTTCATTTAATATCGAATTTGAGTTGTTTGGCAAACACTCTGTTGGGCGAACATCATGATCGGTCTAGCTTGATTGTCATGCGCTTATAGCAATTGTAACATTTTATGTGACATATTTGTCATACATGGCCTATACTTGTGGTAGTCGTATAAAACATTTACATAAACTCTATGAACTCACTCAACCTTTGTGTTGACACTTTTAGCAATGTATTTTCGGTATCTAAGGCATATACTTCATGGCATGCATAAGGACTTATCATAGAGTCGCGGTGACGATGCGTCTCACATGGATTTTATGCACTTTAAAACATCGTTTGGATTGTAACAAACTTATTTCCGCAAATGTTGACAACCTTTGGGACCTATCTTTGTAAACTCCGAATGTTTTATTATATCAAATGATGTGTTTTCAAAATGACACTTTAGGTCGCTCAATATGATTTATGAATCGTGATGTTATGGCGATCACGCCCCTGTATTCCATTCCGGCGCAAAGCAATGTATTTTGGGGTATGATGATTGGCATCGAGCAAGAGTTATTGAGAACTAGGTTTTATCATTGACCCTAGACTATAAATACATCATCATAGCATCTCATAATTTCATCATAAGTGCATATTCACTATACATGCGGTTTTATACGCACATTTTGCGAGTTATTTACTTTCATTTCAAATCGATTGTCACATAGATGTCTTCAGATACCCATTCTATTATCCTTTCTTCAGACTCCAACGTGGAGAATGCCTTGTCATTCCCTATCACAATTTTAACATCGCTTGGCTCTACACTAGACTCACCACTCATATTATCCGACACCTAGATCGAACCCTTTGGGAGGACAAAGTTGCACCTACACCACCACTTGTCACCATTGATTCGTTGTAGGAACAAGGCGGTTCTATCATTCTGCGGGATGAGATCATACCATTTGGTAGAACTTATAGGCTTAGTCCTAATAGACCTATTAGGATGCTCACTTTGCGGAAGAGAGTACATTCTCTTACCCTCATTCTTAGATCACTGCTACTCATGTAATACAACCACCATCACTTACTCATACCACTATTAGTCGTCCAATAGTGCATACTCCGACTTTACCTCTGAAACGTCATGAGACAACATGAAAGAGGGTAGTATTTCATTCACCATCATCTCCTAACTCACCATTAGGGTTTCCATCATATCATCATCATTATTGTCTAGAGCACCATCCGTACCATCACATCTCATAGACACTACTCATACATCGACTTGCGTGTTAGCCTTAATAGTTTTTATTAGAAGTGATGGTCATTCACATTTAGGAACTTTGTAGCGTGTGTTAGATATCGTGATAGAATAGTCAGCGGGCTCGTGGATTGGGCTAAGCTAAATGGTTAATAGTTAAGTTAAGCTAGCCTTTATATCAATCCATGTCCAATCCAAGTCCAAGAGGCCCATGCCAAGCCCATTAGGGCATCTAGTTACTTGTACTATATAAACCCCTCAAAGTCTCATTTGAGGGTGTGCTTGAAAGTGTGTGTGTGTGTGTTTTCTTTGGAATATATAACATCTTATTGTTTTCATCTTTCTATCTTGTTCATACGCATAACATACATTCAAGTCATTCAAGTCACCATCTTTCCTTTCTTTCTTTTTCTTCTTATCGCATAAGTGTTTGTGGTTTAACGTGTTCATCTTGTGATAAGGTGTGTTTGCGTAAGGTTGATGTAAAAGTGTGGTCCTACAATTGGTATCAATCGCCTAACAATGGTTTAGGAGTGTTTGGTTGAAGTTTTTATGTAGTGGTTCTGCGTGTAGACTCGTTCTCAAAGTTTTCTTGCTTAAAGCTTTACTTTTGCACTAAAATCTTCAAGATTCTTATGGTTTAAGGTTTTATAGTGTTAAAGAGTCTAGTTTTGGAAAAAGTTCGAAGCTTTACGTGTTTTCATCGATTTTAAACTCGTGTGTATTGGTTTATGCGTTTCTCGCATAAGCTATCTAAGCACTTTGGGTGAAAAAGGTCAAAACTTTTGTGTTATTTGAGTGTTTTAAAATTTGTTTGTGCAAGAGAAATTGTTTGAATCATTGGGAATTTTTACGCGTAAAGGTCAAAAGTCAAAACCCTAGTTTTCTCGCATAACTTTTGGTGAAGAATCTTCGTGCAACAACGGTTACTCGATGCTTCCTCACTTGGATAAGTTTGTGGAACACTTCGACTTGTGGATATCTTTTCTGTTGTGGCGGTGTAAAGGATTTTTAGTTTTAACCTAATTTACGCATAAGCTAAATCTTACGGTAAGCACTCTTACGCATAAGCATTTTCTTACGCCTAAGCTTGTCTTACGCGTAAGTACTCCTCGCATAAGGATTCTACGTTTAAGTTTTTAGTTTAAACTCTAAGTTTACGCGTAAGTTGGGTTTTACGCATAAGGAATCCTCACGCCTAAGCTTTTACGCATAAGAATCCTCGCATAAGCAATCCTCGCATAAGCACTCATTTCTCGCTTAAGAACAGTTTCTGAGTAAGATTTTGAGCAAAACTTCAAGCGGCTATAACTTTTGAACCGTAACTCCGTTTTCGCGATCTACCCATCAAAGCGACCGTGAGCGAGGAGAATAGACCGCCGAATGTAAGGGTCAACCTTCAAGTCCTAAAACGCTCCGAAAAAAGTTATTGAGGTTTTAAGTTTTAGACCAAATTTTCACTACAACAACCGAGCTTAATCTTCATCAAACACAACTCCTTTATCGTTGAATCGATCCTACATCAACTTTATCATATCATACCTTCATCAATGGCAACTCAACAAGACATTCATGCGGTAGGTGCGAAAACCGTCCTCCTATGTTGGAAAAAGGTGGTTATCTTCAATGGACAAGTCGAATGCTTCGTTACATCAAGACAAAACCTAATGGAAAATTGATGATTCAATCCATTCGAATGGACCCTTCATACCTCGACAAGTCCAAGACCACAAATCTTGATGCAACACCTCCGTCCCACCATTTTTCGTCTTCAAAAGAATCGGAATACTACGAAGAGGATCGAAAGCAAGTCGAAGCGGATGACATGGCAATTCATATTGTCCAACGGGTTTACCAAGAGACATCTTTCTTCTTTGTGAGCGGTTGTGAAGCTGCTTTCGATATGTGGGAGCGTGTTAGGCGGCTTTGTCATGGGCGAAATTGGTCAACAAGATACGGAGAACAAGGCGCTAGCTGCTTGGGAGAAGTTTACATCCACTCGGGAGAATCCATTGAATCCTACTATGGAAGGTTACGCACTTTAATGAATGAGTGATCGAAACAAGTTGACACCCGAACTATCGTGAGCAACATCAAGTTCTGAACAATCTACCGGAAGAATGGGGACGATATGTCACTATTGTCAACCAAACAAAGACTTACATCAAGTGAACTTTGATCAACTCAACGATTTTACGAAACAAAACCAAAATGAAGTGAATGAAGTCGGGAAAGAAAGATTAGCAAAGAATCATGATCCATTGGCACTCATTGCAAAGACTCAAACTCCGGTGAATACACAACAACAAGCTTCATCATCTTCCACTAACAACAACTTGCGACAATACATCCCTCAACAACAAAACTATCCACACGAACAACAACATTACGGGAACAAGGAATCACGATCTTGAAATGGAACGGAAGAAGCTTTGTCACAAGCATTTGCATTCTTGGGTAAAGCATTGATCGCTATTCCACACCAACTAACAACAACCAAAGTTTCATCAAACACTACATAGCAGGCAAATTGCACGGTAGGGTGTGAACATGGGTAATCAAGGACAAATGGTTGGAGTTATTGGGAATCGGCGAGGATATCTCTTGGATTTCGCATGGGTGTCAGCGGTTCGAATCGGGTGTCGGATGGGTCGAAATGTTGGGAATAGGCGATGGGTAATCGAATGGGAATGTTGCGACTCGATCGTTGGGAATTATGGAAATGTGAATCGGGGTGTCGGGTTAAGTGTTATAAGCTGTCAAGGAGTGGGTCACATGGCAAGGAATTGTCCAACTAAGCCGAAAAAGAAGGATCTTGCGTATCTTGAAAGCTATCATGTTGGTACAAAGGAACAATCTGGACTTCAATTGAGTCTTGAGGAACATGACTTTATGGCTATTATGGATGATTTGGAAGACCTCGAGAAATCAATGCAAGCTGCATCTTCATGGCAAATCTTGAGGAGACTAAGTCGACAACGATTACGGCGCACCTCCTGTCTATGATGCCAATGCGATGTCGAGGTACCAATCATTGATCCATGCTATAACAATGTCATATTTGATGTGTTTACTCATGACGAACGACATTACGTGACATCGGCACCTACTTATGATACATACGGACAATCCGAGTTGTAGCAATACTAACTCGAGACTCGGATGTGGATCCTAGTGGAGCGTGTGGCACAAAATCTTGAGGCGATGAGGAAACACGTGCTTATTTTGAATCATTAATCAATAAGCGTGGCATTGAAATTGAGAAAGTTAGAGCGGTCAATCGCGAAGTTAAGGCCGCGAATGCTAAATTGACCGCGAGCTTGAGAGTTACAAGGAGAGCATAAAAGCCTTTGAATTTCATAAAAACAAAGAATCGAATTAGAAATTGGTTATCGAAATTTGGTTTCTAAAGAACAACTATTGCAAATCAAGTATAACACACTTGATGTGAATTTGAACTTGAAAATTAAATCTTTAAACAAGGAAATTTACGATTTAAATAACCAACTTTCTAAACAAAAGAAATGTTTTCTAATCTTGAAAAGAAAAAGCGATTGATTCTTGATTTTCAAAGCGAGAAGATTCTCTTCTTGATGAAATTCTTGATAAAATGAAAAATCCAAACTTTGGAAAATTTGCTTCTTAAAGCGGGTCATTACGCTCAAACAATCAAGATGCTTTCTAATCAAGTAAATCCGCGTTTTCATACTAATCATAGAATGGCACTTGGTAACGACCCTTCTTCGTTCCTCAAAGCTCGAAACCTCGAAATGTGTTAAACAATGGAAATGCTTTACATGAACCCATTATTGTTCGTGATTCTCTTGAAGCGTTAGAACTATCGAGGAGAGTAGATCAAAAATGAAACAAAAAATCCGAAATCAAACCAATTGATTATAACAAATGGAACAAAATTAACGGAATTACTTTTGTTAATCAAAAGAAAAGTCAAAGTTTTCCATCACACCAAGTGTTTCAAACAAAGAGTCAACACTGTTTCAAAATCATTTCAAAACCGGTTGTTGTCTCAAATTCTCTTCGAACATTGAACAAATGTCTTCAAACAATCCTTTTAACACAAGTGATGCGAGAAGTATTTTAGAAAATGTGAAAACTAAATTGCGGATCTTCAAGACCTTTGTTAAAACTAAAACCAATATTACAACAAACATACGGTTTAATAGTTTTGATAATGAAAATAAAAAGTATTTTGAAACTCAAATTGCCCTCGGTGAATGCCATCGGTGCAAGGGTAATTCATTTTGAACAAGCATTTTGAAAAAACAGTTGACTTTGTCAAGGACCATAAATCCACAGTAAAGCAAGCTAATGGTATGTCGAACACATCAAAGTTTTGGAAAATTTAAATGACTCTCTCTTGAAGATGTTCGACTCGATATTATGTCCATTATTTTACAAACATATTACATTGAAGATCATGAAAGACTCGATCGAGACCTCCAAAATTGTTTCAAAATATGAAAAAGCACTTGAGAAACTTGAAAAGAAAATGTCTCATATTTTAAACAACTTGATCGAAAAAGCGAGGAATGCAAGTATGACAAGCGTCGTATGGCGTGCCTACAATGACATGAAAGCGAAAAATGATCTTTTGAGGGCTCGGTGGAATGTCAAAAGGAAAGCGATGGATACTAAGATTACAAAACCATTGGTGAGGAGAAAGCAAATGTTCCCAAACCGGTTTTAAAACCAAAATGTACATTTCAATGCCTCCTCCAAAAGTCAATGAGAAAAATGATTTATCAAAACGATCACTCCACACCCTTGCCTAAACAAAATGTTGATAAAGGAAAAGCGGTTATCGAGAAACCAAAGTTTTAGCTCTGGCCTTTTTAAGATGAGTACCACTAATCGTGCGCCTCCACATCTAAAACATATGGAACAAACGACATAAGTTTAGAAAAGCACTCTAAAGAGACTAGGAAAGCCGAAACCACTTCTCTAGATAAAATTGTGAATCCTAATGAGTGTGCCTTACCTTCTACAGGACTAGGAAGCACCTCTAGGAGCAGCAGACTAAAGCCTAAGAGCAATACAAGGAACAATAGAGTCTCGCTTGCCTCTAAGAGTAGTCGCTTGAATAAAGAGAAGAAAGTAGAAGAACACCCTAGGAATTTACCGCTTTGTAATAAGAAAGACATTTCATCTGAATGTAATGAACCTATGAAACTTGCTAAGTCTAATGAATGTGTTGAATCTCTTTGTTTAACTTGCAAGAAATCTTTAACTAATGTTCATGATGATTGTGTTTCTAAGAATGAGATTGTTAAGCTTTGTTAAGAAGAATGTTCCCAAAAGAACTTATGCTAAGCGAATAGGAAGACTAGTTGCGAGACTTAGGCTTTACACTCTTGATAGGGAGCATAATGTTTACTTTAGGGATGACATTTGAAACCCACGGGTAGAACTTTCACACTCGAGAATGGTAGAATGAGTGATGAACTGTCTTACCAATAGATAACTTCTATGAGTGTGATCGAGTTTTACCTCTAACCCAAAGGAACCAAAATCAAAGCGGTTTCCAAAATCTTCTTCTTACATTATTGGCGGGTTATCGAAATATGTCTTTGGATCGTCGACTCGGGTTGCTCCAAGCACATGACCAAGGAATCTGAAGGCTGGCGATCAATTTCGTTTGGAAATTCATGGGAACCGTCGTTTGGAAATGATCATGTAGCGACTATCATGGGTTATGGAGATCTACCTTTTGGAAATTATTTGATCACTCGGGTTTACTATGTCGAAGGGTTGGGACATAATTTGTTTCGATCAGGCGGTTACGTGATGCGATTTAGAGGTTGCTTTTAGGAAAAATGCTTGCCGTTAGAAACTTGAATGGCACTATCTCTTATCGGGAATCGTGATACAAACTTGTATGCTATCGACATAAACCAAATGGCCTCTTCATCACCAATATGTCTTATGACACGAGCATACGGAACAAAGTCTGGTTGTGGCATAGACGGTTATCCCATCTCAATTTCGACACCATCAACAAACTTGCCAAAGACAACATCGTCAATGGACTTCCAAGTTCAAATACACCAAGGATCACTTATGTCCATCATGCGAACAAGGAAAAAGCAAAAGAGCATCATATAAACCCAAATCCGTACCTAGTTCGGAAGCAAGGTTGCATATGTTGCACATGGACTTATGTGGCCCAATGAGAGTTGAAAGCATTAATGGGAAAAAGTATATTCTTGTTATCGTCGATGATTATTCAAGATATACATGGGTTAGGTTTTGAGATCAAAGGCGAAGCACCGAGCATCATCATCACCTTCACGAAGCGTATTCAAGTACTTCTTCAAGCTCCGATAAGAGTTGTAAGAGCAGACAACGACACATAATTCACAAATCGGGAGTTAAGAGCTTATTTTGAAGATGTTGGAATAACTCATCGGACATCGGTTGTTAGAACTCCACAGTGAGAATGGGGTAGTTGAAAGAAGAAATCGTACTCTTGTGGAAGCTGCTCGCACAATGCTAATTTATTCTAGTGCACCGTTATTTCTATGGGTGATCTTGTTGCCCTTTGCTTGTTTCACTCGAACCGATCCTAATCCATCCAAGATTCAATAAAACCCCATATGAAATAGTGAACAACGAAAACACGATATCTCTTACTTTCACGTGTTTGGCGCTTTGTGCTATCCGACAAGCGCGACAGAGAAGATCTAGGAAGCGAAAGCTAAAGGTGATATTGGAATCTTCATTGGATATTCGAGATAGCTCGAGGGCATTCGGGGTGTATAACGGAGAACTAGGAGGATCATGGAGCGATGAATGTGAATTTTGATGAACTTTCACAAATGGCTTACGAGAGACTCGCTCTAGAACCCGCACCAAACCCGAGACTTACGGACACATCGATTCGGGACTCGTACATCAAAGAGCTCCATCAACTTTTCTTGGCACTCCTCATGAACAAGAATGGGAGAATTTCTTTGAGTTAATGTTCGATGAATACTATGGTGGAACTTCGACAAATGCATCAAACCATCATTCCATGCACCGCTCAAAATCATCTACCACCACCAACGAAGATGCATCTACAACGGTCGAAACCAATGCACCAACTCCATCAACATCATCTACATCTACTCCGGCAACTCCAATTCTTCAAACAGTTTTACCGGTTGATGAGCAAATTCAAAACATATCATTTCAAGAAGAACCTACTCAAAACCGAGCGATGCAACGTTAGATGAAGACTTATTTGAAAACCCGTTTGCTACGGAATCGGTGAATCATCTTCAAGCTTACGAGAACCATCTAACTACTTTTCGTATAATCTACGGTATCCTTCTACTCGAAGTGGACTAAAGACCATCCAATTGAACAAGTTATTGGTGAACCTTCAAGGCCAATTCGGACGAGGCGCCAACTTGCCACCGATTGCGACTTATGCATTTACCTTTGCTCAATTAGCAATATTGAGCCAAAGAACATTCGCGAGGCAATGGCGAAACCCGCATGGATAGAAGCGATGCGGGAGGAACTTCTCCAATACCGTCTACATGACTCTTGGGATATGGTTCCAAGACCAATTGACATTCGCGTCATTGATCTCAAATGGTTATGGAAGAACAAAAGGGATGAAGAGATGAGCGTAATTCATAACAAAGCTCGTCTTGTGGCCAAAGGATACGAGACAGGGAAGAAGGATAGACTTTGAAGAGTCATTCGCGGTAGCTAGACTTGAGGCGATCGAGGATTTTCTTAGCCTATCGACTCACAAAAACATCACGGTTTATCGGATGGACATTAAGACCGCGTTCTTGAATGGAACTACGAAAGAAGAAGTGTCGTGAGTCGACGAAAGGCTTCATAGACATGGAACATCCGGACTACGTCTACAAACTCAAAAGGCAATCTATGGTTTAAAGCAAGCTCAGGGCGTGGTATGACGACTGTCCTCTTTCCTTATCCTAAACAATTTCACCAAAGGCGGTTGATCCTACCTTGTTTACACAAAATGCAAAACGACATTTTGATTGTTCGATTTACGTGGGCGACATCATTTTGGGTCCACTAATCCGAATCTTTCAAAACATTTTGAAAATCTCATGAAAAGCAAATTTGAAATGTCCATGATGGGGAACTAAAGTTTTTCTTGGTTTACAAATACATCGGTCCCACGTGGAATTTTTATTAATCAAGCGAAATATACAAGCGAGATTTTGAAAAATCATGGTATGGATAATT
Source organism: Chrysanthemum lavandulifolium (assembly GCA_022545495.1). Taxonomy (NCBI): domain Eukaryota; kingdom Viridiplantae; phylum Streptophyta; class Magnoliopsida; order Asterales; family Asteraceae; genus Chrysanthemum; species Chrysanthemum lavandulifolium. Next base: position 145,978,692 of record CM040244.1, read on the forward strand.
GTGACTCTGTCGAACACCAATGGTAACTTCACCAAAAATTGGAGCCGATTTGTTTGGGAAACCTATTGATCCGAAGAAATATCGAGCATGATTGGTTCTCTCATGTACCTTCTTGCTAGTCGACCCGATATTCATTTTGTTGTTTGCTTATTAGCACGGTTTCGAGCTAAGCCTACCGAGCTGCACCTCAAAGAGGTTAAAAGGATCTTCGGTGCACGAAGACATCCATTCACAAGGGTCTTTGGTATCCGAAGGAATCGGTTTGATCTAATTGCCTTTTCGGATCACGGACCACGCGGTGATCAAGTTCTGACAAAAGTACATCGGGAGGAGCACAATTTTGGGTGAAAAGTTAGTAAGTGGTCTTCAAAGAAACAAGATTGCCTTGCACTTTCAACCGTGAAGGCGAGTATGTGTCTCTATCTGCGTGTTGTGCTCAAGTTCTATGGATGAGAACACAACTCACAGATTATGGCTTTACTTTCGATAAAATACCTATGTATTGTGACTCGAAAAGTGCCATAGCCATATCATGCAATCTGTTCATCACTCAAAGACTAAGCATATCGAGTCGCTATCACTTCATAAAAGAACATGTGGAAGAAGGTCTTGTTGAATTATTTTTCGTGAAGACAGTTACCAACTCGCCGATATATTTACTAAAGCCCTTCCAAAAGAAAGGTTTGTGATTTAGTTCGACGAATTGGAATCTGAAGCCTAACCCACGAGGAGTTAGAACGTCTTCTCGAATCTTCTTGAAAATGATTTTCCAAAAGCTTATTGTAAATATTTTTGAAAAACAAAATACAAAATTTGAAAAACCAACAAAAGCAAAATATAAAAATATAAAACTTTCAAAATACAAAAACAATAGAAAATCAAAAATCCAAAATATTCTTCTCACGACATGTCTCTTGTATAATCGATATTACATGCGTTTCTAGAAATGTCATTCAACAATGATACGGGCATGTACGGATGCTTGAGCGAGAGTTCTTTAATGTTTTCCAAAACATGTCGTTTCTCAAAATTTCTTCAAAATGGCTTTCGTATACTTGATCGAAACCGGACAAAAATGATGACTTTTGATTATTTCAAATCAAAACTCGTGTTTTAAAGAAAAATCAAGTGTACGCTTGATGCACTACATTTAAAGCGGTGAGAAATCATCATCATCTTGAGCACCTTTTCAAGATTGTTCAAAAGATTTTCAAAATCTTTCAAAATATTTTGTGCTCAAGATAACTCCTCTAAAACCCTTTAATTGATTATGCTTTATTAAAGGGGAGTATAAAACAAAAATGTTCCAAATTCATGCTTAAATCAAATCCGTTTGTCTCCCAAAAGATTCTAAAATGTTGTTTAATCCGTTGATATCAAAATATCACGAATATGCTATTTTGAGGGGAGGAGCGTGATTAAAATGTGATCAAAAAGTTTAATGATCGTTGTTTGAATCTCAAAATGAGCTCGACTCGGTTGAAACCAATGAATTGACGAGGAATCATGTACCATCTCGAGAAACTTTCTATGGACTTGACCGGGACGGGTAATAATTTCAAGCTAGTTCTCTAGTGATGTAAGCGTGTCTCGAATCGGTCTAGCTCATTTAAAGTCGATCAATTCAAAAGTGCGAACTCTACCCTCTATGTGCGATTTACATCAAAACTTATAAGCACATGTGAAGGGGTGTTTACGAAAATATAAAACTCACGGAGTGTTTCAAACATGTTTTCTATCATAAACACTTTGAGAGATTTTCAAGAAAAATGGTTTTATGGCAACAATAGGACGATCATGGAGTTATAAGGTGACTAAGGATAGGAAATCCGTCCTATGATCCGCCAGAGCGGAGGGATCTACCCAAGGACATCACAAATAGTTAGTACTAGAAGTCCTTAGGAATGATTGAAAAAGGAGTAATGTGAGAAAGGAGAAAGAAGGGTTGAAGAATTAAAAGAAAAGTAAAAGAAAGGGTGAAAAGAAATAGCCCTCCATATTCAACCTTAGGGGCGAAACCGGGTTCAATTCATACACTCTTGGTTGTCACTAGATGACACTTGGTATTGAAGACAAAGGCGTCATGGACCCGGTGGCCTTGCACTAAACCTTCTAGCCACTCAATTCCTCTTAAAAGTTTGTTTCATTCTCACTGGGAACCCTACATAATCTATCGACTTTCTCTTAGAGATTGTTGGTATTGAAGAAGGAGACCCTCTCCTAGTCTCCGCTCGGGAAAACCAAAATGCACTATTGAGTCTAGAGCCACGAGATTCATCAAAAGATCTCATAGGAACACTTGACATGACATCGCTTGTTGTTCATCAATAAGGACACAAGTGATATATTCTAGAGTCCTCACGAGATCTTAGCAATCTGCGAACATTTATGAGAAGTTTCACATCATGATCTTGATGATTGAATGGAAACTCTGCCGGGGTCAACATCAAGCGACCACGACGGTCACCGGTAACTCCCGTGGATTACGCTTAGTGTGTCTCAAGCGGTCTGATCGTGGGGTGATGCTTGGTGTACCTCGACTCATCGAGCTGTAGATGTACTTGGTATATCGCGTTATCTCACTTGTGGGACTCCGGTTCGAGAGCGGCCTTTGTAAGAATTAGAGATGTGTTTTCACACTATCTTGTTAACACCCTCGAAATTCAAACTTGTAAGTGCGGAATCCGCTTATTACTAACTTTGTTTTATGTTTTCTTCTTATGGAAGCTCGGAGCGGATTGATCGTGCAGATTCTCCACATGCTCATACCAACAACACATGAAAGTTCTCATCAAAATCAAAGGCAACACAAAGTTAAAGATGATTCTTCGTCAATGTCAAAGAATCTACAAAGTTTAAAGACTAGAGAACTACATCATTGGTAACCAAAAGACAAATAGAAGTGTGAGCATGGTGGAGAAAGGCGTGGAGACACCTAACCAACGAAGTTGACAACGGCTCTAACCACATTAGCGATCACAAAGCATGAAGGAACAAAGAATTAAGACTATTCTATATCTACACACAAAGTTCAAGCTCGAGAAAAGTAAAGACCTAATCAAGTGGAGCATCTTTTGAATGACCACCCCTTAGGGAGATTGTTAGCCTTAATAGTTTTTATTAGAAGTGATGGTCATTCACATTTAGGAACTTTGTAGCGTGTGTTAGATATCGTGATAGAATAGTCAACGGGCTCGTGGATTGGGCTAAGCTAATTGGTTAGAAGTTAAGTTAAGCTAGCCTTATATCAGTTGTTATCCAATCCAAGTCCAAGAGAGCCCATGCCAAGCCCATTAGGGCATCTAGTACTTGTACTATATATACCCCTCAAAGTCTCATTTGAGGGTGTGCTTGAAAGTGTGTGTGTGTGTGTTTTTCTTTGGAGCAATATAACATCTTATTGTTTTCATCTTTCTATCTTGTTCATACGCATAACATACACGATTCATATATCATTCAAGTCACCATCTTTCCTTTCTTTATTTCATCTCTTATCTTATCGCATAAGTGTTTGTGGTTTAACGTGTTCATCTTGTGATAAGGTGTGTTCAGCGTAAGGTTGGTGTAAAAGTGTGGTCCTTTGAGTTAAATTAAGGTTATCGATATAAACTTCCCCTAAGGCATGGTGTTCTCTAGAATTTACAGATAACCTCACTTTCATATCAAGAAATGCAACAGGTCTGAACATATCGGACAATCAATGACTTTCCATCTACAAGTGAAATCAGAATAAACATTCTTCGACATAGTATAAGCTAATATATATGTTTTTACTAGCATGATAACAATCTCAGTGATGAACTGATTAAGAAGCACTCAATATCGGAACAAATCTTGAAAATCAACCACCACACCACATCACTTAAATATTAAAGGTTTTGTGACTTGACCACATAGAGCGTGGAAACATTTCGATAAGGTAAATTAAGAGAGACACCATCAAGCAATAAACATCTTAGTAATGGGGACTAAGCTCCTTAGGCAAAGAAGACTCAAGTCATGACATTCGCTAGAACTAGAAACGCGAGGAATCACAACTGTTACCCATAATCTATTCTTTTCAATAATGCCCTTTTCGACAGACTTGACATTTTGAAATTTGGCATGAGACATATGGTATCAATTTCAATTATACCTAATATAAGGTAGCCGATTCACCTTAGACTTTTGACAACCATTTCAAGATTCCCATGGAACCTACTGGGGCATGAGTATCGCCTATCATCATCAGCTCAATGGTCAGAACGAGAGAACGATAAAAACATTAGAAGATATACTCAAAACATGTGTGATTTTCTAGAAATGATTAGGCAAATCATTCTTCATCGAACAAGTTCCCTTACAACAATAGTTATCACATGAACATATTGACTGCACCAATTGAGGCACTCTATGGTTGAGGTGTCAATCACTTATTTACGGGCCAAAAATTAGGAAAGCCCAACTCACTAGTCCATAACTTATTCATGAAACAACAAAAAAATCGTATAGATCAAGAATCAGTTACAAGCAACAACAAATAGATAGAAAAGCTACGTCGATATACGACACAAAATATTGGAAATGTGTTCCATAAGTCACAAACCATTAGGATTTCAATTTGGCAACAGAGTTATGTTGAAAGTCTTGCCTTGGAAAGGCGTGGTACGATTCAGAAAACACGGGAAGACCAGATGCGACTCAAATATCCTCACCTTTTCACAAATAACACCGTAGAAACCAACATGAACTGAATTCGTGGATGAATTCCTTTTGGGTGGCGAATGTGACAAATCGTAATTTCGTGTCATTTCTCAAACTTTGAAAATTTCACTATTCATCTAGAATTTACTATTCATATTACTATTCATCATTTTACTATTCATCATTTTGAAGTCGGTTTGAGACTTTGAAAGGTTATTTCAAAATTTTACTATTCACGAAACACTATTCTTTCCGGAGAAAATCACTATTCATGATTCACTATTCATCATTTTCGTAAACTAGGTTTACAGTATCAAATACGCGTAACACGGAGGGTTAAGTCACGTATTCATGGAACATCATTGAGAACATTACATATAGACTAGAGTTAGTCTACATATCATCAGTAACATCATTTTCCTATTAATTTATGCATGGGTTTGCATATTTCATTAACGTGTATTTATTTATTAAATAAACGCTATCACACGATCATTTATTTTGAATAATTGATCCGACACTTCCAACAATTGTCGGATATATTTTATACTCATTTTAAGACTATAAAATTATATTATTAGTTTACCGGTGTTCAATTTATTTTGTATATATAATGTTATATATATATATATATATATATATTCTACGGTTTTCAGAATTCAATTCGATAAATATTTATTCACTCAATACTTGGGAGAAATGTATTTTTATAATTTTATGACTTGATATATTTTATTTTGTTCCGTTAAGAATCGATTTCTAGCTAACGCTACACTTAATAATTATTTATATGTATCAAATACTCAATATACATAACATTTTCTACATTTAATCCACAAAATCATTGAACCCTTTACCCATTTTATCCCATTGCCGCCCCCCCTTGTCATCCATGTAACCAATTTGATTTTTTCTACTTACATGTACACATACACCTTTTATTGTCTAGATATTTGTGGTATACAAGTCATTTACTCAACAAAAACACATACAATACACATTTGAAATGTGAAAATAAAAAGAACTCTCTCCCTCCCCTTGTGGTGATTAGGCCATGATCAAGAACAAGAAGAAACCAAATAAATTTCAAGATCAAGTGTTTTACAATTTCTATTAGTCTTATATTTTAAGGTTTTGAAATATAAACCTCTAGGTTGATTATATATTTGCAACAAAAATCCCTTCATCACTCAAGTAAGTGTTCTAATGATTTTTCCTAATATTTCATACTATTATTTGATCTATTTTTATGATCTAGTAAGAAAAACATGCAAATATACTATGAATCATACCACTTTTATTTGATTTTTACTACATTTAATGAGTTTTAATCATCCTATAATTATTCCTTTGAAACCTATCATTGTTGATGAAGTTTAGCAACCCATGACACCCTAAGAAGGTGTATGGTAGGATTAGAGTAGATTTGGTATTGATTTGAAGTGGTTGAAACAAGATTTACGCAAGAAAAATCAAGTTAGACGATAAATAAATAGTTGCTGTCCATTTTTGTAAAATCTGGAAATTTCGACAGGTCATGGACTATTTTGGTTTATATTTTCAGAAAATATACTTTAAAACGAAACCGTGGTCGCTTGAACGGGTTAAAACGGGTTTATAACGAAGAAGTTACGCTATTTTCAAGTTTAACGACGAAAACTATTTTATGAAAATATACTTGCTGTCAAGGGTTTTTCAAGGGTCAAAAACGAGTTGTAAACTTAAACTAGAAGAGCCTACTTATCAAAAATATATTAATACATACTATCACGATTCCGAGGATATAAAGAACGTAGAAAACAGACCTATAACGCTAAAGATATGCATATTTGAAATACGGCGATCACAACTATTTTCTTCAGCACTAACACTTAAATATTTTCTAAGTGTCAAAAGGTTGTCGCGGATGACCATGTTTGAAGCCGTTTTCTCATCGATGGAGTCGGTTTGAGAAAATAATATATCAAGTAAAGTTAGTTCACCCGGCCTATTTTCAAAATGTCCACCGTCGTCAAACGGTTTATAACGAGTAACTTATGACTTCTCAAACTTTCCGAAAAGCGCGAAGCGCATTTTAGCTCGACTACCTCACTTCACCATCATTTTTCTTTGTGATCGAACTCGTATGGATAAAAGTTCAGTGTTACGACTTTTAGATAATGTTACAAGCTTTCTAAAGTCATTGAGTTTGTTTCCTAACACTCGATATTCACTATTTTACGACTAGCTTTTCGAGGCCACTTATCCATTTTCACGAATTATCAAAGTACATTATTTTGCGACGAAAAACTATATTTTCTTGATTTATTACTAAACAACTATCGTAGGATGTTGTTTCAACGTAAGTACTCGTAAAGTATTTTATAACTTGACAAGATGTTATAAACTTATTTTCCGACGATAAACTTTATTTTCAAAATGCACAAGTGGTATGGATATCATATGAGTTTGCATGCACAACATTATTTCATGGCTTATATTAGATCATATCATTCATAATAGGTTATAGTTAGAGATTGCGCCTTATTTCAGTGTATCCACTTTTGCCATCATAATCATTGTATCAAGTGAGTTTTCATAGCCCCGTCTTTCAAGTTTATACTTTATTTCAAACCTACGGGGGAGAATACATTGCACATCATTTTTATTACGATACCAAGTATATCAAATTCATTACATTGCTTAAGTTACCTCATTGCCAATTGAATGTCCTATATCATTATCATGAACCGTTAATTACGGGGTAAGCGAGGGTGAGTGAATAGATCTATTGAGGGTGACTCCTCCATTCGGGTTGGTGGATTCCAACTGGTCAAATGGATGCATTTCATTTAATATCAGAATTTGATCAGTCTAGCTTCGGTGTCATGTGCTTATAGCAATTGCAACATTTTTATGTGACATATTTGTCATACATGGCCTATACTTGTGGTAGTCGTATAAAACATTTAATTAAACTCTAGGAACTCACTCAACCTTTGTGTTGACACTTTTAGCAATGTATTTTCAGGTATCTAAGGCATATACTTCATGGCATGCATAAGGACTTATCATAGAGTCGCGGTGACGAAGGGTCTCACATGGATTTTATGCACTTTAAAACATCGTTTGAATTGTAACAAACTTATTTCCGCAAATGTTGGCTACCTTTTGGGACCTATCTTTTGTAAACTCTGAATGTTTTATTATATCAAACGATGTGTTTTCAAAACGACACTTTAGGTCGTTCAATATAATCAGAATCGTGATGCTATGGCGGTCCACGCCTGTATTCCATTCCGCTGCAAAACAGGTATTTTGGGGGTGTGACATATACATGCATTCAATATGCAGCAGACTTAGAAATAAAAATATATTCCAAACATCACATTGAATGACCTTGATGTCTCACATATACAGACTGAGCAAAACAAGTCAGACTACCTGGATCCAAGAAAGCACATCGGAAGAATTCTAGGGGACCTCATCTCTTTAGCATGAGTCCATCAGCGTATTTCCTTGAAAACTGTCAAAAACACTAAAGGAATGGGGGGACTTGATAGTGTATAGGGCCTTCATCCCAGCTAAATGAGGCCCATACACTCTAAACTTGGACCAAATATAAGCCCAACAAGGCCATATTCTGAAAAAAATGCCTGGGAAATACTTCCCGAGGCAACCTCAGGCCAAAATATGTCTGAAAACGCGTTCAGGCAAACGACACGCGTGGCGATCTCGCCAGGGCCGTTAGAACGAGCATCGCGTGCCTCCCTCATCCCTAACCCTGATGATCACCACGTGGATCATCCAGGGCCATCATATTACCTTTACGGGTTCTCACAACCCTAAAGGTCCTCTTATAAATACTTGTCAATTCCCCAAATGGTCCAAGCTAACTTAACTTCAACACACACACCGAGTGAATTCTCTTAATTCACTCCGGCTACTCTGGAAGTGTTACCCCAGTTCGTGACTATGGTCACACCTTTGGGTCCTTACCGAACGTGGGAAACCAAACGTGATAGCCTCCTCAACCCTTCAATACGTACCTTACGTAAACATAACATTAAGGAGTTTATTGACGATCTTAATAAGGTCGAATTTAATACTATGTGTTATGTTTTCATAAGGCAAATCATATCAAGAAAATAAAATTTTTAGTCAATTTAGATTAAATGTATTCAATTTTGTTTCTCAAATTAAAGTATCGGGGCAAATTTTGTTTGAAATATAAGTGTGTTCAGTTGGTAGGAAATACCTATTTTTTGGTTTTTTTTCGTAGAAAAATGAAAAAAATAAAAAAATCTGTTTAGTTACAAATTTCCTGAAATAATGAAAATTTCATTTCTTAAATTTTAACTAAACATCTAAAAAGTACAATTACCATTCTTTCCGGGTAGGTTATACAAACACCTCTTTTTCTAAAAAGGCCACCCTTTTTTTTTTTTTTTTTTTTTTTTTTGCGTTTTTTTTTTTATATATTTTTATTTTATAATTTTGTTTATATCAAAAACTATAAACGCGAAAGTATGGAACAAAAAAATATAAAGTTTAATAAGTCAATCGTTTAAAACTATCAGAAATACAGAGCATAAACTAACAAAAAAATATGTTGTACTGAAAAACAGAAGGGACAAAAGGAGTAAAAGTACAAAACCCCCTGATTTGACATCCTATGAGGGTTTGTATAGTGACCCTTCTTTCCTCCTCCTCTCTCTCTCACTAGAAAATGAAAAATGTAATACCACTCAAAATGATTTTTTCAAGCTTTTAGCTCTTTCCAAAAAAAAGCAAAACCCTGCAATTTTTTAAAAAATGAAAAACAAAAAGGTGAGAATTTTTTTTCTGCTAAACGCAACCTATGATAACGTTTAGTTGTAAAAAATATTTATTATTTTCCTTTCTAAATTCTTTGAGAAGGGTATAATTTTTCTTCTCTAAAGATAAGTTGAGAATTTTGAAAATCCGTTTATATGAAGTTATATTTTCCGTTTTAAAAGATGAAAATGTGTTTATATGAAGCAACGGTGGGCGGCGACGGTGAGCAATGACGGCAAGGATGGAATGTGAAGATGTTACCGATGTTGATTAAGGTTATAATAAGATACTTGAATGGTAGATTGAGAAACCATCTTTTTTTCATTAGAGAGAAAAGAAGTGAAAAATGGTAGAATGAACTTTTCATTTTTTATTTAAAATTTGAAAAGTGAGAATTTTATCTTTTTAAAAAAATTATTAATAAAGAATTGACTAGACGGGTTTTAATTTTTTCATAAAAGTTTTTTTTTTTTTTTTTTTTTTTTTTTTTTTTAAGAGATGTTTTCACTAATTAAATAGAAGCATAAGTGTTCCAAGTTTTCTGACATTTCAAAAACATTATCACTAGTTCTTTAGCTGAAATGATTAAAATTGCAATAAAAAAAAAAGAAAAAGAAAAGTAAATAAAAAATACCTTATATTAAATTTTGTTAAAAACCTTTATTAGGATAAAAAAATAGGATCATATATCACCTACTTTCAAGGTAAATTTCATATATATCCAAAGTGCAAGTATTGAATGCATAATGTACAATATTTTTTTATGCACGTTATTTATAAAAAAAAGGGAAAATGATAAATTTAGGCATCAAAGTTGCCACGCTTTTTTTTTCCTTTTCGGGCATTGAACATTTTTTTCTGTCAGAAGATGAATCTGCTTAATTTTCCTTTTTCGGGCATCGAAGTTTGATTTTGTGTCACAAAAGAAAATTAGGTAAGTTCGGTCTTCTGATAGGAAAAAAAAAGTTTGATGCCCGAAAAGGAAAAAAGTTCGATGCCCGAAAAAAAAGTTCGACCGTTAATTTTTATTGCACCGTTAGTCCTTTTAAATACATTTTTAACGACCGTTATTATATTATTGCACCGTTAGTCCTTTTCGCCTTGGTTCTACACGTTTTCCGTTCTTACGGTTTTCGTCCTTTTACACGTTTTCATCCGTTTTTCACGTTTTAATCACATTTACGCCGTTTTAAATCGGTTTTGCGTTTTTGCCCGCTTTTGCCTGATTTAGTCCGTTTTTGCGTTTTAGTCGCTTTTGCGTTTTAAATGCTTTTTGCACAATTTAGTCCGTTTTACATTTTCTTCCGTTTTACGTTTTCGTCCGTTTTGCAGTTTAGGTCCTTGCGTTTTCGTGTTTTTTGCGTTTTCGTCCGATTTTGCGTGCAAAGCGGATTAAACGCAAAACGGGATTTAAACTGCAAAACCAAGAAAATGTAAAACGGACGAACTGCAAAACATACGAAACGCAAAAGCTGACAAAAACGTGCAAAAACGGACGAAACGCAAGAAAGGACGAAACGCGCAAACGTCGCGTAAAACTAAGAAAATGTGTAAAACTGATTTAAATCTGCAAAAATGATTTAAAACGCAAAAAAACGGACGGCGCGGCAAAACGGACAAAAGGACTAACGGTGCAATAAAAAATTAACGGTCGAACTTTTTTTCTAGATCGAACTTTTTTCCTTTTCGGGCGTGACTTTTTTTCCTATCAGAAGACTCGAACTCGCTTATTTTTCGCTTTTTCCGGCATCGGTTTAATTTTGTGTCGCAAAAGGAAAATTAAGCAAGTTGATCTTCTAACAATAAAAAAAGAAAAAAAAGAAAAAAAACGCAATAACTTTCATGCCTAAATTTATCATTTAAAAAAAAAAAAAAAAAAAAGAAAGAGGGAGATTAAGTCGGTTGAAGACTAATTAGGTTTGCCTTCTTTTTCCTTCTTACTTTTAGGCTGCTGCTGCTATTGCCATTTCCTCCATCTTCACCAACAGAAAAAAAGAAGAATGGGTAAAAGTGATAAAGGAGGGTTAGGAAGAGCACTAGTGAAACAACACAATAACAAGATACAAGAATCAAAAGAAAAAGGTCAAATTTATTACAAACAACACAAAAAAGTCCTTGAATCCATCACTGAAGTCGCTGATATTGACGCCGTTATTCAACAAGCTGATGACGCTGTTCGCCTTTTCTCTGCTGATAATCCCACCAACACCCTTATTGATTTGTATGTTTCTATTCATTCCTATTATGCCCTTATCAAATACTACTGCTTATAAGATAAGCTATGTTTTAAAATAAGCTGATTAGGGTATAGGTCATTGAGGGGGGTGTTTGTTTAAGCTTATTTGTGGGCTTACGAGCTTATGTGATTTCGGCTTATATTTCATAAACGCGAATTTTTAGTTTATTTTATATAAGTTTATTATTTCATAATAAGCTTTTATAAGCCCATAAGCTAAAAAATAAGCCAAAAAATTTGAGGTTATAAAATATAAGCCGAATGAAATAAGCTTAAAGCCAACAAATATGCTTAAACAAACACTTCTTTGATATCTTTGATGTACTCGTGCTCAAGATGCTACCAAGTATATCACTTTTGAAATTAGTCTCACTGTCATACTTATGCTTTACGTGTTGTAACTCAAAAAATCACTTCTTAGACCAGCCGTAATGGTGGTCGTCACCACGCGTCTCACACCCCAATCACGCGTTAACCACTACCACGCCTCCCCCAACCACGCGTGGTCATTAGAACTTGAAGGTGATTTGGTCACTAACTTTGCCGAAATTTTTTTTTTTCTTTGTTTGTGTGTGTGTTTTGGGGTATGTTTGTGTGGGTTTGTCTAGTGGACACCGCTACAGGTATTTGGTGAAGGGAGTGAATGCTGATGTGGCGGTGGATTTAGTCACCATTTGAACATCTAGTCTTAAAATGTGAACATCAGTAAGATATTTAGACGAAATTTAGTAGTACATATGGTATATTGGCACTTTCTTGAGTTCATGTTACTAGGGACATTTTTTTATGGCCTAATTTTACAAATTATTGTGTTTTGCATAAGCAGCTTCAATTTATTTATTATTTTAGTCATGAATGAGAAGTCTGAATAAGCATCCCAAACACTTTGTTTTTATTTGTTTTTTGTGCGTCAAAATGAGATGAATAGATACGTGGCTTTTATAAGCAATCTCAGACACCCGCTTAGATATCAAATTGTAATAGTCAGTTTCGGACATCGAAACTGCTACTTATGATTATCTAGGGCATTATCAAAAGAAAGGTGATATGCATAATTGAACATTACTATAGATCAAGTGGCGGTTTTTTTATGTAAGCAATGATTTTGTATGATATACCAACGAGTCAGTCTATTTGATGTGCTTCTGTTTGTAATTAAATAGTAAGCCTTGTTTTTATGTAATTGAACCTTTTTAAGTTGCAAGAGGGGGCACTAATAGACAAAGAAGACAATAAAAAGTGAAAATGAAATTTCAGCTCTTTGTTTTTGTTTATTTATCATATTGCTGCCATCTTGTTTTCCTTATTTCTGTGTTGTGGGTGCTCAACTGATGGTTCTCTTTGACTACACAGAGAGTCAAATTCTAGCACCAGTGAGATGACTCCTGAGGAACGCAGAGAGCATCAAAAGAAAGAGGAAGCGTTGCATGCTAACAGTCTTAATGTTCCACGAAGGTATATCCAATTTTACTATTTAGTTTCTATTTGAAATCATGTATACTGTTATTTTGCATATTTATTGGATCAAAATCTAACACTGATCTTTCATCTTTCTGTTTTTTCAGACCAGCATGGAATGCGAAAATGACTGTCGAAGAGCTTGATGATAATGAAAGGCGCGCCTTTTTAGTTTGGCGCCGCAGTCTTGCAAGGTTGTACTTTTTCTACTAAATTATTTTTTGTGTATGACACTCCTTGTCTTTGATGACCTAGGGGTGGCAATTTTAATTCATTTAGTTAGCTAGTTTGATTTATATTTTTAATTTAAACTCCAACGGGCGAAGTTAAAAAACATGGCCAAGTAGGAATGAGACAAAAGTGAAGCAAATATACCTGAATGCTTAACCTCTGCTTTATTAGAAAAAGTAGATTTAGATTCCAACACTATAGACTTTTAGTCCTGTTTAGTACATTAGTTATTTATAAAACTTAAGGGAAACATATTGTTGGACAATTAGACCACCACTTTTGTCATATTTGCCTATTAAGAATAGTGCTTAAGAGCCTGTCAGTGAAATATCTCAGGATCAATACATATGTGAACAATGATGTTCTTTCGAGCCATTGGTATCGGTGGTTGCTCATCTACATAAAAAGTAATAAAAAGATATGGTCAACCTTTTTTTGTTTATGAGCTCTTGGTAGCCGTTCTTGGTTAAAGAATAGTTAAATACTATGGTTACTGAATGCTCATCCCAGAACTCTTATGTTGCAGGCTTGAGGAGAATGATAGTCTTGTTCTTACACCATTTGAGAAGAATCTGGATATATGGAGACAACTTTGGAGGGTTGTTGAGCGTAGTGATTTGGTGAGTTTCTATATACTTAGATTTAATTTCAAGAGAGTTTGTAATTGGGTGTCATATCATATTGTGCCACAATGTTTGCAGCCTTCGCGATACACAATGATATAACATTGTAGAATATTTAGTTAAATTGTGGCTTCACTAAGAACTCCTACATAGGCCTATGTATAATTTTGATGAACCACCTGCTGTCTCATCTACTCTAAAATGTCACTGGTTATTTTAGCCTTGACTCGAAGTTTGCCTAACATACACCATTATCATATATGTTGCTGGAAAATACATTTCGACCCTAGATATAGCATAAACTATATTAACTAACCGAATATAACAAGTTATCGCACTACTAGTCTTTTGATTTTTTTTTGAGAAGCCAAAAGCCACGAACCAAAATACAAGCAATACAAAGAACTGCAAACAAAACAAAAAAACCTCATGGCCCAAACAAGATGTTGGGGCACAAAAACAAAACTATGACAAATTCCTAGCAAATACCACAAGATGCCAACCGACACCAAACACAATACGAGCACAAGCCTAAGCAAACAGAAACTTGAACAACAAAAAGACAGAAGACCACCAGGGCCCATTTGCTACATGAACCGGACCAAAGCTATCACAAATAGTAGCCACAGAACCAGATATGACAGCAAAAAACCCTGCAGTACCAGGTAAGAAAACAAACAGCCAAAACCACCACACACTTAAGATGTCAGACGCCATTTTTTTTGATCAAGCAACCAAGTCTGCCAATCTAATAATTTTTTCTTGATCAACGAACATTTTTTTAAATGTTAAGAAGATAAAAAGTCCTAGTGTTTGGTTATCATCAGTTCATCACCCTCTACCAATCATGAAAGAAAACTTCGTGCATAATTATCATGCTAGATATGATTGAGGACTACATTATAGTCGGTGTGTTTTCTAGATTCTTGTTGATGTCAATTGGAGTGAAAAAAATTCTTTGCATGATTGGGTTTCTAGGGTGCAAGGAGATCAAAGTTGGAGCTACTGTAGCAGGGGTAAGAAATAAGGGTGCTCCTTCCTTGGCCAATGGCCCATATTGGGTGCATTTGTGGTGAAGTATTGATAACATATATATGGGGATATATAGGAATAGGATATGCAAGGGACAATCTTATTCATTAAGGGAGACTAAACTTAATGCTACTTGTAAACGCCAGAAGTGGAAACTAGAAATCTGAATGGAAATTGGAGTTTATGACATGGAGACGGTGATAGGGTATCAAGGAATTATTTGTATATTAGTTTAGAGTAATTTTGACACACCAAGTAAAACTAGATATATTTCGTTCTGTGATAAAATTCTGTGAGTTGACGCCAATCCGTATATGAATACACCGGATTGATCATTTTCAAAAGATGTCTTGTACATGATTTCACAAGTGGCTTCCCGCTTCCGTCATGTTTTGGTATCCAAATTATACATTTGTAAGAAAACCTGGCTGTTACTTGCTTCCTTTTTATACTAGCATGTTACCATAATGGACTCATCTATAAATATGTGCAAATATCATGGCCTACAATTTGCACATTACATTTGGCACGTTCTCACACGTAAATGCCCCTACTTTTTAAAGTGGCTTGTATTATTAATTTATCAGATCGTACCTTTTCATGAGGATGTCACATTACTACT
This sequence comes from Chrysanthemum lavandulifolium, assembly GCA_022545495.1. Lineage (NCBI taxonomy): Eukaryota > Viridiplantae > Streptophyta > Magnoliopsida > Asterales > Asteraceae > Chrysanthemum > Chrysanthemum lavandulifolium. The sequence continues at coordinate 145,994,374 of CM040244.1, forward strand.
AAAGTACTAAGACACTAAGAAAAATTTTAATGCTCAGATAGCAAGTTGGATACATTTTTTTCCAAGAAAAAGTCTCATCTTTTAGTACCTTGAGATTTATCTTTGTCAATATCATGTTGTCAAGTTACATAAAAATTGCATGAGGACTTGGGAAAAACTTTTTAAATGATCTATGAGGACAACATACTTTGATTCTCTAACCACAAAACACAGTGGTTAACTGGATGAGCCATGAATACCTCCTCCACCTCATCTGTTGAGAGAAACATTTTGATATTTTAGGTATGAAGAAGCCAACCACATACTCTTTTATGAGTAGTCACAGAGGCACGTTGATTAGCTTTAAGTGTAGGTTAGATCATTGGCCGGTTGATTTAGCATCCCTAAGAAACAAAATATTATTACAAAGGAGGTTTGTGAATCCTTAAGGTTTCTGCTGCTTTTGTTTTGCTTGGTTGCAACATGCAGATTGAATAGTAAGTTTGACATATCTGATTGAGTAGAGTTTAAGCCACAAATGGACTAGAATCACTGGCTAATCTGATTATCCCATAGGTTAACTAGAGCAGCAAGTGGCTTAAGATAAAACATTTATTACATAGCCATGTGACCAGAGATCTCTAAGTTATGGCGGACCATGATGACGAGTATGCTTTACTTATGCATGGTAAATTTGGATTGGGAATATGTTGACTTTTATTGGAGAGAAATGATTGCCAAATCTCTGTGTGGACAAACTAGTAGATTTATCACATTTTATTGTAGAAACGGGCCATCTTTTGTTCTATTTACGCAGTAATGGTACTCCGTCTCTTTTGGGTTTTTGCTTTGGTGATCGAGGCAATTATTAATTGCTGGATAACATCAGTCTGTTCCATGTGTTGGTTTTACGATATTTAGCTTATAAAAGATCAAAAAGTTGAAGATTCTGAAAACATTTGTTAACAGCATTGTACTTTATGCACTTAAAGCTTGTGTTTTGGACATATACAGTATTTTGCAAGTTATGGAGTAAGGCTCCAATAGGTTGATTAGCTGAACTGATAGATTATCACTTCAGTGATTCAGGTTTTGCGAAGTTATACTTATACCAATGCTGGTCCATCTATTTTCTGATTTATAGCATATACTTTTATCATATATCTTGTCTCATATGAGTAACTTCTGTGACTTTCTCCAGCTTGTGATGGTTGTTGATGCACGAGATCCGCTGTTCTATCGTTGTCCTGACCTCGAGGTAATGTTGTAATTTAGAAGTTCTGGTTTTCTAGTTGTCTGGCATTACTAGACGTGTTATATGTTGCTTTCTTCCGTCCAAGAACATGTGGAGAGCATTTTACTAGCCTATTGGGTTATCATGAAAATCTTAATAAGGAAAATAAAATATTTTTGCATTACAACAAAGAAATGGCGTGTCAATTTGCAGGCATATGCAAGAGAAATAGATGAGCATAAAAGGACATTGCTCTTGATTAACAAGGCGGATCTACTACCATATCCTGTAAGGTTAGTAACCCAATGATTAACCGCTGTCAGATAGTGATAATCAGTCTCCTATAACCAGCAGCCAGTTTGAGATCCTTTTACCCTCAATTAACAAGTAAAGTTATTATAGGATTGAATTAGTTAATTACAACTTTAATTAGAAGTCGGTATCGGTATCTTCTACACTGGTTAATATTACAGTTGATTATCTCGTTCTGATTATTAAATCTTATATAAGCACTTTCAAAATTCACACAGAAACAGCCCTGAATTGAGTATGATCTGTCTTTTGTTTCTTACTCATTTACTTTGCCATCATTTGCAGGCAGAAATGGGCCAAATACTTCCGGCTTCATGGCATTCTCTATCTATTCTGGTCTGCCAAGGCTGCAACAGCTGTGTTGGAAGGAAAAAAACAGGTTTCTCCGTTAGATGAAAACAGTGTTGACGACGACACAAAAATATATGGTAGGGAAGAATTACTATCTCGTCTACAATCAGAAGCAGAGGAAATAGTCCTAACCAGAACTAACTCACAGTCTAATCATATGGAAAACCCATATCAAGAAAAATCAATTGATCATGTTACTGTCGGTTTTGTGGGGTACCCAAATGTTGGTAAAAGTTCAACCATCAATGCTTTAGTTGGCGCAAAACGTACGGGTGTCACTTCTACTCCTGGAAAAACCAAACATTTTCAAACACTTATCATCACCGAGAAGCTTACTTTATGTGATTGTCCTGGATTAGTATTCCCATCCTTCACAAGTTCAAGATATCAAATGATTGCGTCTGGCGTTTTACCGATTCACAGAATGACCGAACATAGGGAAGCAGTACAAGTGGTCGCAGATCGGGTCCCACGCCACGTCATTGAGAGTGTCTACAACATCAGACTACCAAAACCAAAGTCATATGAGCCTGAAAATCGTCCTCCTTTTGCATCAGAACTTTTAAGATCATATTGTGCATCTCGTGGTTATGTTGCATCAAGTGGACTACCCGATGAAACAAAAGCAGCCCGTCAAATTTTGAAAGATTACATAGATGGAAAATTAATCCATTATGAAATGCCCCCTGGCATGTCGGATGAAGAAGTTAGTTTAAGAGATGTACCAGATGCTAGTGAAAGTGATGATGAATCGGATTCCTTAGGTGAAACTATTGAAGAACACGGTGGGGTGAGGCTTGCTGATGTCATGGATGACATCAAATCGTTTGATATGGATAATGGTTTGGGTCCAAGGAAAACGGTTCCTGGTGCTAGGAAAAAGGTGACTTCAACTGCTTCTTATAAACAACACAAAAAGCCTCAAAGGAAGAAGGATCGAGCATGGAGGGTGAAAGATGATGGAAGCGATGGGACATCAGTGGTTAGGGTGTTTCAGAAGTCGGTCAACACTGGATCAGTTGTGGGTGCTTAAAACACCATATGGTTGTAGGGCTTTGTGGATATCAAATGATGCAAACTCGCCTATGCTGATAGTGTGGTAAGTAACTCGATTGGTGTTTACTGATTTTACTTTATATTTACTAGAATTTTGGATGATGTTATATTTTGTAGTTTGTTTGGTGTTACCATCTTGATCGATGGAACGAAAAAATTATGCATTTTATGGAATGTGTATGTTCTTGGACGTCAAACATATTTATATCTACACTTCTATACTACAATATAAAGAGAAAACACGTTTGCTTAAAATTTAAAAATTAAGTAAAGAAATGCAATCTATTAAATATTTAAATACTTACAATTTAAACAACTAATTTTTATCGCTCTTAATTACTCAACACCAATATATCTATATCTGTCTATGTCACATATAAATTGAGATCACATTTGCTTAAAATTTAAAAAATTGAATAACTTTAATATAAAGTACTGTTAGTTATAAAAAGATTTAAATATTTAAATACTTACGATATAATTCACTAATTTTTCACTCTCAATTACTTCGCACTCATATATATATAAAATAAAATAGAAATTGTACACACAAATTGACGCCATTATGCGTTGTCGCCGTTATGCGCGAGTAATCGTTTATGCATCGTCGCCGCTATGCGTTATTAATAATCTATGAATATGATTAATTGGTTTGACGTCTTGGAAGTCATTGACGAACGTTGTGGAATAGGGTGCTTGGTTATTTTGTTAAGGACAAATGGTATATCATTTGTTTCCTGAAATAAACCCGTAATTAACCTAAAGCTGTTAAACCGGATGAGTTATTACACTAATAAACCATTTGAGTGACTGGTTACTACTTACGATAATAATAAAAAAGAAAAATCATACCAACTCTGATTAGATTTTATATAATAGTTGCTATGACGATGTCTTTGTTCATGAATAATTGAATCTACGACTCTACGAGGTTGGTTTTCTTTGAATCGTCAGTTTCCATGTGAAAACTGAGGATGCCATGAATAGCATGCTCTTAACGACACTAATTTTTATTTACGTCCAAGCCATTATCTATCTATATCTACATCTATATTATAGTATAAAGCATGTAGAACATGCTAAATAAGAAAATATTTAAATCTTCAAGCAACACAATTACTTATTATAAAATTGTGTTTGATACAATATACTGTAAAACCTCTATAAATTAATACTCGATAAATTAATAAACTCGATAAAATTTATAATTCGTTTAGTCCCAATTGGGACTAGTACAAATTTAGACCTCAATCAATAAATAATAAAATAATTTTTTTAAACTTCAATGTATATATATTGACCCTAACGAAACTATAAATTGATATATATGTGATACACTACAAAATTCTAAGACTGTAAAAAAATAAATCCATATTATTTTTTTTTGTTGAACTTCATATCCTATATTAAGTTTATCTATAAATCTCCCCATTGCACTAAAGAGTTGGGGCGTTATCTTCTTTTCGAGTGGTCAGTTCCAAAGCTATTGAATCATCCTCAACTTCATCATCGATCGGATTTGAATGGTAACTAGTATATTGGACTTGTAAATTTAAAGGTTATATGTAAAACCTTTTTAAATTAATAAATTATTAATTTATCGATATACTAATATCTCACTAAATTAATAAAATATCCCGGTCTCAACATTAATAATTTATAGAGGTTTTACTGTAGTAGCATTAGTTATAGTAACATTTTAAAGCACTTTTTGTAGAAATGTTTAACATAAAAAATAAAAATACAATGTGATTTAAAAAAAAAAAAAAATTGTCCAAAACTATAACTCCTCTTTTAATTCATATTTTTAATATACAAACATATTTTAATCCAATTAATTGAATGATAAATGATATTTGTAATTTTTGTAATAATTTGTGAATGTGTCTGATAAATGATATTTTATATTTGAATTCTTTTATTATAATTGCATGATGTTTTTGATGTTGTAAAATATGCAACTATTGTTAATAAAATTATCAATTATCACGTTTTCTTCCTCTGAGCATCATATTAATACATGTTTCAAAATTCAAAATACATTGAAAGGTTGTCATAGACAGATGACAAGTTTCAAAATTCGAAGATGATCTATCAATCAACCCTCTTAAAAAGGTTGCCATACAAATTAAAACATTAATAACATATAATTTGAAGTTAATAGCAGGTCAACCTTAAAATTTAAAGAATGTAATTAACAACTTCTAACATATTTTCAAAACATATAGAATGACAGAATAATTCAAGAAAAATCAAATTGTTTGTTAAAAATGGAAGGTTACGTGATTTAATTTTACATGATATCAGTTCATAGAACATTTATTATAATGGTTTATAATATAATGAAGAGATTTCTACTTCTATTAGACCAAAGTGAAAACTTATTTGATGCTTACATGTCATAAAAAGATTTAATATCTCGAATCTCTTCATAATTTATAGTATTTGATGCATATGTGATATTTATAAAGCTTTAAGAATATGTGCAGTAAAAATAGGTTTATACAACCAAAAGGTTTAAAATTAATAACATGAATAACAATAAACTTTGATAAAGGTTTATCATAGTAGATGTCCTAACTACTTAGGGTAGAGGGTGTGGTTTAAGTTTTTCATTCGTCACATCAGCCACATCATCAAAAAATACTTCATTATTATTTTCCCCAATTTTCTTTCAACCATTACAACAACTTCTTTCTTTTTCCTTAAATTTTTTATATTTTTTATTATTTAAAAATACCCTCAATACAAACACAATCACCAACAACAACAAATAATAAGAATTCTCACTCCTCAAAAGTGTACTATCTCACTTGTCTCTCTTTCAAAAGTATACTATATCACTTGTCTCTCTCCTCAAAACTCTCAGAAGTATAGTCCCACAAATATAAAGAAAGTGGATTTTCCTTAAAGGAAAGAAAAGATAGGGTGTGGTGTTTACTCTTTCTTTTGCCTACATGTCACCTTTCATTTGCTTTTCCCGAACCCACACCTTACACACTTAAGGTGCAATGACACCTTTTTTATCATTGGTTTTTGTTTTTCCACTTTTCAGATATAGAGCAATGATGAATGATTTAGGATCAAATGAAAAGAAATCTTAAAATAAAAAGGATGAGAAATAACTTTAAAAACAAAGTATAGATGTATCGACTTAAATTAGATGCATCCATAATATTTTAGATGCACCATAAGATATATTTTTTTAACAAAAAATTAGATACATATACATATATTAAATTCATTTCATCAAGTTAGACAAATTCTATGTATTTTTCGTCCCCTGCGAGTTAAGTTTGTTGTTAATACTGCTTTGCATCGTTTTCACTTCAAAATCACTTTCGGAACTAATTAGGATGCATCTAATTTAAGTAAATGCATCTCAAATGTGTAGTTATAACTATTTCTCATCATTATCATTTTAATTTTTCTTTTCTATTTGGTAACTGGTCATAATACTTGTGAGTAACATTTTGTCATCACTCCTAATACGAGTATGTAAACGTGTTATATTTGGGATTTAAGATCATTTGAGGACAAAAGATTCTTTACATACCAAAGGATCAATCTCCACAATTCATTTTTATTTTATCTAATGGATGAGATTAATCCCAACAATTTAAAAACCACTTTCATCATTTTTTTTTTCAAATATTAATATCTTTCAAACCGTTAATCGTTAAGCGAAAAAAATTATATCATTGCGACGAGCATTGAATTATCTTTCTATAGATAGACACTTTGATATACTTCCAACAAAATTTTTTTTTCTTCATATTTTTCACGTTTTTTTTAAAGTTTTTTCGTTTTTTTACTCTACTGAAATTTGTATTAAAAAATCATATATGATAAAACACTAATTTGAATATCACATGTGATATTAGTGTTAAATCATATATGATATGTAATATCACATGTGATATTAGTGTAATATCATATATGATATGTAATATCACATGTAATATTAGTGTAATTCAACTTAGTGTTTTATCATATATGATTTTTTTCATGCAAATTTCAGTAACGTAAAAAAACGAAAAAACGTGAAAAAAACGAATTTTTTTACTTTTTTCGAAAGTATATCAAAGTGCCTGTCTATAGAAAGATAATTAAATGCTCGTCGCGACGGTGTAAATATTTTCGCTTAACGATTAACGGTTTAAGAGATATTTAAATTATAAAAAATAGGTGAAATAATAAAATGTTTTTAATCTCCGCCATTGATTTTTTTTAAATGGATGGTGGAGATGAGTCACTTGATATGTGTGAAAAGTTTGGTATATAAAATAACTCTTTTCTATATTTGGAGGATAATTTCCACTCATATTTACGTTATAGTGTGAATTGAAAGGTTTTATCTGGTGAAATTAGGTTATAGTAATTAAATAATATAATCAGATTAATATGCAGAAATCATTTAATTACTAACCCTAACCACGAATTCATGTATATGTTACATTCATTAATTAACAACAAAGATAATTAGGACGTGTTCCTTTGATTTGTTTTTTCTGATCTCGTGAATTCTTGTAAAAGTAAGCTGCAGATATCCACTGATACTGGTCACGTTCGGAAACCGCTAGACATTTGTATCTTGTTCAACTGTAGGTGATCCTAGATCACAGCCGAAAGTCAATCGATTCGAGTTTAAACCCTAATCGAATTTTAAGTCGACAAAAAGGGATTCATCTCTTGGGGTTTTTTGTCGACCGAACAAGAGAGAGAGGAGAGAAGTTAGGAATGTTGTATGTTGGTTTAATTAAGTAAAGAATGAATAAGCAGGGCTTCATTATACAAGGGATGTCTTCTTGTTTAACAAATATTCCTCCATCTTTCATTCATCCTCCTATAGTCCATATATTTTACACTTTTAGTTATATCTTTTATACCTCATTAAATAATCCACGTTAATTTAAATCTCTCTATCCTCTTTATGTACATAATAAATATTCCTTTCTATTTGTGATGCACCGATGCGATGTGATATATTAGGTATATATATATATATATATATATATATATATATATATATATATATATATATATATATATATATATATATATATATATATATATATATATATATATATAGGATGTAGCCAACTTAGCTACACCAATATGCTAATTTGAGGTATAAATATCAAATTTTATGCCCGTTTAACATCATAAATCCATTCCTACTTCATAATTTCTCAGACTTAACATCTATTATTGATATTTACACTAACTTAGTTATTGTTGCAAATGTAAAGATGTTAGTAGCCATTTTCGTGATTGAAACTAGATTCAAGAACACACACATCAAAATTTGCAACAATATCAAATAATACATATTGGAGGTGATGGATTTGGAAGGTTAACAAGTTTAAGATGTTAAGATGACATCATAATTGGGGTTTTATGCATGGAATTAGCATTCTGGTGTAGCTAAGTTGGTATATATATCCGTGCACATTATTCTTACAAACTACCACGTGCAAGATTGTTATATACCTGTGCAACCACTACCTTACAAAAGTCCCTAACAAGACATATATAAGGTAAACATGTCATAAGAACTCCTACACCTTGTAATTGTACTCCTCGATTACTTCAAGTTGCCGCAACTGGATAAGGATTATATGATAGAGTAGAGACTATTCTTTTGCAAGTACTATTTAAGAAAGTACCATGCATAGAGTGCGCTTCAACATACCTTCCATTCTCATTCTCGTTTTCAGGTACATTGACATGAAGTACATTCATTCAGCGCAACCACACAATATACTCAATGTTATCTATGGGGGGCTCAAAGTGTTTTCTCTTAATTTAAAAGTGTCTGCAAATTCCCTCCGCATCATTAAATCATTTATCCTTACCTCCCACTGAATTGAACATTAATACCCAAGGTTACACTTTTACGCAATAACCGAAAACTAAGCCAAAACTCATTGAGTGACAAACTAAATAACATAATATCTTAGGTAATGAAGATATCTCGCCGAGACTAACTTTTGATCTTGTCTATGAAATTGTCTCATGGCTGGTCACCCAATACTTAGTCCTCAACTAAGTACTCGTGAACCTTCACCTCTCTTATTTCCATTCTCAGGCAAATAAGAGATTATGCCGATCTTTCACGATAATTGTACACCTAGTCATCACTCCCATGACGCACAAGCAGTTGCGGAAAGGTTTTAGGAATGTAACAACAGACAAGACCAACGATTACTAAAACACAAAACGTTTGGCTTTAACTTAATTCATTACATAAAAATGAGTTCGCAAAGCTCTTTTAATACATAAACTTTAAATCATTAATTCCAAACTAATCAAATAATAGAAACTAAGCATAATCGAAATACTTTATTCCTATAAACTCCGCATGTTTATAGTGCTTAGCTTGGGACAATATTTAATTTAAGGGATCAACAACATTGTCATATGTAGGAGTTCGTTTAATTATTACATCGCCTCTTTTCATGATTTTATCGTATGATGTGATACTTGCGAAGTATGTGGTTAGCTTTGTGATGCTCTATGGGCTCTTTAGCTTGCACTACAACTCCCATATTATCACAAGCAATTTTCATAGGATTTGAGATACTAGTAAGATTTCCAAGATCTACCAGGAAATTCTTAAACAACACCACTTCCTTACGTATGTCACTCGCTGCTATATACTTCGCTTCTGTAGTGAAATCAGATATAGTACTCTTCTTCGCACTTATTCAGCTGATTGCTCCTCCAACATAAACGCATAACAAAATTATGACTTAAAGTCATCTTTATCACTTAGGAAACTAGCATCAGTGTGGCCCACCACTTTGAGCTCCATTTCCTGAGCACCACCAAACGTTAATTTCACATCCTTAATCCTTCAAAAATACTAAGAATGGTCTTAACTGCTCCCTAGTTCCTTAATCCTAGATTCGTTTGGTACCTGCTCATAAGGCTAATAACATATGCAACATCTAGACACGTACATAACATAACATACATGATAAACCCTAGAGTCGAGGAATATGGCTACCTACTCATGAAGTTGGTGTATAGTTTGGGTTGACACCGGACTGAAGTATTTAATTAGTGTTTGGTTTGGTTCATGGTTTCAATTTTTTTTAACCAAATCAAACCGTAAAAACCCACACATTCATATCTACATCTGTCTAACAGCCATGTCCAATCCCTTGTAGAAAACAATCACTTCCTGTATACTAGTCAACTGATGTTGAGGACATTTCAATAATACATCTTTGATTTGTTACCAGGCCTTGCAAAGAGTCTCATCAGGTACCCATTTAAGGTTATTGATTTCCTTCATTTTTCTCGCAGTTTGTGAAGATGGACAATACTTGTTCAAATATTTGGACTTAAGAGTAGCCCAATGTTGTTACCTTTAATGTGGTTAGAATTAACTACGGAGTTAATCTATCCAAGCTCCATGACTTAGCAATGTTATGAGAAATACTTTGTTAAATTATAAAAGTAAAGTAAAAGACACAATTTTTTCAACGTTTAATTTAATTTACAATTAACAAAGAATTATACCCAAGTGTTTGAGGAACAACACGTGAGATTGAATGAAAAGTATGGTAATTCTCGTATCTAAACTTAAGCTAAGATTAAGTACAATTATGCTAACCAACTGAGATATTCTCAGGGATTTAGTTGTATTTGGAGGAGAGAAAGGTGTTTGTGAATGTCAACGCATTAAGTGCACAAACTTGTCAACCTTTCTACTCCTACTTATGATCCTATTTATACACAATGGTTTACAACCGTTATTGAAAAAGACAAAGATGACCTAAGCTAGTTTGGACAAAATACCTGCTTATTTTGTCTCTGTTACAATGCCTAGTTTAGGAATAGGACAATGGTGCTTTCTAAGTAGCAGTGATGACACTACTTTTGGTATTTAGCTTTTCAGGGAAAGTTTAAACTTTGCTTGATAAGGACCCCCCCTTAATCGCTTTAAACTTATCCCGCCTTTACTTCAGTCTTCATAGTTGTTGAGGAGACTTGGGGTTTAGTGAGTTATTGTCATCACTCACTGAACCTATCATCTTCTTCTTTGGCTCATGTATTATTCACTAAGTCTTGCCTCACTGAATGAAGAACCTTTCTTCTTAGGCTCGTCCTAAGCTTTTTAAGATGACTCACTAACCAACTGTTCATTCAGTGACTTGCATATGTTTAAGGTTATTAAACACTTGGGTTATTTTATCTTCAAATTCTAGTTTAAGAGAGTTTGGGAATTCACTTACCCAACAGTCTCCCCTTATTTGGATATAAATATAGCCTAAGTGTTTCTAAATTCAGTGTGAGTGAGCAAAGGTCTTCTTCTCACACTGAAGAATTTTACAAAGAAACTGAAGGACACTGATTAACATAAAACATCATTCATTCATAAATATTACATAGTCCTACTAGTTACAACAAAGATAGATAAAAATACAGCAAATGCCATTTCAGTCAAATTGGTATCCAAGGGCTTCAAGCTTGGGCTTCTTTGATTTCAGCTTCTCTTGATCAGGGTGCTCATTGATCTTTATCCTTAGGTCATGACAGAATCTTAGGTTCTTCTGAGTTTGAATTTGGGAGGCCATCACTAAGTAGCCTACCATAGCTTCAATCCCTACCAAGTCAATATCACTCCATCTTTGGAAGGCAGGATCACCAAGGGCATCAGTGAAGAAGAGTCCTCTCTCATGTTGTTCAATGACCATGTTGTTCACAAATCTAACTCCTTCAAGGAGGGATCTGTTGTAGTCAAGGCCATGAATCTTAACCTCAGGTTCAAGCTCTATGGTTTTTCTTTTTCTTTTAGAGGAATGAGAGGTAGCAAGTTGAGTCACTAGAGCTAGAAAGGCAGATAGAAGACCGAGTTCAACATGCATCTTTCTCAGTCTTTCATATCTCTTGCTTAGTGAGTCCATTATATCTTTGACAATGATATTTTTCTTCTTCATAATGATAGGACCCAGTTCATCCAGCTTAGTGATCCTAAAATCGGAGAATTTGAAGGGATCATGAACTTCAAAGTGTCTCTTGTCACAACCCCTGTATACACTCAAGACAACAGGCTTGGTTTTAGGGTGAATGTAGATATCAATGATTGGTTCACGCCTTTTGCTTCTGGTCATTGTCAATCTGTACTGATCTATCCTTCGTTTCTTTAACTCAGCAGATCTTTTGACTTTTTCATCCCTTTTCTTCATGAGGGCTAGCAGTTCAACATCCTGAGCCCTTTTGAAATTTTCCCCAGCTTTCCTACCTGCAAGTGTCTTTGGATCGATCCCAATTTTCTCAGCTTCCTCATGAACCACCTAAATCAAAGTGGGTTTGTTCAGCTGTTCTTCCCCAGTTGCCTTATTTATCAACTCCTTTTTCTCTAAGTGAGCAGTTATCTCTTCCTCAGTTAGATATAACATTTTCCCATTTATTTCATAAGGTACCCTGATAGTTGCATCAGGGTCTGATCTTACAACTGAGGAAGCATTCACAAATCTTCATTCATGATCAGGCTCTAGAGTAGTGAGAATACCCTTGCCTTTGTCTTGGGGAGAAGATGTTGATGATGGTTGAGCTTTAGTGATGGGAGGTTGATATGTGGAGATTGGTACAGCACGAGTTGGTCCAGTTTCAGCTTCTTTGTTCTCCCCCTCCAAGTATGAGAAGGAGTTGGTTCTTGTGTAGAAGCTTCAGTGACATTTCCCCCCCAACTATTGCTGGAATTTTAGTGAAAGCAAGAGTTGGATCTGGCACTGAAGCTGAGGGGGCTGCCTGACCCTTGAAAGCCTGATAGATATCAGACATCATAGACTTGATGTCTGAAGGGTCTTGTTGAAGAGTTGAGAACTGGGCCTCAATATTGGCATGAGAGCTTTCAATTGCTGACATTCTAGGCCCAAGATTCTAGGCCATAGAAGTGGAAGATTTAGCCCAAACTGCCATATGTTTCTCTAGAAGACTGAGTGTGGATGTGATCTCCAGAATTGATGAACTTAGACCCTGCATGTCAGAGTTTTTCAACATGTTTTTGAGCTCAGTGAAACTTGATGAATTCTTGATGTAGGTGTCTGATGCCTCAAGAATTTTCTTGTTCAGAGCAGGGTCTTCTTTAACAGCCTCTTTGATAGTATCAAGCATGGTGTGAACTTCTTGAAAGGAGTTAAGAAACTTTTGCAGATGCTGATCTAAAGTATGGAGAGCTTGATAAATTGTTTCCATGTTTTCATTGTTGTCATAAAAATTTGTTAGCCTTAACAGTTTTATTAAAAGTGATGGTCATTCACGATTAGGAACTTTGTAACGTGTGTTAAATATCGTGATAGAATAGTCAACGGGCTCGTGGATTGGGCTAAGCTAAATGGCTAATAGTTATGTTAAGCTAGCCTACTATTATGTGTAATCCAATCCAAGTCCACGAAGCCCAAACCAAGTCCAACGAAAAGCCCAAGCAAAGCCTTTAGGGTTTTAAGTTGCTTGTACTATAAATACCCCTCAAATGGTCATTTGAGGGGTGTGCTTGAAAGTGTGTGTGTGTGTGTATTTTCTCTCAAGGAATATACAACTTATTGTTTGCATATCTTATCATCACATATACACGGTTTTATATAACATCAAGTCACCATCCCATCTTTCTCATCTTATTTCTAAGCTTTGTTTGTGTTTGTGTTGTTTGGGTTTCACGTTTTATACGCGTAACTTGGGTTACGTGTGTGTTGGGTTCGCTTGGTAAAGTGATAAGGTTGATATATCTTTGGTCCTAACAATTGGTATAACGAGCCAGGTTGTTGTTTTAGTGATTTATGTTGGTTTGAATCATGTTTTTAACTGTTTTTTATGCTTATTTTGGTGGTCGGAAATTTTTTTTTCCGATTTGTGGGTAAAGCAGTTTTTATACATGTTTGGTATCCTTGTTTTGGTAAAAAAAAAAAAAAGTATTGGTCTTTATCATGTCTTAACATCAGTCTTGGGTATATTTGGTCCAAACAGTCACTTTTATATTTTTTTTGTACCAAATCTTGTGAAACAAAAGTGGTCAAACCGTTCATCTTCTCATGGTCAAGCAGGTCAAAAGGAAGCATTTTTATCTTTGTTTACGGGTTATTGTATGAAGATGGTCGGAAAAACATGGTGGAAAACCTCAGGAAAAGTCAAAGGGTCAAACCCTATTTTTACGCGTAGGGAATCTACAGTTGAGATACGGCGTGGTGTGAAGTTCTGGCGTATGAAAAGCTACGCATATGTTTACGCGTAAGGCTACGCATAAGCAAAAATGTTACGCGTAAGAAATTATTGTGCAGAAATAGAAAAGAGTTACGCGTAATTTTTACCAAAAATGACCATGACCACAACCGTATACCATTTACCAAAAGAAAAACATTTACAACTCATTTCAATCCTCCACTTCATATCCCATCTCCATCTCTAAACCCAAACTAGACTCGGAACAACTAATTCAACGAAATCAATCGAAGTCTCAGATCATCCGTGGTTTACAACCGTTCAAGTTCCAACTCACGAATCATTATCATCATTGACCATTTTTTTTCGAAGCTATGCTTCGTTACTATCCGAACTATTAAAGAAAGATTGATAACAACTTTGTCATAATCCTTCTTTTAATTCGTTAAGACTCATAAACTCGATACAATAAAGAAAAAACCTACCCGAGATCAATATCTTGATCTAGACGCTTTTGTCTTTTAGGAATCTTGCAAGAATGAATATTTGGGTTGTTGTGTCTTCAATAGTTAATGATCGTCTGATGATGAATGAAATTTGATGAAAGGATTTGAGATTAGTTTAATGGGAGATGAGCTATTTGTTCAGATCTGTTTTTTGGAGAGATATGTGGTAGGCGCTTGTTTTTGAGATGTGATATCTAGATTTAGGTCAAAGCTGAGTAATATAAGGTATAACCGGATATCAGTATGTGTTGGATCGGGTTGGTATCTCAAAAAATTGAACTTGGGCCTTGCAATTATTTAACTCGTGGGTTTGTATACCAACAGTTGGATGTGAGCTTTGAGTTTAATTTTGTGGGCTGTGTTGGATCGGTTACTGTATGTTGTCCTTGGGCTGATAGTTGGAAACATTTGAATGGACTTTGACAATATCAAAGATATTTGTTATCCGTATTTTTAACAAATTTGTGGATGCAAATTATTTTTGATACAAAATTGGTATTTTTGGTATGGTTAATTTTCACGGGAGGGATACAATATTCACGGCTTGAGCGAAGATGTGAAAAATGACTACGGGTTTTATGCGGTATTATTGATGCGGAATAGAAGTGATATTTCACGGTGGACTTCTTTATCTACGAGACGATGGTTGGTTGGATGCATGTCTCAAGATAACTTGTTGGAGCACATTATGAAATTTGAAAATCGGTTATAACTGGTAAGGAGTTACGTTGTAGTGCTCACGGTGTGTAACCATCACTTTAAGGAGTTACGTTGTAGTGCTCGATGTCTGCGGCGTTGTGGATTGTTCAAAATTTAGAACAAGCGATGAAGTCACAAAGTTGAGATGTTTACTTCGTTTCAAGTTAGTCGTGTCGGGTTATCTCCATATGTGGTCATTACTATTAGCGGTGAATTCTAAGGAGGTTCGATTTAAAGGTTGGTTTGAGAAAAGTTTATTGAGAGTATTTATGCGACATATTCTCACGGAAATTTGATCAAGCTATGATGTTTATATTGCATCAAGAAGGTATCGGTATATACGCACCATTATGATGATTCCGATAGCTCGCAACCATCGGGAGGGAGAAGTTGGTATTTCATCTTCCGTGATTGGATTACGAAGGATTTTGCTTAAGGCGAAGAAGGAGAAGTAGTGTGGTGTACATCGGGTTTTTACCAACTTGGATGCAATACTAAGTGAGTTATATTGATGTTCCCGAGCGACAACCATTGTGCTTCAAGAGTTTACTTTCTCCGTGCGTGTGCGAAGATTAAAGACGTGTTGGAAGAGTGTTGTCGATTCGGAGGTAACAAAGAAAGAAAAAGGCTCACTAGTTAGGAGGAGTAATAACCTAACTAGACCGTTACAATTGAAGTTCGAGCTACAAGAAGATCATTTGCCGAGGTCATCGGAAGGAGAACTTCAAGTTTGCCTCGAGATCTAGACTACTGAGACTCGCACTTTAAGAAAGTCAACATTGTTCATTACTATTGTAATTTACTTTGTTTTGTATTTATAGGTCTCATTGTAACCATTCACGTGTGACGCTATCTTGGAGGGAGATTGTTAGCCTCGCTTTTTCTTAAGATAACGTCACATACGTGAAATGGACTAGATGCATAGAATACTTTGCCCTTAGGGACTAGTATTGTGTAAGTGGCAAAGTTAGGGCCTATATATACCCCTCATGACTCTCCATGAGGGGTGAGGTGAAGCATTTGGTTATTGTATTCTTTTGTTCTTATCTTAATAAAACCTTGTTTTCTCCTCCCTCTCTCTAACTTTCTCTCACTAAGCAAGATGATGTTCTTCATCTACTTTCACCAACCAAGGCCTCCAAACCACATAAATCTTATTGTAATCGGTCCTAACAATTGGTATCAAGATCCTAACAATGGTTTAGGAGTGTTTGTGTTTGGTTTGAAGGTGTTACGCGTAAAGGCTCTCGTTATACGTTTTTTGTCAAGCTTAAAGCTTTAATTTTTGCACTTTAAAATTCAAGATTCTTGTGGTTTAAGGTTTATTTGGTGCTAAAGTTTCGATTTTTGCAAAAGGTTCAAAGCTTTACGTGTTTTCTTCATTTTTAAGCTCAGTATTTGGTTTATTGGTCATTTCTACTGTAACTTTTCTAGGCACTTTGGGTGAAAAAGGTCAACATTTTGGGTTATTCGAGTGTTTTTAAGGATATCGTGCAAGAGAAATTGGTTGAATCATTGGAAATTTTTACGAGTAGGTCAAAACCCTAGTTCTACTCGTAAGAAAGTCAACTACGCATAGTTTTCTACTGTAACTTTTGGTGAAGAATCTTAGTGCTATAACGGTGACTCGGTGCTTCCTCACTTGGATAAGTGTGTGGAACACCGACTTTGGATATCTCTTACACTGTGATAGTGTAAAGGATTTTGGGCAAAACCTAATCTTACGCATAAGTTTCGACTTACAGCGTAGAATACTTCACGCATAAGCATTTCTCTTACGCCTAAGTTTTTCTTACGCATAAGCTAAATCTTACGCATAACTTTTCTCTCTGTAACTTTAAACCTATGCATAAGATCCTACGCCTAAGGAATCCTCGCCTAAGTTTCTACTCGTAACTTGTGTTTCTCGCCTAAGCTCTTTCTACGAGTAAAAATTAAATTTTGAGGTCTAAGCGTTCAATGTTTACGAGATTCAAATTTTGGTTTAAGCATGAAAATTTTGGTCAAAATTCAAAATTTTGGGCCTAAATTCAAAATTTTCGGTCAAATTTGGCGTCAAAATTGTCATAACTCAAAATTTTCATACGTCCTTAGAATTGATTTTATAGTGAATTTCAAATTTTGGTGAAAATTTTTAAGAACCGAGTTCTGATCGACTTTCGAAACACCTCAAGCGAGCTTAATCTTCATCAACCACAACTCCTTTATCGTTGAATCGATCCTACATCAACTTTATCGGATCATACCTTCATCAATGGCAACTCAACAAGACATTCATGCGGCGGTGCGAAAACCGACCTCCTATGTTGGCAAAAGGTGGTTATCTTCAATGGTCAAGTCGTATGCTCTGTTACATCAAGACTAAACCTAATGGAAAACTCACGATTAACTCCATTCGAATGGACCCTTCAAGCCTCGACAAATCCAAGACCATGGAACTCCCGACATCCCACCATCCTTTCATACTCAAACCGAATCGAGAATACACTGCGAGAGGATCAAAAGCAAGTTGATGCGAGATGATATGGCTATTCATATTGTCCAACTGGGTTTACCAATAGACATCTTTCTTGCGGTGAGCGGTTGTGAAACCGCTTTCGATATGTGGGAGCGTGTTAGGCGGCTTTGTCATGGGCGAAATTGGTCAACAAGACATGGAGAACAAGTTGCTAACGAATGGGAAAAGTTTACTTCCACACCGGAGAATCCATTGAATCCTACTATGGAAGGTTTTGCACTTTGATGAATGAGCTAATCGAAACAAGTGACACCCGAACTATCGTTCAAAACATCAAGTTCTGAATAATCTTCCGGAAGAATGGGGCGATATGTCACTATTGTCAACCAAACAAAAGACCTTCATCGGTGAACTTTGATCAACTGAATGATTTTCTGAAACAAAACCAAGTCAAGTCAATGAAGTCGGGAAAGAAAGATTGGCAAAGAATCATGATCCATTGGCACTCATTGCAAAGACTCAAACTCAGTGAATACACAACAACAAGCTTCATCATCTTCCAACAACAACAACTTGCGCAATTCATTCCACAACCACAACAACAATTCTATCCGAGCGGCAATACTGGGAACAAGGAATCATCGATCCCGAAAATGACCCGAGCGACCTTGCAGCGGATATACTCTTTCTTGGGTAACGCACTCAAAGTCGCTATTCCACACCAACTAACAACAACCAAAGTTTCGTCAAACACTGCAATGTGCAAATTGCACGGTAGGGTGTGAATATGGGCAATCAAGGGCAAATGGTTGGAGTTATGGGAATCGGCAGGATATGCTCTTGGATTTCGTATGGGTAATCAGCGGCTCGTGTCGGGTGTCAGTTGGGTCGAAATGTTGGAAATCGATGGGTCGAAATGTTGGGAATAGAGCGATGGGTAATCGAATGGAATGTTGCGACTCGATCGTTGGGAATTATGGAAATGTGAATCGAGGTAATCAGTTAAGTGTTATAAGCACAAGGAGTGGGTCACATGGCAAGAAAGCGTCCCACTAAGCCGCACAAAAAGAATGGTGATTTTCTTGGAAAGCGCTTTGTTAGCGAGATAAGCAAGCGGGGTTACTGAGTTGAGTCTTGAGGAAATTGACTTTTTAAGCTATTGTGGATGAATTGGAAGACCTCGAGGAACTCAATGCAGTGCATCTTCATGGTAAATCTTGAGAAGCTAAGTATGACAGAGTCGGACTCACCTCCGCCTATGACGCCAATACCGTATCCGAGGTACCAATCATTGATCCATGCTATAACAATGTCATATTTGATGTGTTTACTCATGACGAACAAAGATTCTCGTGACGCCAAGACCTACTTATGATACATATATGGACAATCCGAGTTGTAGCAATACTAACTCGAAACTCCAAATGTGGATCCTAATGGAGGCCGTGTGCACAAAATCACGAGGCCGATGAGGAAAGCAGCGTTATTTTGAATCATTAATCCATAAGCGTGGCATTGAAATTGAGAAAGTCGGTAAGGTCAATCGCGATGTTAAGGCGCGAATGTTAAATTGACCACCGAGCTTGAGAGTTACAAAGAGAACAGCTAGAGCCTATGAATTTCATACAAACAAAATATCGAAATTAGAAATTGGTTATCGAGATTCTGCTTTTAAGAAAAACAATTGCAAATCAAGTATGATACACTTGATGTGAATCGAACTTGAAAATAAAATCTTTAAACAAGGAAATTTCGAATTAAATGACCAACTTTCTAAACAAAAAGCAATGTATTACGATCTTGAAAAGAAGAAGAAGTTGATTACTGATTTTGCAAAACGAGAAGATTCTCTTCTTGATGAGATTCTGGACAAAAATGAAATGATCAAAAAATTGGACAATTTACTTCTTACAACGGGTCATTCCGCTAAGACAAACAAGATGCTTTCTAATCAAGTAAATCCGATTTTTCATACTACTCAAAAAATGGCTCTTGGTAACTCACCTCCTTCATTCCTCAAGAAAGCTCAGAAAGAACGGAATGTGTTGAACAATGGAAAACCTTTGCATGAACCCATAATTGTGCATGACTCGCTTGAAACGTTGGAACTATCTGAGGAGAGTAGATCAAAAATGAAACAAAAACATCCGGAAATAAAACCTATTGATTATAACAAATGGAACAAAATTAATGGTATTTCGTTTGTTTCTCATAAAGAACAATCAACGTTTTCCACCACACCAAGTGTTTCAAACAAAGTGTCAACATCTGTTTCAAAATCAGTTTCAACACCAGTTGTTGTCTCAAAATCTTTTAAAATCGAACAAATGTCTTCAAACAATCCTTTTAACACAAGTGATGCGGAAGCATTTTAGGCGATATTAAAATTAGAATTATGAGACTTCAAGAGACTATTAAAACTAAAACTCATATTACAACCAACATACGGTTTAATAGTTTTGATATTGAATGAAAAGTTTTTGAAGCGAAATTGCCCTCAATTTGAATAACATCAACACAAGGGTAAATTATTTTGAACAAACCTTTTGAGAGAAGCAAATGACTTTGTCAAGGACCATAAATCCACGGTAAAGCAAGCAAATGACGATGTTGAACACATTAACGTTTTGGAAAAGTTAAATGATTCTCTCTTGAAGATGTTCGACCAACGATATTATGTCCATCATTTTGCAAACATATTCATTGAAGATCATGAAAGACTCGAGATGAGACCTCAGAAATTGTTTCAAAATATGAAAAAGCTCTTATGAAACTTGAAAAGAAAATGTCTCATATTTTAAACAACTTGATCGAAAAAAGCGAGGAATGCAAGTATGACAAATTGTCGTATGAGCGTGCCTACAATGACATGAAAGCTAAAAATGATCTTTTGAGGGCTCAATGGAAAGTCAAAAAGGAAAGGCGTGGAAAGCGTGATTACAAAACCATTGACTGCGGAGAAAGCAAATGTTCCCAAACCGTTTCAAAACCAAAATGTACATTTCTTTGCCTCCTCCAAAAGTCAATGAGAAAATGTTTCATCAAAACCGGTCACTCCACCTGCCCCACCTAAACAAAATGTTGATAAAGGGAAAGCGGTTATTGAGAATCCTAAAGTTTTAGCTTTGGCCTTTTTAAGATGAGTACCACTAATAAATGCCTCCACATCTAAAGAGACTAGGATAGTGAAACCACCTCCCTTCATAAAATGTAAATCCTAATGCGTGTGCCTCACCTTCTACAGGACTAGAAAGCACCTCTAGGAGCAAGCAGACTAAAAGCCTAAGAGCAATACAAGGAACAATAGAGTCTCGCATGCCTCTAGGAGTAGTAGCTTGAATAAAGAGAAGAAAGTAGAAGAACACCCTAGGAATTTCTGACCTTTGAATAAGAAAGACATTTCATCTGAATGTCTTGAACCTATGAAACTTGCTAAGTCTAATGAATGTGTTGAATCTCTTTGTTTAACTTGCAAGAAATCTTTAAATGTTCAAGATGATTGTGTTTCTAAGAATGTGAATGATAAGCTGTTAAGAAGAACGTCCCAAAAGTAATTACGCTAAGCAGTAGGAAGACTAGTTGCAAAACTTAGGCTTTACACTCTTGACAGAACCAACGTGTATACTTTAGGGATGATATTTGAAACCCAGGTAGAACTTTCACACTCGAGCAGGTACAATGAATGATAAACGAAATTCCATGAAAACCTCTCACGAGTGTGATAAGGACTTTACCCCAACCCAAAGGAACCAAAATCAAACGGTTTCCACAATATTCTTTTTTCATTCTTGGCGGGTTATCGAAATTTGTCTTTGGATCGTCGACTCGGGTTGCTCCAAGCACATGGCCAAGAATCAAGCTGGCGATCAATTTAAATGCGGAAATTCATGGGAACCGTGCGTTTCGAAATGATCATGTAGCAATATCATGGGTTATGGAGATCTACCTTTTGGAAATTATTTGATCACTCGGGTTTACTATGTCGAAGGGTTGGGACACATATTGTTCTCGATCGAGCGGGTTCGTGATGCGATTTAGAGGTTGCTTTTAGGAGAAATGCTTGCTTCGTTAGAAACTTGGATGGCGTGATCTCTTAATGGGAATCGTGATACAAACTTGTATGCTATCGACATCAACAAAATGGCCTCTTCATCACCAATATGTCTTATGACACGAGCATCGGAACTCGATCCCGGTTGTGGCACGACGGTTATCCCATCTCAATTTCGACACCATCAACAAAATTGCCAAAGACAACATCGTCAATGGACTTCCAAAGTTCAAATACACCAAGGATCACTTATGTCCATCATGCGAACAAGGAAAAAGCAAAGAGCATCATATAAACCCAAACCATACCTAGTTCGGAAGCAAAGTTGCATATGTTGCACATGGACTTATGTGGCCCAATGAGAGTTAAAGCATTAATGGGAAAAGTATATTCTTGTTATCGTCGATGATTATTCGAGATATACATGGGTTAAGTTTCGAGATCAAAAGACGAAGCACCGCATCATCATCACCTTTCTCAAGCGAATTCAAGTACTTCTTCAAACTCCGATGGGGTTGTAGGCCGACAACGGCACGTAATTCACTAATCGGGAGTTAAGAGCTTATTTTGAAGATGTTGGAATTACTCATCGACATCACCGTTAGAACTCCACAGAGAATGGGGTAGTTGAAAGAAGAAATAGAACTCTTGTGGAAGCTCGTGACGATGCTAATCTATTCTAGTGCAGTTATTTACGTGGGGTGATGCGGTTGCCAACGCTTGTTTCACTCGAACCGATCCCTTATCCATCCAAGATTCAATAAAACCCCATATGAGCTTGTGAACAATAGAAAACCGATATCTCTTACTTTCACGTGTTTGGCGCTTTGTGCTATCCTACGAATGACGAGAAGATCTTGGAAAACCGAAAGCAAAGGTGATATTGGAATCTTCATTGGATATTCGAGATAACTCGAGGGCATTCGAGGTGTATAACGAAGGCTAAAGAAAATCATGGAGACGATGAATGTGAAGTTTGTGAACTTTCACAAATGGTTTCGAGAGACTCGCTCTAGAACCCGCACTAAACCGATGACTTCTGGACACATCGATTCGGACTCGTACCTCAAAGAGCTCAATCAACTTCATTTGAAAATCCTAAAGAACAAGAATGGGAGAATTTCTTGAGTTAATGTTCGATGAATACTATGGTGGAACTTGATAAATGCATCAAACCATCATTCCATTGCACCGCTCAAAATCATCCTCCACCACCAACAAGATGCATCTACAACGGTCGAAACCAATGCACCAACTCCATCAACATCATCTACATCTACTCAAGTTCTTGTACCCGTTCTACCAAAGGTTGATGAGCAAAACCAAAACGAGCGATGCAACGTTAGATGAAGACTTATTTGAAAACCCGTTTGCTACGGAATCGGTGAATCATCTTCATGCTTACGAGAACCATCTAACTCGCATACGTATAACCAACGGTATCCTTCTACTCAAGTGGACAAAAGACCACCCAATTGAACAAGTTATTGGTGAACCTTCAAGGCGATTCGGGCGAGGCGTCAACTTGCCACCGATTGCGACTTGTGCATTTACCTTTGCTCAATTAGCAATCTAGAACCAAGAACATTCGTGAGGCAATGGCGGATCCCGCATGGATAGAAGCAATGCAGAGGAACTTCTTCAATACCGTCTACATGACTCGTGGGAAAGGTTCCAAGACGATTGACGTTCGCGTCATCGATCTCAAATGGTTATGGAAGAACAAGCGAGATGAAGAAATAGCGTAATTAGCAACAAAGCTTGTCTTGTGGCCAAAGGATATAGACAAGAGGAAGGGATAGAATTTGAAGAGTCATTCGCGCGGTAGCTAGACTAGAAGCGATCGGGATATTCTTGGCCTATGTAGCTCACAAAAACATCACGGTTTATCGGATGGACATTAAGACCGCGTTCTTGAATGGAACTACGAAAGAAGAAGTGTCGTGAGTCGGCGGAAGGCTTCATAGACATGGAACATCCGGACTCGTCTACAAACTCAAAAAGGCAATCTATGGTTTAAAACAAGCTCGAGGCGTGGTATGATGACATCCTCTTTCCTTATCCAAAACAATTTCACCAAAGGACAGTTGATCCTACCTTGTTTACTCAAAAATGCAAAACGACATTTTGATTGTTCGATTATGTGGGCGACATCATCTTTGGGTCCACTAATCAAACTTTCAAAACATTTTGAAAATCTCATGAAAAGCAAATTTGAAATGTCCATGATGGGGAACTAAAATTCTTTCTTGGTTTACAAATACATCGAGTCCCACGTGGAATTTTTATAAATCAAGCTAAATACACAACCGAGATTTTGAAAAATCATGGTATGGATAATTGTGACTCGGTCGGAACACCAATGGTAACTTCACCAAAATTGGAGCCGATCATTTGGGAAACCTATTGATCCAAGAAATATCGAACATGATTGGTTCTCTCATGTACCTCACCGCTAGTCGACCGGATATTCATTTCTTTGTTTGCTTATTAGCACGGTTTCGAGCTAATCCTACGAACCGCACCTCAAAGAGGTTAAGCGGATCTTTAGGTACACGAAGACATCCATTCACATGGGACTTTGGTATCCGAAGGAATCTGGTTTGATCTAATTGCCTTTTCGGATCACGGACCACGCGGTGATCAAGTTCTGACAAAAGTACATCCGGAGGAGCACAATTTTGGGTGAAAAGTTAGTAAGTCGGTCTTCAAAGAAACAAGATTGCATTGCACTTTGAACCGTGAAGTCAGTATGTGTCTCTATCTGCGTGTTGTGCTCAAGTTCTATGGATGAGAACACAACTCACAGATTATGGCTTTACTTTCGATAAAATACCTATGTATTGTGACTCGAAAAGTGCCATAGCCATATCATGCAATCTGTTCATCACTCAAAGACTAAGCATATCGAGTCCGCTATCATTTCATCAAAGAGTGCGTCGAAAATGGTGCTGTTGAATTATTCTTCATGAAGATCGATTACCAACTCGCCGATCTATTAACAAAAGCCCTTCCAAAAGAAAGGTTTGAGTATTTAGTTCGGCGAATTGGAATGCGAAACCTAACCCCGAGGAGTTAGAACGTCTTCTGAATCTTCTTGAAAATATTTTTCCAAAAAGCTTGTTGTAAATATTTTTGAAAAACAAAATACAAAATTTGAAAAACCAACAAAAGCAAAATATAAAATATAAAACTTTCAAAAATTCAAAACAATAGAAAATCAAAATCCAAAAATATTCTTCTGCGACATGTCTCTTGTATAATCGATATTCATGCGTTTCTAGAAATGTCATTCAACCATGATACGGGCATGTACGGATGCTTGGCGAGAGTTCTTTAATATGTTTTCTAAAACATGTCGTTTCTCAAAATTTCTTCAATAATGGCTTTCGTATTCATCGATGCGAAACCGGACCGAAATGATGACTTTTGATTATTTTCAAATCAAAACTCGTGCTTTGATCGAAAAATGAGGTGTGCGCTTGATGCACTACATTTAAAAATGGTGAGAATCATCATCATCTTGAGCACCTTTTCAAGATTGTTCAAAAGATTTTCAAAATCTTTCAAAATATTTTGTGCTCAAGATAACTCCTCTAAAACCCTTTAATTGATTATGCTTTATTAAAGGGGAGTATAAAACAAAATGTTCCAAATTCATGCTTAAATCAAATCCGTTTGACTCCCAAAAGATTCTAAAATGTTGTTTAATCCGTTGATATAAAAATATCACATATATGCTATTTTTGAGGGGAGAGACGTGATTAAATGTGATCAAAATCGTTGTTTGAATCTCAAATGAGCTCGACTCAAACGGAACCAATGAATTGACGAGCAATCATGTACCATCTCGAAACTTTCTATGGACTTGACCAGGGCGGGTAATAATTTCAAGCTAGTTCTCTAGTGATGTAGCGTGTCTCGAATCGGTCTTGTTCATTTAAATTCGATCAATTCAAAAGTGCGAACTCTACCTCTGTGTGCGTTTACATCAAAACTTATGAGCACATGTGAAGGGGAGTGTTTCGAAAATATAAAACTCTCGAAGTGTTCCAAACATGTTTTCCATCAAAAACACTTTGAGAGATTTTCAAGAAAAATGGCTTTATGGCAACAATAGGACGATCATGGAGTTATAAGGTGACTAAGGATAGGAAATTAGTCCTATGATCCGCCAGAGTTGAGGAGGGATCTACCCAAGGACAATACCCATAGTTAGTATTAGAAGTCCTTAGGTATGATTGAAAAAGGAGTAATGTGAGAAAGGAGAAAGAAGGGTTGAAGAATTAAAAAGAAATGTAATGAGAAAGGGTGAAAAGAAATAGCCTCCATATTCAACCTTAGGCGAAACCGGGTTCAATTCATATACTCTTGGTTGTCACTAAGATGACACCGGTATTGAAGACAAAGGCGTCATGGACCCGGTGACGACCGCACTAAACCTTCTAGCCACTCAATTCCTCTTAAAAGGATTTGTTTCATTCTCACCGGGAACCCTACATAATCTATCGACTTTCTCTTAGAGATTGTTGATATTGAAGAAGAGACCCTCTCCTAGTCTCCGCTCGGAAAACCAAAATGCACTAATTGAGTCTAGAGCCACGAGATTCATCAAAAGATCTCATAGGAACACTTGACATGACATCGCTTGTTGTTCATCAATAAGGACACAAGTGATATATTTTAGAGTCCTACGAGATCTTAGCAATCGCCGTAACATTTATGAGAAGTTTCACGTCTGTGATTCTTGATGATTTAATGGAAACTCTGCCGTGGTCAACATCAAGCGACCACGACGGTCACTCGGTAATTCTCCGTGGATTACGCTTAGTGTGTCTCAAACGGTCTGATCGTGGGGTGATGCTTGATGTACCTCAATGACTCATCCGAACTAGGGTGTATTTCGGTACATCGCGTTATCTCACTTGTGGGACTCAGGTTCGAGAACGGCCTCTGTGAGAATTAGAGACGTGTTTCACACTATCTTGTTAACACCCTCGAAATTCAAACCTATAAGTGCGGAATCCGCTTATTACTAACCCTGTTTATGTTTTCTTCTTATGGAAGCTCCGGAGCGGATGGATCGTCGATTCTCTACATGCTCATACCAACAACACATGAAAGTTCTCATCAATATCAAAGGCTACACAAAGTTAAAGATGATTCTTCGTCAATGTCAAAGAATCTACAAAGTTTAAAGACTCGAACTACATCATTGGTAACCAAAAGACAAATAGAAGTGTGAGCATGGTGGAGAAAGAAGTGGAGAAAGGCGTGGAGACACCTAACCAACGAAGTTGACAATGGCGGAACAACCACATTAATCGATCACAAAGCATGAAGGAACAAAGAATCAAGACTATTCTATATCTACACGCAGTTCAAGCTCAAGGAAAGTAAAGAACCAATCAAGTGGAGCATCTTTTGAATGACCACCCCAGGGGAGATTGTTGTATATGAGTTTTATTAAAAGTGATGGTCATTCATGATTAGGAACTTTGTAACGTGTGTTAGATATCGTGATAGAATAGTCAACGGGCTCGTGGATTGGGCTAAGCTAAATGGCTAATAGTTATGTTAAGCTAGCCTACTATTATGTGTAATCCAATCCAAGTCCACGAAGCCCAATCCAAGTCCAACGAAAAGCCCAAGCAAAGCCTTTAGGGTTTAAGTTGCTTGTACTATAAATACCCTCAAATGGTCATTTGAGGGTGTGTAAAAGTGTGTGTGTGTGTGTATTTTCTCTCAAGAATATACAACTTATTGTTTGCATATCTTATCATCACATATACACGATTTTATATAACATCAAGTCACCATCCCATCTTTCTCATCTTATTTCTAAGCTTTGTTTGTGTTTGTGTTGTTTGGGTTTCACGTTTTATACGTGTAACTTGGGTTACGTGTGTGTTGGGTTCGCTTGGTAAAGTGATAAGGTTGATATATCTTTGGTCCTAACAAAATTCTCCACAACAGAGGCCCTAAGATT